>OZ012703.1:94057867-94384656 GCA_963942595.1 Cylloceria caligata
CTCTCTCTCTCTCTTACTTAATTCCTAACTTCCTCTTTCTACCTCTTTCGCCAAAACTCCAATATTACCGAGCGAGTTTCATACAATCGATCGAATATATATTCAGTTTGCTTGACTCCGGTAGAAAGTCGCGTCGCCAGGTCACGGAAGTCTTCGTGATCAATTGTTTTCAGTACAAATGAAAAATAGAAACGGACAGTACAGTAACATTATTGACATTTTTCTCAATGAATTAACTCGTTAACGCGATATTGCAAATTAAATTGGCGCGAATGACGGACTAACTGCCACCGCTTCCCAAATTACCGTTTACATGAAAGTCGATCCTATATCTGTAGAAACAAAAATCTGACTTTTCTCCTTATAGCAGCTCTCGATTGTGGTAGGAAATAAAATAAAAGAAATTATATAATCTAATTAATACAACGATAACGACTGCACCGAGTATATCGTAGAATAGACCTACTTGTGATTCCTCACACATTACTTGTCTTGCCGTTAATATACATAACGTTGTATTATGTATATATCTATATATGCACACAACAAAACACCTACACGTAATTCTCATTTTAATTTGCATGTGCGCTTGCTCTTTGAGTTTAGTTTTTTTCTTAATCGTGTTTAATCCATACGCGATAACAGGATAAATATTTTTCCTTGATGCGTTTATGCGGTTTGAAAAGTATATTGCGGCTATCGAGACGTCGCGAATGTGCTTTAACAATTAACGACATGTAAAAGAACTGATAAATACGTAATTAAACGACAGTTTTCATTCCTTTTCCTTGCAGTTGCTCCGCTATCGCCGTTAAAAATGGCTGATTACCGACTCGCATCTCTCGAGGGACTGAACCACATCTGCAGCAAGAAGATCGACTGGCCAACCGCAACGATTCACATAACTGAGAATCCCATATCAGAGGCAGTCGTCTGTTAAGCATCGAACATTATCATTCACTATTTCCATCTGCATAATCTCTACCACGCAAACGTGGGAATATCGAAAGAATTTTATCACATCCTCCGGGGAAACGAGGAATTAACGATGACACTCTTTGCTAAATATCATTCGCGTTTATTTTTCATAAAAATTTTTTTTTTCCTTTTTTTTAGTAACGAAAAAAAAAGCGATCACACTCTCACTTGTTTGATCTACGTCGATCGTACCATGTACTCAGTGGTTTGTCGAGGTTTGGTCGGGATAACGATTCAACGCGCGCCTCGCACTATTCGGCGCGTCAAAACGAAAAAGAAAACTAAAATAACAAGCCGAAAATTTATTTTATCGAACTAACCCTAAGACGCAGTTTCGACAATTTATTGATGAATCTCATCGGCGTAAAAATGAATCAACGATTCGAATCATTAGACATAATCAAGAAACGAAATTAAGGAGAAAAATATATCAGTAAGTGGTTTAATTGGGACGCGTACGGAAAACGTATCGCGTTCGGTTTCTCCCTTTCTTATTTTGTTTTAAGATTAACGCTAAAAATTTTACGGTGTCGCAATGTATATATCACGCCAATTCCCAACTGGAAACGCTTTACGCTTAAACGCTTGAATATAAGACACGAGGATGCTTTTTATCATGTGCGGATGTACGCTATCAATGAATGACTGAGAATTATCAGACTTTTCGAGCCTTTATATCGTACCACGCGGACGTATATCTAAGCTGAATGGTAAAGCGTTTCCAGAACTTATCATCGACGGCCGATCGTGTTTTTCGGTACTGCGTGAATATTGCGTATCGCGATCGTAGGCGAATCAATGTGAATTGCAAAAATAAGCTTAATTGGAGTTCCGAGGCTTGCGAAACAAAAAAAAAACAAAAACGAATGAATAAAAAGTTCTTGCCGAGAACATCGTCGGCGCGACAGAAGAGTTCGCGTACTCCTAGAGATATTAGTGGTTATTCCTGCACCGCAAAATGAGAATGCTTCATATCGAAAAGAAATTCGCGAGTGGGAGATTCGACGCTACATCTCGAATGGCGTTGCAAGTAATTAAAAAAATAATTTTACGAGAGTGCAGAACGGCATTGAAAAACTATTGAGTTGGTTCGCGGCTTGTCCAATGCTCGCACTGCATTACCTCGCAGTGGTAATATATAAATAGAGGTGAAATTAGATAGGTAGACGTTAAAAGTGTATAATAATGAAAAAGAAAACAGAAGAAAAAGCGAGAAAATGCGGTTTGATAGGTCCCATATGGTTTGCCAGGTTCCCCAAGCCTATAGCGTGATACTATAAGACGTGCCTGCATCAAAGGTGATAAGTAGCTGAAAACAAAGTTGAACGCTTTAGTTTTCTATATTGAGCGTGCCCGCACGAGTATATTTCCTTTATCGCTCGCGTCCTTAATTGCGGTATTTATTCTGCCGAGGGTGCTGATCGTAATCGTAATAAAAAAACAAAAAAAAAGCGAATACGTAAAACACGATTTGATCGTGAAGAGAGTTCGATTTTTAAGATAGACGTTACGTCAAAGCAGGGAATAACAGTGGCTGACAATTAACCGCGAATACGAGTACTGTGTGAGCGTTGAAGGTATAGAGTTATTTCACCGAGAATTTTGCCTAAATACGTGCTAGCAGAGACGAATACTAGGGTCTGGTGATAAATGATATTGGAATTGCAACGGAGTTTAAAGGATTTGAGGAGCTTGCAGCAGTTACGGATGATAGCTGATCAATAATTGTTGCTACTGAACGCTATAAAAAAATTTTTAAAAAACATTTAACAAAACAGTAAAAGCTTACGAAGCCCACCGATTCACGCGTCGGAGGACAGTCCACGATCGATCTGCGATCCGCCGTTTTCCGAAAATCCGCCTAGCTACCTGAACGATCTTCCGGTGGTTTATCTTGCGTTTGTCAAACGTATAAAGCTCTACCGGCTTGAGGCTGCCACACGCGAGAAACACGAATAATAGTAAGTAGCGGTGTATATCAACGATTTAAAAACGAAAAAATACTGCGTTTATTCGCAACAGGTATATAAAGTAACGAGCTAGATGGAGCTTTAGTATACAAAATATTGACACACGTGCGCACCGATATACATCTTGTTATTTATAATAAACAAATATAGAAAAACGATGGAACAGAGTGTTTTCTTTATTGCGAATAAACATAAAGACGTTGCTCTTTGTATGCCATCCACATATGTTCTCATCGCTACGTCTTGGACAAAATCTTGAAGCAAATACATTTTTTTATTCCCTTAGGATCCTCGTGTCGCACGGCGATGTTTACTCCCATTCGTTGCGAAACACATGTGAGAAGATGCTTCTATTCCGAATCTGGTGTTGGCTTTTGTCAAACCACTACCATTTGGCCCTCTCGTCGTTACAAAAACTGTCGTTTGCACGTCTGGCCCACCCAATCCCGGATCCCTCGCAGCACCAATGTGGTCCGAACGATTCGGGAACGCGCTATCGTGCGCAAAGTTAATACGAGACATCTGGAATTCAATGCCAACGCGAATCGAACGATATATTAACCTTTTGAAGACTGGCACTGCTATTTTGATCCATAAATATTCATTTCTTTTCAAGACTCAAGGTAGAGAACCTTATTTCAGACGCTTTAACCCTTTGAAACAGTGGTTTTTCGGTGGGCAATTCAATTTTTCACGATTTTCACAAGTTTTCTAAACGCATGCGACGATTTTAAATGTATATTTAGATTTCTAGGAGATCAATTATTATTAAAGTTCAGATTTTCACCTAGTGGATGTAATAAATATACAAAGAGGAAAAAAACACCTTTTTTACACAATAAATGTTATTGTGACTAATCAATCAGGTAAACTATAAATAAAAAATTTGTCGAAAGAGGTTTTTTTGAGATCGTTGATTACGAATCCGAACTGAAAATTTAGAAATTCGTAGTGACGGATCCAGAAGACCGACCGATAATCAAAATAATTATTAAATTCGTTCGGAATTTGGAACTAAAGAGGTTTCGGGGCTGTTCATTTCGAATCTGGAATAAAAAATAGTACTAACATTACAAAAAAGATTCACAGTTCGTGCGACTTGATATTGGATACATTGGTCTGCAATATTGGATCCGCCATTTTGAATTTCTGGATTTTGAGTTCAGGTTCGTAATCAGCGATCTCAAAATCTCCTGCGTATCAAATTTCAAATGAATCGTACGTAAGGAAAAATATATGCTTCAAAGAGTTATGGCGACGCGATACTACTCGATCGGTAATAAAAGCTGTAATGTAAATTTCTTTGTCACGATTGATTTTTCGCATGAAATAGAAGAACGGTGAACCGATTTTCACAATTCTAAAGTCAAATGTTTTCGTCTTTTATTCGAAAGATGTATGGTGGCCAAGAAATTCGTGATGGAAAAATTCTGCAATCTCTTTCGCACGTATGACGATCGGAGAGAGACAGACGACATGTGGCGTATATCGTCTTCACGTCTGATTTTTCGGATAAAAAAGTGGAACGCTGAACTGCCGTTTACAATTCTACAGTTCACAGTTCTTGTATTTTGTCCGAAAGATCAATCGTGACGGGAAAATTTTGCTATATATCTCGCACGTATTACGATCTGAGAAAGACAAATGACGTCACCCGTCAAGAGCAAATAAAATCTTATTTGCATATTCGTGTAGACGGGGACTTCGACTACCCAATCCGCGTTGAAATGGTAGACAAACATCAATTACAAGTTAAATTCTTAATGAATTAAGTATCATTTTAATAGAACAACAGTTTTGAATTACATGTAGATTCGTGGCTCATACTCGAGCCCTATTTTGTGACTCCTCTGTCCCTATATTCCTCACTAAGGATTAAACGCTGTTTACATTATATTAAAAAATATCTAGATACACTTAAGGTGATGTTCTACGCGTCTTCCGTCTCTCTCAGATCGCCACACGTGTGAGAGAAATAGCAGAATTTTCCCACAGCGATTCATCTGGATAAAAGATGAGAACAGTGAAGATGAAACGATGATTAGGATAAAAGATGAGATCGATAAACTGTAGAATTGTGAGGCGCAGTTAACCGTTCTCCTCTTCCCCCAAAATATTAATCGCAATGAAGAAATCTATATTGCAGTTTTTGTTACCGACCGAGGGGTAGCATATCGTCCTTAAGGCGAGGCGAAACCTCCATACTTAGATGGATTAGATGGATTAGACAGATGTGCTGCTTCTCTTTTACTCCCCCGTGTCCGCTATACCGGTTCTACCTCTTTCGCACTCATGGATGTTCGATGCCCCTTAAGGCCAGGCGAAATCTCAATACTTACAGGTGCGCTGTTAGGTGGAATATAGAGCTTTCGCCTCGCCTTAAAATTATGTCCTATACCGACCGAGTCATCAGGAGTGCGAGTGAGATAACGCTATTTGACATTAAGGGGTGGAGCGAAAGAGAACATCAGAAGCGTGCAGCACATCACGTTAATACATCATTTATCCTGTCAAGCGTTTCAGATAATAATAAAAACTTGAAAGTATTTGAATAAATTTTTATGAAACCGATTATTATTAATCCGGAAATTGGCCGATTGATGAGTTGTGTATACCAAATTCGAACCCTGCCATATATCTGTGAAATGGTAACCTAATTGTATAATTACCCAAAATCCAGTGATTCGAAAGCGGTTGAACCAATATAACTCTAACCATATCTTACTTTAATAATAAAATATAATCACATGCTACGTCATAATAAGAATTAACGACATCATAGAATGCAGAAAATTAATCGGTAGTTTCGAAATAGGAATATTTACAGAAATTGAGATCTCATTGTAAAATGTTTCGTGCTATTATTTTACAATTTTTGTAATATTTATTACAACGAAATCTAAGAATTTTAAACATAACTTTACATTTTTACCACATTATGCAATACCACAGTCGGTAAGAATATTTTTTAAAGGGTGATAACCAACGTCTCGACTCAATCTCTCGAATTTCATTTTGACGAATTGCATCAGTGGTTCCTATCGGTCAAAAGTCATTCGAGAGATTGAGTCTTCGAGACATTGGTTACCACCCTTTAAAAAATGTTCTTACCGACCGTGGTATTGCAAAATGTGCTAAAAAATGTAACGTTATGTTTAAAATTCTTAGATTTTGTTATAAAAAATATTACAAAAACCTTTTCTCTAAGAAATGTTAAATATTTTTAGTAAAATTAAATTCGAAATTTGAGAGGATAGTACGTTAGTATCTAGAAATGTATGACATTTCTAGATTTACAGTTTTACTGTACTACTGTACTGTGTAATGTGTAATGTACGTACATATGTACTGTTATACTGTTCCGTGTGATTATTAACATTTACTAGAAATGTTGAACATTTCTAGTAAAATGAAACTCTCTATCACCCCGTTGTACACTCTGAGGCGAAAGCGCCTTAGCTATTATTCGAAATATGTTAAAAGTAAATATTAAAATTAAAACCCAGCATTTTTAAACACAACGTTAGATTTTTTGCACATTTTGCAATATTACGGTCGGTAAAAAAATTTTTCAAACATCTTTTCTTTTACAAATGTTCAAGATTTCTAGTAAAATGAAATTCTCCGTTACTCCGTTTGTGAACTGAACGGTAAAAGCGACTTTGTTGTTACTCGAAATATGTTAAAGTTGAAATAAAAGTTAAAAGCCAAGATTTTCAAAGATAACGTTAGATTTTTTTTGTCATATTACGATCGGTGCACAAATTTGTCAAACATTTTTTTTCTAAGAAATGTTCAAGATTTCTAGTAAAATGAAATTCTCTGTTACTCCGTTTGTGCACTGAACGGTAAAAGTGACTTTGCTGTTGCTCGAAATATGTTAAAAGTTTCCAAGAACATCGTATTTAAAAGTTTCGAACTCTGTCGATAAGTCAGATAACCTTGCAGCTGTAGAAAATGTTAGGAAAAGTAGACGAATAGAACTTGAGGATAAAAGCAATCAAGGTCTTCGGGCTGTCAACCCCGGCGCTTGTTTCATCCCCGCGTGTCCTTACAAGGTATTCCATAGTTTTTCCACACTTTGCGGTTGGAATCTAGTTTTTTGCTCGAGTATTTCGCACCGATGAACATCGTGCATCGTCTCCCGGGTGAAGATACTTGGCGCCGGTAATCGTGGCGGATTGCAGCAGCAGCACCCTTGCAAGCAGTTTTAAACTTACAAGATCGTGCGTTAGTAGCGAACTTTTCTCGAATGCCAATGAAACTGCAAGACATTGCGAGTAAGTACGCGAGCGGCGGGAATCCGCTTCAAGATACGTACCGCTTGCGTACGTGCCGTCAAGAGAATATGACAACTACGACCAGTCCGAGCGAACCAGTCGAGGCGATTTTTTTTTCTCGATAAACGACAACAACGATTCGAGATCAGCGAGCGCGTCTTCGAGGAATCGTCCGCCGCTCGCTCGTTCGTTCGTTCGTTCGTTCGTCGCTCGTGGAGGAGAGATCGGGGCCGTCGTCGTAACTCTTCGTGAATCCTCGGCAGATCGGTTCGAGAAACCCGCCACCTGTTGCCCGTCGGAGGAAAGTCTCGAGGCCTGACAGTCCTCGCGCGGGTTATTCCTGACTTGGCCAGCGTGGGAGTAAGAAGGTTCGCGCGCGCGTCAGTGACGCCTAAGAAAATTGGCCGATCTCTATACCTTCTCTTCGCAATTTTTTTAAAAATCGAACGTCGATTTAATAACATTATTAATAACACTCAATTGCTCTGTAATCTACGGGTAATAAAAATGATTAATTAATTGTTCAAATAAATAATCAGTGAAATCGTTATTTTAATATTGTACCGCGACGTCTGACGTATTTAGAGTCGCATCAACATTGTTGATCACAGAGAATTTTACGAAACGTACTCGGTGCATAGTGCGAGTGTACGCGAATGTGATGTGATTATGGGAATCGTGAGTCTCTCGTGGATCGGACCAAGTGATAAGTGCCCGTCGTAACTCGTATTCTTCTAAACAGTTGCGAGAGAACCGCGTGACAGTCTTGAGCGCGCACTTGTCGCGAGTGCGTAATTTCAAAACAAACGAAGACCGGGACACATAACAGAACGAGAAAAGACTGATAGCACCCCCTCCCTTCTCCTAATCCCTACGACTCGTTGTGATATCGGAACAGATAAATGTGTGACGATTACACGCAGTGATCGTTGCGGTCTTTCCTCGCTGAACAACTTCTCAACAGTTTGTTGCAACGCCTTCCTCCAAGATTTAACCTATCCATATACTCGTTCGGCAACACAAGGGCTTTGAGACAACCGACTGTTTTCCTCGAAAGAGACTGAACCGGCATTTTCACTCGACCCTTTCCTAGCTCAATGAATAACAATAAAATTTAAGGTAGAAATCAGTGTTTCCCAAGATCTTTGAAATGTCACGATGTCGCAACATGGCACGTCCACGTGCGACGTCGTTTAATTTATAAGAGAACGAGCAATCAACTTGTTTACCGAGTTTATCGATTGCCCAATCGATCTGTCGCAAAGTGTCAAGATTTATGAGAGTGCAGCGTTGTGTAGAAGGAATACAAAGTGTTGGTTATTATTCTGAGTGGCGTGCAGTGGTGATATGAGTTTTTGCTTTCTTTTGTGGAGATAGGCTATTGACGTTAGCCGTGAGAGAAAAAGAAAAAGAAAGAGAGAGAAAGAGAGAGGGAGGTTGAGAGAGAGAGAGAGAGAGAGGGAGGTTGAGAGAGAGGTTGAGAGAGAGGTTGAGAGAGAGAGAGAGAGAGAGAGAGAGAGAGAAGAGGTGACAAGACAGAGTCCTGGATAATTATAACAATGGAACGAGCCAAGGCGTTATGCATCTTCGTGATGCTGCTGATGGCTTATCTCGTCGAGACTGAAGTTATCGAGGAAAGAGGTGAGTCTTTTACTTGATTACTCCAAAAAATAAAAATGTTATCGGAGTAAGATAGACGGTTCGTTAGGAATGCAACGCGATGATCGCGATGACCCTGCGCCTATATGAAATCATAAAATTTATAATCGTCTTATATTTCCAATGCGATATATACGAGAACGTTCAAAATTCGTTATCACCGTCTCGTATTTATTCGAGGAAAGAGTCCTGAGAGCTGGTTTTCAAAATTTATTTATGTATCCTGAGTGATAACACCGGAATCTGATAGGCACTATCGTTTGAGCTTATTCACTAGGTTGCGAGACGGCTCTATCGAAAGTGGCTCAAGGTTCTCTTATTTATGTTTCTTTAATTGTTGGGTTTTAAATGAAAAATGAAGAATAAAAAGAAAACAACAATAAGCAGACACATGGGTCGCGTCTTGTGTACTCGTTGTGTACTCGTATACACCATGGGTTAAATATATCTTGTTAAATGGTTAATTAGGGACGTAATAAGATCGGCTCGAGTGAAGCTCACGCGCTAGTCTTTAGGACTGCGGTGAGTTTAACGCGTCGTGGAACTTTGAACAAGTCGACGATGGAACGAAAGAACCAAGAAGCGCGTCTCACGACACGATGGAGAATTTTAAAAAAAAATTTTTTTTTTTTTAGTAAGCGTCTCCCTTTATCGCTCCGACAACCTTGTCCAAAGATATCTCACTTGATAGCACCGTATCTGTCAACGATACGAAGATTAAACTGCCGGAGGGCGTGAACGTATACTAAGGTCATGCTTTTTTAAAACTGAAAGTGCATTATATCGGAAGATACTATGCTGATATGTGTTAATAAAATATAAATAATATTCTCATTGTAAAAAAGTTGCGGAATGATAATTAATATTATTTATTTTATTTTATACTAAAATGATAGATTAGAAACACGCATTGTTTCTATTTCTGTTGTAATCAGAAATATAATGTGTAATGTATCTACGTTACATATTGTAAAAATATTTCGCCGATGCCCTGTAGGAGAATCTAACCGACTTAAGAGAACCTGGAAAATCAGGACTTGATCTCCCAAACCAGATTTCAAATTCAGATTTTAGATTCTGATTTGAGATACAGATTTGAGATTGTTTTCTAAAAACTGCGTTGTATCGGGACAAACTATAGTGACGTGTCTAAATAAATTATAAGTAATATTCTCATTGTAAAAAAGTTTCAGGCTATTAATTATTATTATTTACTTGACATATACTTAAAAAAATTAATAATGCATCTGTAGCGAGCTGCAGTATTTATAAAAATTATCTATCGTTCACTCATACGTTAATATATTTAACTAATTTATGTATATTCAATCTAAAATGTTATCAGATTAAAGACAGTCATTCTCCCTATTTCTGTTATAATTGGAAACATAATGTGTAATGTATCTACATTACATATTACACATTACTACATTTTATAATGTTTAACGTATCTACTATTTTAAATATAATTTAAAGAATGTAAATAATCTGGAAAATGGGAACTTGATTTCTCAGATTCCAGAGGATCTTCTCGATTATTCGACAATCCGGTGGTAGTGGCGAGATATTTTTATAATAAAATGAGATAATAACTAACGTACATATACGTGATTAATACGTCACTGATCTACACGCTGTTCTTATCCGACAAAAGAAAATATTTTGTATCTATTTGAAGATTGAATACTTAATCCGATAAGATTCGCTTTAGAACGTAGGCCGAATATAATTATTTTCTCTTGCAATAAAGCGTGAGTCGTTATTTAGCAACTGTCGTAATTGTAAGAGTTGCAAGATTTTCACCTTAAGAGATGGCGAGAACACGAACGGTGCGACGTGCCTCGGTGTTCGGATCGGTAGAAATCTACCACTCGGTTGCCGCAGGCGTCTCCCTCGTTCTACTCCACCGAGGAAAAGCATAGAGGAGCGGTAGTCAGCCGAGCATAAACCAAGACCGAATCCATGTCCATAAACCTCGTGAAGTAAAGTACAACCGGGCGAAGACCTATCGTGCACCGAGAGATCCGCGGTCTTGCCAACGTACACTGTTTTATAAGCAAGGAGAACGTCTCGGTACTCCGAGCGCTCCTATCCGTGAAAGTACGGAATTCGTTCCACGTATACTCGCGTCTTTTGCCACTCGATACGACGAGCGAGCGCTCGTTCACCGGATATATTCCAACTTGTTTCAACCCTTGTACATAATTTCTTTTCTTTTTTTATTAAAAATATGTAACGGGATAGGAAATAACGAGAAATAGATGTTAAATCGTATTTAAAAATTGTTTATTTCTTTGGTGAGCTCGTTAAAGGAAAAATTATGATATTCGTAATTGAAAATAGGTAAATGAGCGTTGAAAAGGTTAATCAGAGCGTAGACACAAATATCATCGCAGTTTATTCTGTATTTGTACGAAGAAAGACCATTGTTACGGTACATGACCCGAACTATTGACAGCATGAAGATGCGTCGCGAATCGCATGCTTGTGACGAGCATAGAGGCGAGCTACCTCGAGGTGAGTGGATGCATTGGATGTCTCGCATGATTGCGAGTGTCCCGTTGACGATAGATAGCTCAATTGCTCCGGCTGAGCAAAGTTATAAAGTGCGCTTGCGATAAGTCACGGCCGAGAGGTATCGCGAACTACGGCGAAGGCCGAGTTCCTCTCGAGGCACGAACGCTGCTGGACGCTCGGCCAGATTGCAGAAGCGTGCCATCGACTCGTCGGTCACCGATGATCGTCGCTGCAACGCGACGATCAGCGTCGGAGCCACGAGTATTACCTCCAAGACGAATCGATCGGCGAACAGCGCACCACGGCTCCAACGTGGCGTATCATTCGCGACGATGCGGTAGTACCCGTAGATACATAACATTTCTCATCACAGCTTTGGATTGCATTTATTCCGCTCGTGTCAGTCGAAATCACTCCGTGCAGCCGAGATAGCGCAAGATGATTCGCGGGATGCGTCATCGCGGCGGTAGCGATCTTCGTCATCGGGATCGGTTCAAGTGGTGTTGACCCGGGCTCGACGTTCCTTACTCGCTTCTTTTACCACTCCCGCTGCCATGACGTATAACACACTCGTGCCGTTAGCGTTCAGCTCCCTACAGTGCCATTCGTGGGAACGTCACGCGCCTTTTGTACGCCGTTCATCCCGTATCAATTTATGCGATGTAACTTAGGTGGATGCCCTGGTCAGTCAGACATTAAGTTTGATAGTAATATTGACAACATTTTAACGTCAAGATGGATTTAATATTTTTCTTAAGATTATATTTCTATTACGACGATACGAAGCTGACAGAATCGATATGGAAATCTCAATAAATTGTAGTGAAAACAGGAAACAACTTCAAAATTGACAGTTTCTTCGGCGGTTTTATGAACAAGTTTTTAGCTTTTGATACATTTTTATGGGCTTTTGAGAAAATGGATAGTAAATTGATATTCAGTGGAGAGAAATGTATCGATTTGAGGTTCGAATTAACTTTTTTTTTTGTTCAAACAAAGTAGTTTACTCAAATGACTGTATTTTTGTTTTTGGATGAAGTTGCAACTGTATACGTTGCTCATTGCTTTGTAATCGTCTAGCTTAAAAATTATGATTTCATATAAAACTGCGGTTATTTGTTAATTTTTTTTATCCGTTTTTTAAATTGACTAACACGTTTTTCATCATTTTTTCATACGTAACAAAGATGGTGCGTCTTTTCTATTTTTTTTTTTTTTCGGCGATATTCAAAGCATTTTTACGGTTACAAAAATTAAAATATCCTGAAGTACCAAACGGCATTATTTTATGCCTAATTTTCGGGGCGTTTACAAATATTTAAATAAAAACAAAAATCGTCCAAGCTGAAGAAAAGTTGTAGTAACTCGAAGTTGTTTTTTTAAATTCACATTCTTATGTTATACAAAATTTTTAATTAGTTGAAAAGATGTTTTTTTTTTTTCGTACGCTCAAGACCCTGTTCGATAAAAAATGTTCTGATGATTACAAATTTGAAAAAGTTTCTATAAAAAATATCAAAAATTCATTGTTAAACAAAAGAAACGTAAAAGAGAACGACTAATCTATCTTCTAATAATATTTTAAGACTTCGGATCGTTATCCGTAACGATTAACGACTGGAATAACCGCACGTCTTATTGCACGATGAAAAGATTGCAAGCACCGCGGGAGTTTAGGCTATTGGAAATATATGAGTGTAATACGAGTAGAGTATATGGCTCATAAATATGCAGAAGAAGAAACGGAGAGGTAACATGTTCACCCAATTACGAGGGAGTCCCGGCGCGATCACAGCTGGTCGAGTCACGAGCTCACGGACGGCGGTGGCGGCTGCACGTCCACTACAAATAGCAACGCAAGCCTAATTGTTTAATAGATTAATGAAATGATACAGCCCCCCGAATCTAAACTGCATAAAAAGGTCATCGTGCGCCTGGTTACGAATGTTGTATTTGGTTTAAGCAATCGGTGTACATCTGCTTAAAAATTCTATATACGTCGACTCTATCTCGTGTAACCGTGGCCAGAATCGAGTTTCGACTATAAATTTAGACAAAGCGCACGCAGGTACAAGAGAAATGCACTTTTGCTGGCGTAGCAAAGAAACCAGAAGAGCCGAGAAGCTAAGAGAAGATCCGGCAACACAGCCGCTCTGGAATCTTGGTAGTTTGCCGTTGAGGAAAAAAGGAGACACCCCGCCGCGAGGGTTTAACGGGGATGGTTGCAATCCCATTCAGACACGCGCTCTGCGCCCACGATCCCTCGTAGCATGGTTTGCTTCCTTCTTTTACGTGAAGAAACATTCGAGTCCGATCGAGATTGGTAGCTCATTCGATGTACGCACAGCGCTGTATCGGTACTCAGCCGTCCCACATTGCAGCGAATCTTACTAATAATGTTTAATATCCCTAAAAAATATTTGTAAACTTCTGCACAATTCAAGAAATATTAATTCTTAGAAGAAACAAATTAAACGAATAAAATGAACTATCCTCACTATTTCTCATCGCGTTACTTGCATTGAGTAGCTTATAATTGTTTTAAAGAAATGTGTACTTTTAAAAAATCATTTATCGAGCACAGAGTTTACGTAGCTGCAAGCTATTCTACAAAATTTAACTGAATTATTATTTCAAAGTAACTAGAGGTGTCCACGTCTGAATGATTTATCGATATGTTGATGTGTTCCTTTGCACGTAATAAAAAAAAAAAAGAAACTGAAACGCTCGTAAGATATATCACGTGATTTACATCGGTTTTATGTTGTCCACCTCGTCGAGGATCGAAGCAGCCTCGCACTGTGATGCCTTTGGTGAAACGCGTCGGACCAGTTTTGCGTGAGCGTACAGTGTATATAGTATAATTGAATCGTCTCGGAGGAAGTTTGTTCCCATAACCTGGAAAGGATGGTCATCGCCGACTTCCCGCGTCCGTTTCTCATTTCCGATCGCATTCTCTAGCGTTTTCCGTTTTTTTTTGTGCGTAAATGATTGATCAAGTAGATGATTTTCCTTCACGAAAAAAAAGAGCAAGTCGATCTGGACCCATAATTATCTCAGAGCAGTCACATACTGTATTTAACATTTCGCTGTGCGACCTCTTTTCCGTAATCTTTTTTTTTTCTTTGATTTTTTCATGACAAGCGTCATTCGATCCCTGAAAAGAATGCAGCTCTCGGTCCAACGTCGAAGGAGAGTCTGCGGTTTTTATGCTGGTCGGGTGAATGTGTCGACTCGTATAAGCTTCAAGTATATTACAATCTAGCGGCTTTGTCTGTTCATTAAGGACCCGGAAACAAGAAATTACTTTCCAGCGTTTCCCTTTAACAATTATAAAGAATTTATTTTTATACCATGGAATTGATATGTTCTAACTCTAATCACACACGTGAATACATTTTTTTTCCTTGTCCATTGAGTTGTCCATTAAGGACCCGAAAAAAAAAATTACTTGGCAGCATTTTCCTTCAACAATTATAAACAATACATTTTTATATCACGGAATTGATATGTTCTAACTCTAAGTACACATGTAAATACATTTATTCGTCGTTGTTCATTGAGTTGTCCATTGAGAACCTGGAAAAAAAATTATTTTGCATAATTTGATTTTAACAATTATAAATAATTAATTTTTATACCATGGAATTGATATGTTTTAACTCTAGGTGCACACGTGAATACGTTTTTTTTTTGTTGAAAATAAATATTAGATGATAAAAGCAATGATCCCTGTAATCGTTGAAATATTACAAATTATTTTGTCTATGATTCGTGTGTTATAAATTAAATTTCCTATGGCTGTAATAGTTTATATCCACAACGAAAAATTGTGATAGTTCTTGCAGCTATTAATTGACAACCATGCGATTACTTTTATAGTAAAATCAATTAAAAGTAATTACGATTACTATAAAAATAGTCGCACGAACCAAAAGTAAATAGTTGTCATTGTTGTTGCAAGTACGATTTTTTTCTCTCTCTTTGTAATTTCTAACTTCATTCAACTTAAAATTTTTCTATAAATCGGTTACATCATTTTATAAATAATTATATATTTATTTTATGATCAAAAGTCTTTTTATAAAAATAATTTTATTTAATAATCAATCGACAAAAAAAGATTTCTTAAAACACTCAGAGAAATTGTAGTAGTATCGGCAACTATCGAGTGACGACTTTTAGTCCATGCGACTATTTGTTTATATTGAATTCATTGAAAGATAATGATGGTAACAATAAAAGTTGTCTCAAGGATAAAAAATTATTTGCCACTCAGTTGTCACTGATGTCAATAGTTGTCACTTTTAATAATTTCAAGAACCATTTCTTTCTCCAAGTGAATATTTTATTTATTTAATTTTTATATTCATATACAATATAACGTAACAGCAAGTATGGGAATAAAGAAAAGAAGCGAATTGTAAGAAAAAAAGGACGAAAACCCAATTCTAGTAAAATGATTAGGGTTCTGAACCGACCAATGCCACGAATCTTAATCCTTAATGTAGTTCAATGAAGACTGTTCCTTCCTCTCTACCAGACTGAATATTCATTCGACTTGGAAATGTCGACACTTCTGTCTGCGAATCTCTTTCAAGAAAGACACTCGAGACTTGCAAACGTAGGATGACTATACACGTCGAGAAACGAAAGAAGAGTATCCCGTATCGCCAAGCGTTCCGCAACGGTTCGTTTTTTGCCTCAGGGCTAGGCTTTGCGTGTTCTGATCGCGGTGGACGACCGAGAATCTAGTTAGGCACCTATAGGTAACACCGGTCTTCGAGATACGGCGCGAGAGTAACTGAATCTTGGTAAAATTAAACGAGAAGATTGAAGATTGAATGAGGAGAAAACGATCGCGTGAGTGTGATCTCACGAATAGCCCGTCGTTTTATCAGCTATAGTCCTGGTTGTATATCAGGGAGACGCCACCGCGGTGATCGACAAACCGGAAGTCGAGAAACGCTGGGAGTGATCCGAGGCTGGATCATCACGAAGAAGCTGGCCGTTCGCATAGGCCAAGTTCAAAGCCCCGTGTCCATAACCCCTATGATCTTTGAGTCGTTCTCTTCAAGATCCAACCCAGTCAAAGCCGGAGGCGAATGCTCGTAATGACTCCTCGAATCACCTTTATCGTCGCCATACAAGTTCAGTCCGAGCCACTGGGACATCCGACGACGTCGTTTAATCTCACACTGATATTCCGTGACATGAGCGCTGTGCGCGTATCATCGTCCCGAGAAAAGGATATAAAGAGCGCCTCTCAGTCCCAATGGCAGGAAACGATTTAAGAGATCCATGAAAATATTGTTGATGACCGTAATATATAGATATAGTAACAGATAACGGAACGAAATATGGTAGAGGAGTTCAAAAGTTCGAACAACGGATAACGGGAAGCGTCAAAGATATCACAAAATCATTGTCGATTTATCGATGCAAGATTCAATTTTTTATTAACATTCAATTGGAGTAAATCGAATATTTTAGATTTTCAGATAATTTTTACGTCGAGAAAAAATAATTGCAATTGAATCAAAGACATTTCATTTTTATTTTCTATGTAATAAAGTTTTTATTTTTTTCTGTGTTTGACTATAATAAATATTTTGTTGATTAAAATCCACGATTTCATCGTGGCATCTCGATAGACTTTTTATTAATAAATTTACTAACGAAAAAACTACTTTTATTAATTTCTCTACTAAGATGCGACTCTATCAGACGATGATAACAATGTTAAAAATATTTAAATAATTAATGTTACTCGTATAAAAAGCATTTATGCATAAATCGGTATATTAAATTTAATGTACAACTATTGGGCATTTATTAATGTACTTTTGTACCAAAGACGATATTTTTAACGCGTTCGGTATACCGTTTTAGAATTCATTTAATTACAAACTTGTATATCAAATTAAATACCAAATAATACATAAATTCTTGCTTTACGAGTTTATTAATAATAAGTTTACGGGACGCGTTATTTTGACGCATTTCGTATTTCGAGAGAAAGACGTAAAGAAATACCGTAAACCTACTGTTAATTTAAATAATAAAGAACATTTTTGCAGCGTAACTCCACCATGAGACAACTCTTCATTTTTTTATCAACGTAAAACATGAAAAATATAAGAAATATCCAAATCGTCACATTGATACAAAGTTATGATCGATTGATAAAAATTTCTTTTTTTCTTCTCCAGATTTTTAAAGTTTTAAACTGTCAAAAAAAATGTTTCAATGGATTTTAAGGATCTATGCTATAAAAAATGTCCTACACGATGCGTGCTTCAATAAACTTTGAGGTAAAAACTCAAAAATTTCATAGGAAAACACAAAAAAAACACATAAAATATCATGAATTTCACGTTTCCTTTTAAATTTTCTTTCAGAGCTGTAATCTGGTGGATTTGTTAAGCGTTAAATATGTTGTCCGGAATAAAATCGCGGTAGAATCGTGTGCTTTTGTGGAGAAGTCAATGATGGTAGAGTTATAAATAAATCGATGCATAATTAAATATTATAATGCGATTGACGGAAACGCAATGCCAACTATTTCAGGAATATACGTGTTTCCCTGGAGCGGATTGTTCGATTCAGTGACAATACAGTATACTGCGCGTTATGAGTGACTTAACACCAACAGCAGCGTTACTCTCGCAGTGCCCGTAGCTCGGGTGCGAAGTGAACATAAGTACGAGACGCCGCGGTGGAGTTTAATTGAGGTTGATGAGGGGGGCGCGCGTATTGGCCCGGAATTCAATGCCGAGATGATGTTTCACGCGCTCTCTTAAATGTCCGACGTTGTCTTAAGAGTGTGCGCATTGGAAAATCGATTCGATTTCATATTCAAGACGATTTAAATCAAACGAGCTTCCACGTAACACCAATTTTTTATTTATAGGACTATTCGCGTTTTACACACGCTATCGATTAAGAAAGCCTATTGTGTGTATATTATATAAAATTAAAATGACGACATCCTCGTGGTCTTTGACCCTATCATTGTTATTTTTGTAGTAAGAAGCGCGCGAGCCACCAGCATGCGTAGTTGTATCGCTCGAACTTGAGCACTCATCATGATTCGTCTGATATTTTGGAATTAAACAGAGGTTCGTTGCTAAGCCTGCGGTGAACATCGCTATAAGCCTGTCGCTCTGGCTCTTTAGAGTCAATACAGACTTGTCGGCTGCAAGACTCTGCACGCGTCTTATCTAAGGCTAAGGTGTTGCGAGTTGCGTCTGAGTGCTCAGACATTCCACAGGGGCGTTTCTAAATGCTCGTCGCGCGGTATGTACGGTAGACTGTACTCTTCAAGCGCGTTTTGTACCAGCCTCGTACGATGTGCCTCGACATCTTTCAATGGAGGCGTACCAGGCAGCCACCTCGATATAATCGAGTTGTCAGCATCCTGAGTTACGTATGATAAACACGTGGATACAATCATTCGATATGCTGTCTCCGTGTATACCTGGTATCCAATGACAGCTTTAACGATCGCGAAGCAAATAAGTATCGAACGAATATGGCAACGCTATCGGAAAACGAAATTACAGTAATTTCGGTAAATCATCTTTTTTTTTTTGTTTATCAAATAAAAACTGCAAACATTTATTTGTATAAAAAATTAATTTATTGTTTGATTAATTTTTTGTCAAATTTTTATATTTCAGGTTAACTTTTTTTATTTTGTAAGTTGCGATGATAAACGCAGGATCGAAAGGTATTTCGCATCTTTACGCGTTATACAAATACATCGAATAATTGTATACGCGAGTTATAGCCATTTTATTTAATCACCGTTTTTGAACAATTCGATAAAATTAATGTATATAATTCACAGATTAGGATACTTGGAATCCTAGTTTAAAATTATTTTCACTATTGAAATGGAATTGGATTCGTGTATAACGGACCATCGGACAACTTTTTTATTTTATTGGGAGATATAGCACATTTGTGCGGGCTGTGTGCGTTGAAATTTGAGTGAAGAACGCTCGTTGGTTGTGATACACGCGAGAGTCGAATATTCGGATAATTCGACGGCTTCACCCCACTCGTCACGACAAATCGTCGAGGATATAAGCTGTTTCGTTACAATATATACCCAAGTTACACCCATTTTATCGAATCACGTTTAATCAGGTTGGAAAAAAAAAGATCTTCAAAAATTTTGGTAACGACTTATTTTTTAGGTCAAACATTTTTTTTTTTCCGGTCAATTACGAAGATACGAGCGTTGTAGGATCGAAAGGTATTTCGTAGATAGAGCTTTACGTATTATGACTAGCGAATGTAAATTTATTCCACGTAATAGGAAAACCTCGAATATAAAGTTGAAGTTGCGTGCGTATCGCGGGTATGGCGATCAAGAACAACCTCCCTTGGTACGAGAGAGCGTGCGAGTAAGAAGCTACGTTGTTCCGCGGCCGGCATACTACTTCGTTGCTGTTGTGTATACCTTCGGAATTCCTTGTACTCCCGCGCGTCCCGCCGCGTACCCTATCCCATTCAGGCATAATAACCGTGCAGTTTCCCATCGCGTCGTCTTCAATGAGCCAAGATTGCATGCTACGAGACCTCGAGCCGGTCCTCGATCGCTCTTTCCTCGTCGCTCTTTCGCATTCGCGAACCCCTTGTCTCCCCGGGACCCCTTGTCCACCTCGCGCAGAGCTCTTGCCTCGCGACCGCGATCTTTACTCGTCTCTTCTCTCCTTCGCTCACGTGTTACAACCGTTGCGCCTTCCTCTTCTCTGAGATGCAACCTCGTGCTGGCTCCCACGAAAGGACCTGCTGTGCCACTACCAACCTGCGTGCAGCACTCCCATACTCATTTTTCCAGACTGCAAAACATCTCGATGCTTCACTTTACCTCTCTCTCTCTCTCTCACTCTATCTTCCGTTCAGTTCATCCACGAGCAAAAGCCAACTTGCTTACAAGCAACGCGAATGTACAGTGCTTCTTGCATTTCTTATTCCTCCCAATCGACACGATTGGCAAATCGAACGCGAAGAATATGTGCGTGTGGTTTTTTTGCCGGGAGGAGTGGTGCGGAGGAAGCTGAATCGTTCAAAACCGCAGAAGGAATATTACATTTTACCTTGTGTTCTGTACAGTTCGTTGGATATTTTTTTTTCTTTTTCTTCGTTGCAATAGCAACTTCGGTTTCTATACACAGCAGAAAATATTTGTATATTATAGTTTTATTGTGTAACAACAGGCATTTCGTAAGGATTTGTATAAAAGATTATAATCATTCTTCGGTAATTTCAGATTAATAATTGTGAATTAACTTTGTATTGATTATCAAATGGAAAACATTGCATTTATTTCAAAAAAACTTATCGAAAGTTGTCCAGTAGTTCAACTATAATTTTTTTTTTTACTTTTCAAATAATTACAACAAAATACGAAACGTTTGTTCGACTGATTAATTTATTTCGTAAAATTTAACAATTATCATAATAAAAAATTGTCCATTTGAAGAAATAATCTTTGTTTACTGTTTGTACAGAAATAAAATGGCAAATTCGAGGAATCCATCGATTCAATGAAACCGTTGGCGATTATTCTGCACCCGGCACGTCGGTTGAAAGATCCAACTGGTCTATCGCCGAGATTGTGTTTTCAGTAACGCGGGAGTAAAAAGATTAGATTCGTAGTCGAGTGAAGAAGCGTAAAAATAATATGGGAAGGGTTCCTATGTCATTGTCCGTCGATAACACGGTGAGCTCAACCGATTGAGCTCGTAACCGCTACCTGCACACTCTTTCTCCGTACACCCTCGACGTGTAAGTACGGGAGCGGAAGTCAGTGGCCCCTGCGGTATAATTATTATCGCGTGCTGTAGGTACTCCCCCCTTGGTCGTGTTGTACGAGGCGTTGTTGTCCAGCCTTGTGAAAATTGTCGGTTGAATTTCGCGGGTGACTCGGGGAATCGAAGTAAACGGAGTATATCCGTGCGTACTCCGAACGCCGGAGTGAAGAAGGCTCGTGACCAAATCGAGCAACCGGTCTCCAAGAAAACAACCCAGATACGTCTCCGGAGAGTTGGCGCGCGCTCGGCCAAACCGGGACTCGAACCCGCGAGCGTGTCCTCTCTGCTGCTCTCTCGGCGTTTAGACTCGATCGTTGTCGTCGGGGTGAACGTCCACGAGAAGCTCTCGCACTCGTCCGGACCGGACGAACAAGTCAACTCGCGAAGCGGCTCGGTACGACGCTCGTTGCACCGACGTTGCGACTTGCTCTTCGTGGTAGCACGGTGTCCACTTCAGTTTGCGTGTAGTAAGTACATCTCGGTGAGTTTTACCGCGGGAGTGCTAACTATAAAGTATCTTGTGCGATGATTATGATGTCTCTAAAGTAGCAAACGAAAGAATCAACTTCTGGCGCCAGAAAGGTTATAATAATTGGATGAAATAATTTATTTGTTAGACCAACCAACTCACTCGTTGGTCCAACCAACCTGTTTGGGTTCATCCAACAATTGATATTTTTCTGGAAGAGATGTATCGTCGGAGTGACGATGTGTTGCCAGAATTGAGAAATAATTATTAAATTGATGTTTTCAATTTTTATCTAATTATTCTTAGTAAAACGCGATAGAATAATAAAATTTAAAAAAATCATATCAAATTCATCGAATTATTCGAAAAAACATATTTTATTCTGATATTCATTGAAATAAAAATAGTTCAAGAGTCTCCGTGGGTAACACAAGGTGCAGAGGGAAGTTATAGAAAGGGACGATACGGTCGTACGTCTTTTCGCGACTTGTCTGTGATCTTTTTGTCCAGCGTGTTCACTGCAACTCGTAGAGTCTCAAATTCGGTTACCACCTACAAACAGGGACAGGTTTCGGACAACCTCGACTTGATTCTCTACACGGAGGGGGATCTTACATGCGGGAGGACCTCGATTCTTCGAGACCTCCGCCTCTCCCTCGTACTATTTGAAGCGGTTGTCCTGAGAGTTCGTAGAGCGCGGTATAGACGCATCACGAGGACGCAACAATGCGCTACCTCGTGTCGTGGCTCAGGTAACCTAAACCCAGCTGACGATGGCCTTTCGAGATCCTACACTCCTCCGCGTTCCCTTCTTCTTCTCTTCTTTTGGTTCGTACCCCGCATCAAGCAGACACAATGGCGCCGGGATTTTCTTTGCATGACGAGAATGCATCATTTTCTTGGTGCGCATGGCGTAACGTCCTGCGATCGCGTTGGGATACGAGACCCGATAACCCTGGGGTTGCACCCGAGACTGCGATCATCGCCCGGTAGAATCCTATATCGAACCTTTAAAATCTTGTTCTTATCTATCCAATTGCCTTAAGCGGTTATTCGATAGATTAATAAACCCAAACTCGGAGCTTTGCACTATGCGTAAAGCTCTTTTGATTGTTTAGGATCGTAGAAAGTGAAACATTGTACGATATGTGTACAGAGAAATTCAGTCAGCAAGAGTAATCCTGGAGTTATAACGGGTGTTGAGTTACCGCGTCGAGACAGCGTTTCTCAGACCACTGGTGCGTACCAGACGTCCTGCAGTGTGTGCTCTTCCACGTGTATATAGCATCCTCGTGTCCATCGCACCTTGGTTCCCATACGAAACACCGAGAGACTAGGCAGCATGTAACGTTATATCCTATCCCGAGACAGAGAGCTCGACGAGCCGTTTATACAACACGAGTAACCTACGTAGCGGAGTACCTACCTACGGTGCACTAAGTATAGTGTAGCCCGACTGGGTTGCATCTCGCAGGCGTTCAGCAGCGCCTCAGGAAATTCCGCATGGGTGGTCGGTTCTTGATGAGCTACGAAATTTGAGGTTTCGAGCTACGGAGCGGTATAATTATAATTTCCTGGTCTTCTTACTGCTGATTAGGCGTTTATCGGCCGATATTTACAGCCTAAACAAATAAATAAATATTTTTCTTGTGGGTATTTACACGGAAAAAAATGTTCGTAGAGTCAGTTAACGTAACAGAATCGTTGTCTCCGTGAATGTTTGCAATATAATTATATAGATTTAATGTAGAAGGTTGAAGAAAGAAAATTTTAATTATTTCTGTTATTGCTAATTAAATGTCTTCGATCCAAAAAGTTTTTGACCGATGAGCTATATATTTATTACAATAATAATTAAGCGATCGTTAATAAAATAATTTGAGTAATAAAAAATGTTATGTGGCCCTCGATTTTTCAATGTAACTTCATAGACTCGCCCGACACACGTTGGTATTACAATAAAATTGCGCCAAGAAAGTAATAGTGGTGATCCGTAAACAAATCCTCAGAGCTTTTTGTGACCTCCCGCGATTCCGATGCTAGAACTTGCAAACTTTTTTATGTCCGCCGCAGGACTGATCCTGGTCTTCGTCTCTGGTACATACGTCATCGTGGAAAAAGTTCATGATGGCGGGCCATGTGCAGCATCATGTGGCGCTGTCACACATGGGTCTCCACGATGAAATAACTTTTTGTCGTCTTGATCGCGCGGTTTGTTTGCAACAGGGACTTTTATTAACGCTCGGATTTGTACGACTCTCGAGAATAATATACTAATGCGTTAGCTCTTAGCCACCGTAGAACGCGACGAGCATGGAGTTCGAGAAGACATGTCCGCACAGGTGGAATCCTGAGAATGGTTGAAGGATCGCTCTGAAATACATACAACAACCTCGGTATAGTCATTGAGCTCTCCCACAGTCAATGCAATCTACGTGCCCGTATATCGAGGACGTATTGTACCGGCGACCGAGGGAACAATGAGCCACGGATGGAACGTACTTCGGTTCCCATAGAAAAAAATCTTGGCGAGCATATACGCGGGTGGACCACTTCACTGCCGAGACTCGAGGCGGCTAACCATCGACCGTTTGTTGGTTATTTGCTGTAGGTACGAGAGCAGTCTTGCCAAGTTGATGCATCGCAACGGAATGCAAAGATCATTCACCGCCATTTTTTATTTTACGATAAATCGCGCATGCGCGGTCAAGCTCTTTGTCGTATCGCGGTAAATACGAAATTGAAAACGTAGCAACGCGTACCGTCCTCTTCTTTACGTTATAATAACCGAACGACGTGATCCTCGTTCCTCGCTCACTCGATCGTTCGTCGTACTTAAGTTACCGACCTGTACACACATGCACATCTACTCCTCACCCTACGCGTCCGACATACGAGAAGACGTCGCGACGCCCCGGTACAGAACCCGCTTCACTTTTTCGGAGTGAATATCGTGGGAGGCTTCGGTCGTCTCGAATCTCGAATCTCCACTCGATGAACCCAAGCATTTAACGCCTCGTCGCTTCGTTCTACCATCATTTTGCACCTGAGTTCACACGGAGGTTACTGCATTTATTGGTACTTTGGGAATCGTAGGATTTTATTTGTCATTGACCGCATACGTGAACTACGGTGTATTCAACACTTTCAACGATACTTCTTGAAAATATTTTTATTGCTTCTCTTTCACTCCGCTGTGAGCGCCCTACTAGCCTGTCTCTTTCGCACTTATGGGTGGAGTATAGACGTTTCGCCTCACCTTAAGGGGAGGTGAAACCTACTCAGCGGTTCACTAAAACTGTAAACAAGCGCATTTCACTTTACTGGTGGGTGAGAGAGGCAGCTACGTGAATTACTACCAGCGCCTCTCGCGGAATTTAGTTGAGACGAAACTATACTAGTTCTATCTCTTTCGCTCTCGTGAATATTTCATATCTCCCCATCATACAGCTGAGCTATCGGCCGTGTCTCACGCATTTATTTTTCCAGATTATCAACGATAGTACCGATGCACAATTTACGTACTTTTTCGTTTCTAAATCGCAATCAGAATGGGTGTACCGTGAGTGTTTTTGTGCTGGCTTCCGGGTGATAAACGTCGTCTATTTTTTCTATTTTGTGCCCTAAATCATTGTAAAAAGTAATTTTTCTATTACCAGATAACTGCGGATAATTAATCTGTAATTTTATTTTGTCAATTTCAACAATTCCACACTTATTATCACCCGGAAGGTTCACGTTCTTTCAGTCTACTGACCGAATTTCATTCAATTCTGATCAGCGTAGAACGTGGAAGTGTGTTCCGAAAATTAGTAGCGGTACGGTGAATGTTTCGCCTCCCCTTAAGAATATCCTTAAGAAGATATTTTTCACATAAAACTACGTAACTCACAGTCTACATTGCTGAAAGAAAACTAACCCGTGACATATTTTTTATTGACAAAAATTCAACGTACACTGAGAAATGAGATTGAATGGTTCAACACTCGGTTTAGCAGTCCAGCACGTGTTTGAGATTAGTAAAAATGCTGTTGCGTTGACTAAAAATGTATTTATCTGCCCGTGTCCACCTAATTTAGTTGAAACAAACCAATCTCTGTTCTCAGTGTAAAGTTTCTTCTACAAAACTAACAGAACTTCAACTTTATTGAACAGAAACATTCTTCAGTAAGAATACCCTTGACGCATGTCAAATGATTGTAACATCAACGTTACATTCCTCGAGGAAAAAAAAATTTATTTAACTGTAATATGATTGAAGTTACGGTGTTAATTGTTTTTAATAGTAACTCGCCATTATAGTACTGTTTAAATGCGCGTTCGTAAATGCGTACGTGTGAAAGAATAATGGAAGTATATTATTAATTAGCCTGACAATAGCAAGAACTATAATGGTATTCTGTTACTCAGTTACAATGTAAAGACTAAGTGCTAGCCTGTGTGCATATATACACGTACTACTAACGGTCGACTGAGTTTTCCCAACGTCCTGGAACTCGGCTTTATAGCCTTTCAGCGAGAAACAAACGCTCTGCTTCTGTTTCACTTTATGTTCGATAGATATGACGTACGTACGCGTACTTGCTGATGCAAAATTGACGTATTTTCCGTGACTGGTGCCACCGGTACAATGCTAAACATATGATTTTCATTAATAATGCCTCAAAGGTCTGAAATATACTAACGAGTTTCGAGTATTTGCCGAAGCTGACGCTGAACCTCGAGGGATACTTAAAAATTTGTGAGAATCGAGTGCTTGTCGAGCCGCGCGTAACGGTATATGAACAAAGGATACTCGAAGAAGCAGAGACAGCCAAAAGGGCTAACAGGAAATGCATCGCCTCTAAACTAACTAAAATGCCTAAAATTACCGGTTCCGTAAATATTGAGGTAGACAGGGTGAAACATTTTTTTTTCTTTTTTTTGTTAACCACGGTAAAACCTTCGTTATGCAGAATTATTAACCTTAGGAAAGATTTTTTAATTGAACCGAGCACGAAAAAAAGAAAATAAAGTAAGGAACGGCGTTCGATATCGATCGATTATCGAAGTTAATGAATGACTATCGAAATGGGACACCATACGGACAGTATCTTATCGGTGAACCGGCTCGTGCGTATCGAACTTCTTCGAGTGCAATATTTCCATTAGCGGTCGCGTGGCACGACAGACGTGCAAGACTCATTGTTTCAAATTCATATAGTAAATACAGTAAAAATATTAATTCGTGAAATGGAGAATTTGGTAGTAAACATTTGATTATGATTTTTTTTTATATAAAAATCAAAAGATATTTTGTGTGTTTGATGACAGAATCAAACGACACGATCATTAAACATTTACCAAAATATCTTTGCGGCACTCAAGGAAATATATTTTTGTCGAATATTTTTGTATCGAGCCTTCGTGACTGTTTAGAAATAGAAAATTCAACGGTCTTAAATCTTCTCGTTGAAGATTTATTTCTTACATTGTTCCAGTTGTTATTTCTCGGAGTATCGCCACGTGGTTTGAACGCGGGAGGGTAATTAAGACTCGAGTTCAATTTCCCACGCTGCAAAGCGGACCGCGCGTACTCCGTTATTCTCCCATACGATTTACATTTGGCATCCAAAGTCATTGCGTCCGCGGCGCGCGTTAGCTTGCCTATACCCGCTGTGATTACGCGTTCGTTGATATTCCACAAATAATCGGTGGCTGGTCGAGATAATATACACAACGCTCGGAGCGGCTGGATCGCGTAGAAATTTTGGCAGGTTGTTATGCCTACGATTCCACGACGCACATACCCAGCACACTCAAGTGCGGGAACCGTGGTTCTCTCCTTCTCCCTACAACTTTAGTTCTTTCGAAATTAGCTCGGTTTCCCGTTCCGGGACACGAGTGTGCTTTGGCCAAGGGACTGTAAAAAAAAACAAGAAGTGCCAGGTGCTGAGTGCCCGGCACCCTCCACGTTGGATACCCTCGATGTAGAAGAGAGCAGGACGCGAACCCGGAAGCAGGAGCTCTCCTCGTAAGAACGCGTCCTGTTCTAAGGATTGCGTCTCAACTCTTGGCATCCTTCTTCCTTTCACATGCTTCGCCTCGATCTCACTGGCGCTCGGCACGGTGTCCCATAGCAGAGGGACAGCTGTTCCCAATGGACACACCGGCTCGGCGACTCCTTTCTCGTCTTCCCAATGTTTTAAGGAAATTTATACCCACAACCGAGTGCCACCGTTCTACCGAAAAAAAAAGTATTATTGACTGAGTCGGAGTTCCAGAGGCCCATCCGGCCTTAACGCGAACTCCCACTGAAATCTGAAACTAAACGTAGTTAAATTAATCAAACATTTTTTTTTTACAGTCCACTAACTTGAAATTCTGGGATAAACGATTACGTTACTGACAATTAGAGCCTGTTTACTGACTGCGCCATTAACGCGGTTTTCTATCATTTTTCCGTAATTCTAAATGAATATTATGGATCGAATATATAGAGGAGATTCGAAAAACTAATAAAAATGTATACAAAATATATTTTGTGCATTTAACTCTGTCACTTTTTGCATCTTGCCGTAATTTTTCCAAATACCGAGCAATACCGCGTGATCCAAAAGGCTCGGGGCATCTGCCGGGTTTGTGTTACTTAAAAAAAAATGGAGCGAAATGGTACCGTGAGAGAAAATCGGATGTAGATCACTACGAGCTCTCGGCTGTATCGAAAAGATCGATACGCTATTCGGGATATAGACAGCGGCATTGTGTAGCGCCATATGCCTTCGTGCGAGGTCTGCATTAATAATAATAGAGAAACTCTTCGTGTTATTCACGCTCCCATCACGAGACGCAGCTCACCTTCTTTTTTTCTCGCAGATCTCTCCGAGTTTACCTGGAGAGGATACTGCGATCATCCCACGCCGACACGGCTAGCAGGTGTTGAAGCTCCTTCACCATATGGATCGAGCGTGGGTCGTCAGTTAAACTCGCACTTTCGCGAGCGTGTCTCTCTTTCTCTCAACTCTCTCATCGTTGGCCCAGGTCAGCTTGGCTCGGCTCCAAAATTCACCCCAATACCTGCTCGCTTTATTAAATCAAGATGGGCACACATGATAAAACACTCTAGGTGTACCGAAACTTTTTTCAACGATAATTAATGGAGATCAGATAATTCATCTTGCATTAATTATAAAAAAAATTCATATCGTACTGCGAATCTTATTGGTTTTCGAAGCTAATACACCAGGTGTTGAGCGATAGTCAAAGTTATTTTTTTCTACATTAAATATTTCGAGATGTGAACAACAATTTAGCAAAATTCGATTAAATGACAAATTGTTTTTGTGTTAAATCATATTAAGAGATTATTTTTTAATCCATAACTACGCACACTGACCTTTTCTTTAAAAGATTTTCTTTTGTTTCATGATTCCTTCAAACTTGAAGCCTTGTTTTGTGAATTAATGTCAGTTTATTTAGATCCTCTTGTATTCTAAATTCTTAAAAAAAAAAATACAACTGTACGATGATTTAATTCTGAAAAAACAACTCCACCGGGTTATGATCCTACCACGAAACAACTCTCTGCTTTTTTATCATCAGAGTTCTTGTATCAGCAATGATACAAAAAAACTATTTGGTTGGAGCAAACTTAATTCAGTTGATTCAAAGTAAATTCAAGTGAGCTAAATGAATAAAGTTGGCTCAATCTCCCGTGAGATTGAATATGGCGACACTCATGATAAACCTGAGTCAACCATATCATGCGATTGAACCAAGCTGTATCCAGTTGGCTCAAACTATATTTAATTGAGCTGATTCGATAGTCAAAGTTGTTTGGTACAACTATATGAGATGCTTGTCTCAAGTTGACCGTAAGTTGTGCCATATCCAACCTCGCGTAGGGTTGGACCAACTATATTCGGTTAGCTCAATTAAATTTACTTTTAGCCAACTGAATTGAATTATCTTAAACAATTGAATTGAATTACCTTAAACAACAAGTTGGACATGGCGATACTCACGATAAACCTGAGCCAACCATATCATGCGATTAAACCAAGCTGTCTCCAGTTGGCTCAAACTATATTTAATTGAGCTGATTCGATAGTCAAAGTTGCTTGGTACAACTATATGACATGGTTGTCTCAAGTTGACCGTAAATTATGCCATATCCAACCTCGCGTAGGACAGGATCAACTATATTCAGTTAGCGCAATTGAATTTACTTCAAGTCAACTGAATTCAATTGTCTCAAACAAAGTTCGTTTGACGCCAACTAAATAGATTTTTCTAGGTGTCCAAAAAAAAAAACAACTGCACCACAATTTATTTTCGGAAAACATCTCTATCGCATTACAACTCTACCATAATACAACACTGATAACACAGATTACAATTGCACCAGAAGAAAACTTTACGGAGCTGCTGATTATACAAAGTCTGATGATTAAAAAAAAAAACAGAAAGTTGTCTCGTGAACGGATTACCTGGTACTCACTGTTGCAATATCTCGTAAAGTGTTGTAATATGGTAAAGTTGTAAGGTCATAGATATATGTTTCGATATTAAATCGCGGTTTAGAATTGCTTTTTGGTAGATAACAAAATTGTAGAGTTATATATGTGCCGTCTCTGCACCTTTTGCTCTTGTGAGGAATCTTTAAGATTCTGTGTTTGCTAATAGAAAGTGTCGCGTCATGCCATCCGGTACGAGCAAACGAAGAAGAGAGTGCATCACTTTGCACCCTTAACGATCAGGTGACCACCCACCCGTGATGAGTATCGCTCTCAACAGTATGCGATGTGATAACAACGAGATGGATAAAGCACGGGGCACGGTATACACATGCATAAAGTGCTCGCCTTATCCGGCACTCTAACGTTGAATAAACCGTTGAATAACAACAAGCTTCGCAACGACCAACGGCGACTCCTTGTGCCTTTCTCCACTCGCTCCTTTGTTTCACTGGCATTAATCACTCGCTATCCCCGCTAAACTTATGTTGCGACTGGTTCCTGTGCACACGTGTACCACTATCTCTCCCTCGGACATAAGTACGCCAACCCTGACAAGATCGTGGGCAGTGATAGACCAACTTTTTATATTTTTTTACATTTCCTATATAATCAACCCGAATCTTCTTCGTAACCTCAAAATTTTATAAAATATTATCATTGTTTTCGTTTAAAAGAATTAATTTTTTAATGCTTTTTACGTTATTCAAGAAATAATAATATTAACAATAATAATTTATAAGAAACTTTTGAGGGAGTCGAATATGATGTAAGGTTTGTAACGTACGGTTCTAAGATTAATACAGAATCAAGTAAAAAATTCAAGTCATTTCCGCTTTGGAATTATATTTTAAAAGCGTTTCGCTTGTCGTCCGGAGGCGAAACGTCGAATCGCCTCGATGATTGTCACGAGGGCCACAGTGAACTTTTGCGAGCATGGTACGAACTAAACGTCTTGTAAACGACGGTGTTGAAGAGGTTCGATAGGAGTGTGAGCTCTGCTGATACAAGTTCTAAGTATCATTCTTTCTTATTTCTTATTCCTTCGCAATTCACTTTTATTCTTTCAAATGATCGATGCATCACGAATTTCACAGTTGATTTAACAATTTTTTTTTCTTTTCATGTCAGCGACGACGAAAGAAAAAAAAGTGAACGAATAAAAAGCGCAAGACATAGCTAATTTCCCTATTGTTGAAGTATGCCGCGCATTCCCCGTTATCCGTGCGAGATACGTAAACGAAGCCGTAGCGAACGGCAAAGTTGTTTCGCGCTTCGCGAAGCGAGACCGCGGAGTGACTTCTCGCTCGCTCCGCATAACGTCTGCGCAGCAACTTTATTTTGCTTTCTCGCGCGACAGCTCGGAAATCACGAATTCTTGGGAAGTCGCGTAATTCCTAAATAACTATAAAATACATCAACGAATGCAGGAGTCCGACTCGTTCTCTGGTAGCCGAATATAATTTTCAATATAAGCACAACTCAGTGTCGTCGGGGACACTGAACAAACGGGATTCTCCTGCCAGTTTGAATGTACATCGGGTTAACATGCAACTGCAATTGGATATACGACACGCATACCGTCGTTACGGATGATAAAGCCGACCAGTGTACGCTACCAATCGCACTCTTACATTGTTAACCCGTCCATCGACACGGCTTTTTCAGTTACGCGATGAATCAAGACGAACGTCACACTAGTTAAATGAGGGCTAAATTTTTAAACGCGTTTATATTTATTTAGATAGTTTAATCGACTGTTACGAATCTTAATAAACAAAAAGAGCTGTCAGTCATCATAATCGGATCAATAATCTCGTTCGTTATTAAAAACTTTACAATAATGACCTTTTCTACCTTCAAAAATGAGTAATTTTATTTCAATTAAATGACTAAATGTTTATCCACATTAAGGATATACGCTGCTTTGTAAATTAGCCTTAATAACAATTATTACCAAAAATTGTAGAAATGATTCTAAAAAAAAAAAAAAATAAACACTGATTTGACTCGTGTGCATTCCGCTCTCCTTGAGGCAGTCATCAACGAGAACAATCATTTGATTCAATTTAATTAGAGTTATTTGCATCTTGATTTACCAAATTTGAAGTTTAATGCGCACAAAGTATTGTTTATAACTAACAAGTTCCTTCATTTACATCATTGCAATTTGTTATGTACTACGGTAAAGCCGAAATGAAGGTTGGTATTTTAAATAAATTGGTTGAAGTTAATCATATGATAATGTTATTGGAATTACTTTTATTTCAATTGATCTATGAAATAAATGGTATTTTCCTACGCGTTTCAGTTTCTCTTTTCCTGTTGACACTGTGGAATATTATGGAAAAGAAAAAAATACTTTACAGGTGACAGATCGATCCTGCTTACTGTTCTCATTGTCATACAGGAAATCTTGCATTTGGACAGTGCATAAGAATTTAGTAATATACCTGACTTACATCCTGTTCCAAACACAGTTTTGATCTAATAATATCAAAGTCCAGGGTGTTGATTTAGATCTGGTTCACCTGAGAAATAAGTTGAGGAAAGTCCTTGGTTGCACCTGGTTTGAACGTTATCCACGTCGACGGTCCGTCTAAGGATAAATTAATTAACCACGCCATTTCGAAAATTATCTTCTTCCGGTACAACGGACGTTAATTAGTTTTACTCGTAGTAAAACACTCGTGTACAGAATCGCGATAAATTTTTTTCAAAACGTCCAGTAGTTTTCTATTGTCCTTGTATTTACGTAATATTTTCGTTACTTTCAAGTCCATTATTTTTTTTTCTTCTATTATTAAAAGTCGAATAAGTTACGTTTACTTCATACGAATTGAAGTCGAGGTAGATGCGTTCACGTATTCCAATTTTTGTGAATGCACGAGAACATTAAAGTATGGGTTTTCTTTCTTTGGTTTTCCATGCACGCATCTCATATATCTCTTATCGTTGGAGCAGCAGTGGTTAGTGTGCACGAATGCAAACGTGCGTGCGTGCGTCCGTGCGTGCGTGCACGGTTCGTGTGGGAAGCAAGCCAAAGGAGAAACGAAGCAACAGGCTGCTGCTGCTGCTACTTGCAGTTGCTCCTGTCATGGGGTCTCTATCCCTCTCTCTCTCTCCCTCTCTCTCTCTCTCTCTCTCTCTCTCTCGTTTTCTCTCGTGTTCCAACAGTGGGAAGTTGCCCGAACGAGTGGCACAAGGGTCGAAGACGATGAGAAAGAAAAAGAGCACGAGGCACGGTAGCCTCAGTGCTTCTCTTTCTGAAATAAACGCTGTGTTTTTCTGACGTACGGCCTTCGCCGAAGCAAAAAATTGAACGAAACGAAAACAGAAATTAAAAAAAAAAACGAGAAATTAGCTGTGGAGTATATTTTATTTAGATTTTTTTTTTGCGATGTTATGAGGTACACTGGATTATCTATCAAAGCAAAAGCATCCGGAGAATCTAGTAAGCGATCTCAATAGAATAAGCATTTTATTTAAATTCATTCTTTGGAGCCACACAGTCTCGAGGCGTCTTTATCGTTTCTCGGCATGTGTCACAGAAACCTTCCCTCGGATCCGTAGTTATGCTCAGTGTTGCGATGCCTCTCGTTTCCCACGTCCCTACTAACCGAGTCGAAACAACGTCTACGCTTTCTGAAAAAAAAAAAATCTCTTGTACGAAATGGGAACCGAGCCAATATATTTTGATCGAGTGGCGGCTCTCTTCGGCGCGGAAGATCTTAAGAGAGTAGCTGTGCCGATAAACCTCTTTTCGCAAAATTATTTCATGAATGTGAAGGGGATACATACCCTTCCTCACCCACTCCATGCTTGGCCAGTTTTGAAAGCTGTGATTTTGTGTTTTCAAGGCTGCTAAAATTTTTTGGGATAAAAGGAAATAGGATCTCACTGTATTTATCATAGTTTTGTAGTGAATTCTTATTTGCTTTAGTCCAGAAATTATCGGTACTCTTAAAAAAGCAGCGTTCAAAGACCCTAAAGAATCGTAACATTGTGTTGTTGTTGTTGTTGTTGTTGTTGTTGTTGTTGTTGTTGTTGTTGTTGTTGTTGTTGTTGTTGTTGTTGTTGTTGTTGTTGTTGTTGTTGTTGTTGTTGTTGTTGTTGTTGTTGTTGTTGTTGTTGTTGTTGTTGTTGTTGTTGTTGTTGTTGTTGTTGTTGTTGTTGTTGTTGTTGTTGTTGTTGTTGTTGTTGTTGTTGTTGTTATTATTATTATTATTATTATTATTATTATTATTATTATTATTATTATTATTATTATTATTATTATTATTATTATTATTATTATTATTATTATTATTATTATTATTATTATTATTATTATTATTATTATTATTATTATTATTATTATTATTATTATTATTATTATTATTATTATTATTATTATTATTATTATTATTATTATTATTATTATTATTATTATTATTATTATTATTATTATTATTATTATTTAATTAGCAAAATATTTCATTCGTCTGAATAGAAATCGAATTTGATGACGTTTGACTGATATTGATAAGAATATTATATCGGTTTAAGGATAAGACACGTGAAAGATCTTGTTTCAACATTTTTTTTTGCTTCCTCGCAGAAGAAAAATTTTCGGTAAACATACGAATATGAATTTTTTTTATACGTTAAATATTTAATTCAACGAAAGTGGAATAAAATTTGGCCTTGCGAATTAATTTGATGAATTCCGGACAAAGAAAAGAATTAAATATACCAAGATACGTCTTGCCAATGCTGAAAAAGAGATTTAATTGATTCCAAGTGAATTTGTATTACATTAATTGGTGATTTATACGTTTGTCAACATCGTGTAAATCGTCTTGTCGGAATGCGTTTTTGGTTTGTTCCTATTCGTGGAAAGTGAGACGCCAAATATACACGGATTATTATTATTATTATCATTATTATTATATACATACGTCCCTGGTAGTACGGCTTGTCTTTTATCGGCGCGGAATCAAACCCATCGAGCATCTAATAAGAACCCTCGAACACGCACTCCCATAATGCATCGTTGGTTTTATCAGCAAACACGACCTACGCGAGCTGCATATTCAATGAATTACAGGTAGGCAGACAGGCGGCGAGTCAGCCAGAGACGGCGATGCATCCAATGAGCTATGTCGAATTCTTAAGCGGGAGACCTCAGAACGAGAACTTTCCACGTGCATCTTAACTGAATTTCAAAGAACCTTGTACTCTATATTCGACTTTGCCCCAATTCTTTTTTCCTTGTCACTTCCTTGGCGCCACTTGTCGACGCAAGGTTATATAAATAAATGTAACATTATTCTTACAATTGAATTATCGTAAAGCGAATTTAAACGTCAAACGAAAATTTCCATGCTGCTAAAATTTATACAAAAGTAATATTTCATTGTACCTCTTAATATATTTTCGTTAAATTAATTTATACAGATGTCGCGGCGATTTTTTTTTTAATCGACTAATATTCGAAATTTTAACATTTATGTCTGTCGATCGTGAACAAGATAAAAAAAAGGGCGCAAATTTGAAATTTATATATTGCTCGTGATTTATGGGAACCCACGGATTCTCCTCTACGGATAATCGTTATCTCAATTCTGGTTTCCTCATAGAGAAAACGGTATTAAAATTTTCAATAAAATTGAACATTTTGGATAATTCATAAAGTTTAAACCCCTCAATCGATTCTCATTAAATTCAAGACCAAGTATCCTTGTATCTAAGGTAATTTGTATGTCAAGTTTCAATTTGATAGATGAAAATTTACAAAAGTTAGAGCAAAAAAAAAAATATATATATATTTTTTTTTTTCGACAATTTCGAAATTTCTTGATTCTATAAAAGTGCCGAGTGCCTTGATCGATTCTTACCAAACTCTATATCGAACAACCTTGTCTCCTGGCCTATTCTTGTAAAAAGTTTTTATTCGATAGCTGAAAATTTACGAAACCTAGAGAGCAAAACAAAAAAAAACTTGTTCCACGTTGCGAACGACACCTAACTGAATGAGTATAACGTTTCGCGGTGGATATCACGATGGTTCTTTGAACCCTGTTCGAAATAAACTCTTATAAATCTTTCAATTATGCGCAACGTATTATTAATTACTATGGACCAAGCGATAAAAGAAAGCAACGATGATTTACGCTGCCTCGAATTTCTCAATAATTTCAACGTTTTCAATTAACGATATCTTCGGAGCGCAGTGCAACCCCTCATTACATTCTCGGTAGAAAGATAGAAGATACGCTTCTCCGTTCGCTCATTAAAGTATTTATTTTATCGGCTGCAGCTCAACACCAACAGTTCGTCTTGACGTCATCGAGAGAGAAAGATTGAGAGGCGCGAGATCCAAACAAATATCTCGAGCTTCGCGTTACGTCGAATTCGTGTCGAGAGCGAACAAAAGTAGAACCATCGGCATTTATTGTATACACATACCACCCTACTTGCGATGCTACGTTTTAACAGCGCATACGCTTTAAGAGGGTATGCATCACTCAACACCCTTTATCACTGACCTCGACTAGAAGAATAGTACGAATCACTGACGTCCTTAAAATTCTGAATAATTTTTATTCTAAGCTTAACCTACTTCTCGTCTCGGAAAAAGAGACACGCGATGCATACTCAGAATTGTGATTCTTTTAATACTTTTTAACATTAAACTGCTGCTCATTTGCCGTATAAGTTATTTTATAATAATTATCTTTATAAATTTCCTACCCATTCGCAATAAAATATTTAAACATTGTAGTTGAATAAAAAAAACAAAGTATTTTCTGCTAAAATACACAAAGATAAGTCAAAAAATGGAATCAAAAGAGAAAGTGATAGGCCGTTACAACAATTATTACTCGTTATTCGTTACTTTTCTCTGGTCTTTAGATATTTTACAGCCAATGCGATAAGAGATAAAAAAACAAAAAATAATTGATATCAATTAATTTAAGAAAGAAATAAATGAATAAGCAGAGTTGAAAAGTAATGGAAGACTCGCGAATCTGTGTATACCGTACGCTAAAAATGATTTAGATGATATACAGCATACGGCTCTTGAGCGGACAATAGCGAACAGCGAATCGTTAATCAAGCGGACAATCACTTTAATCGAGACACGCGATCGGGCAGGCGTACTGTCGCACGTGCAGTCTTCAAACACACGCTTGATTATCGTACTCGGTATACATATACGTGCATAAACATATCTACATATGTATAAGTCTTGTGTAATCTATGGCGAGTCGATATCACAAATTCTTTATCAATGATCGGACGACACGATGAATCATATACAACATCATAAATCGACTAAAATTTCCAAGATGTCGTACAATGAAAAAGTAATGAGTAAACTTTGTGTACTCGGTAGATTATATAAAAACATCTCGAGGAGTTTTGACATCGGCCAGAATTATTCTTCTCAATTTTCGATAGAACCGCACGGAAAGAAACGACGTTGTCGATATTACATCAAGACAATAATAATATTTTTGTAGTAATTTTTACACGAATCGTGGTCATTATAACTCCAACTTATATTTGAAATAACACTCGATGATGTAATATATAACGTTGATGCTGTAATTGAATATTTATATTAAAACTCCCAAGCTAATGCAGTGCTTGTGAATAAGTTCCAAGTATTATTTACCTAACTTGCACAGGCTGAAGAGTTGGAATAACTCGTTAACTTGTCTTTATAACAGTATTAGCCAGTAGCGTATGATACTATTGTAGGGTATAGTACATTGAATCGTATATATGGGACAAAAAATATTTACTATACCAAGTAGTAAAATGTAACTATTGGACGAAATTTAATTTGCCATCGAGTGTAGTAAATATGCTTTGTAATTGTAACGACAAAAAACGCGGTACGAATTACTATAGTCTTTGATAAATTGTACATGTTTTGTAATTTTCGCTGCTATATCATTGGGAATCGACACAAGGAAAAAATGGCCGCATCAACTCAGTCGAAGGAAAGTTTTCAATCTTCAAAAATGATCAATATTACGTTATTAATAAATATTTTTAAGGTAAAGTATTTTTCGAATGTCAATAGTGGATTAAACAATGCAGCATATAATAATTTCCAATAAATTATAGATTATGACTACTGGGATTGAATCGTATATATGGAACAGAAAATATCTAATATACTAACAATAAGTAGTAAAATGTACCTATTGGACTAAATCGAATTTGCCATCGAGCGTAATAAATATGCGTTTCCGATGCTTGTGATCGCACGCATTGCGAAGCACAAAGCCGTCTCTCTCTCTTTCACTCCTACTCTCGTGTATGTTTAATTAAATTATTGATCAAATTAAATGTAATATCGATATTATATTTGATTTTCATTAAATAAAATGACATCTCATACAACTATTATGCCATTTAGATTTATTCGATTTAACGGTAGTCGAATGGCGTAGGATAGGTAGCTAGGTAGGTTAGGTCAAAGGTTCAAATCCTGGTATAGGCAGAACATTTTTTAGGTGAAAATCCAACGGTCCCCAACGATTGTCGATGACAAAATATATCTAAAAAAGTAATTTCCGAGTGGAAAAAATAGGTTTTTCATTTACTTTTAATGCCACAAATATATTTAATCATTATTTTATTATGCCGCATTTACGAGAAACATCCGTTTCCGTATTAATCTGTGTTTTAATTCCGTATTAATTTGACGTTTATTTTATTTCTTACGCTAGTTATAGTTACGATAGTGATTTTACTACAATTGCGTAATATTGTTAACCGCAGACACTCACTGTCCATATATTTTCCATTGGATGTGGTTTAAGTTACTACAATTGTTGTTCCTGATACAAATTATTTATTTCCGTGCGTAATACTTTTTGAAGTAATTTTTGGCCATTTCATTTAGTTTTCAATACAACTTTAATACTTTTTAGTGTCACTTTTAGCTATTTTAATGAATTTTCAATAGAAACATAGCGCTTTCTGGCGTCATTCTTTTAGCGGGAAGATCCCACAAAAGATTTTTTCGCATAAATATTCGCATCAGTATCGCGCAAAGACGAATCGAATGTTAAACTTTGTATATGACACGGTGAAAAAATATATTTGGCTTTCGGCGAGCTACGCATGACTACATATACCTACAGCTGTGTGATAAGCTTCTCCAATCGAGAAACCATTCGCGCTACGAGTGATCTCATCATAATGAATAGTACGGGTTGGTCAGATTCGAGCTATCCCACGAGTCTCAGCTGGGAAAGCGTTAACAAAAATTGATCGATCTCCCAGTCACTGATTGCCCCATAAGCTACCATCGCTGATAGAGCTCAGCGTCTATTGTATTCGACGCTCGCTCTCGAGATATATTAGCGCCCTCTGCCGTTACGAATTCAATTACCGATTGTACTTGCACTGTATAATACCTACGGTTAATTAAGAAAACAACTTAATTACTGTTCAAAATTTCGTGAGTGGCTCTGCGCCAGTGGCTCCGAGTGTCATTTGCGTTTTTGTGATGCGGGTCCGCACTCTAGGTGCGCGTATTATCCCTCTCCACCCCGTTCAGACCCGTTTACCTCATTTTGAACCAGCGTATCGTCTAATCGGTATAACAATGAAAAAAAATTGTTCTAATCGTCTCAACATTTAGTTCTGACTAATTCAAAGGATCTTCCTTGCATTCTCGAACGAACCGTGCTATCGAACAATCAATGTTCCTTCTTCGCGTGAGTTTAGCAAGAGAATGAACGCTACCTCGGAGTTATCGGAGTGAGGAACGTGTTACCCCGAAGTTTCTTCTCAGCTTATGAGATTTCTCGTTGTATTTCTCATTCTTTAAACATTTTTGTATTTTTCATTTACTATTATTTTCCCATTGTTAAGTATTTAGTGGCTTCACTCGAGTATCGCGCGTAATTCCACGGATGTAAAATCATACGCAAATTTTATATTTTTAAGCAAAACATTTGCACGTTTATCGTTTAGTTATCTTCTAGATTGTACGGGTTGGTCCGTGATACGCTCTAAAAAAATCATCCCAACATCCATTTGATGTAAATGAATTCTTTGACAAGTCGATCCCTTTCTTGACAAAACGTATTCTCGTATGCGAAGACAATTTTTTCTTACCTAGAAAGAATTTTTCGGATTGTCTCATCCATTCGTCATTCGGCTATTACTCGAACAATTTTTTCAACTCAATTTACTCATGATAATTATAGTAACGCGTTTTTTTTTATATCAATTGAAATACCTCTGGAAGTACAGCGGATAGACAGCGATCTTCACCCGTCTTGAAGGAAAAAAAAAAGCTAAACTCACAGTTTGGTGAATTCATCAAGACTGTCGAAGCAGCGTTTCAGTGGGTGCGCTGTCGCACGAGAGTCAGACAGAATTTACATAGCGTCGTTGTACATTGTGGGAGAGACTGTACGGTAAGATAAATAGGGAAAGAAAAAAAAAAATAACTCGACAAGTGTGTTTGTATCATCGGTAGGCCCTCGTCGTAAAAAAAAAATGTTCGGCGAGTAAGTGAGCACGTAGCAGCGGGAGTGGCTTTTTCGGTGAATATTTTGCTCAAGAATTAACATCATCCTTGAATCACGAATCTTTGCGCAGATCAACGGACCGTCGACCACCCTTTTTTAGCACAACGGTCCAGTAGAGAGTCTCACCCACGCGTTGTCCGAGTTACTTTCTCAGTGATTTTACACGTGTGCACGTAGCAATCGCGTGACCGGTTAACCAGTAGTTGCTACGAGCTTTTGCCATTCTGAAACGAGAAAATTACATTCATTCGTTATAATTAATGCTTTACAATATAATATTTTTTTAAAAATCTATAAAATAATAATTAAATTACATTAATTAATTTAATCTGCATTTATAAATACTCTGAATAGTTTAAAACTCTCTTAAAAATAATTGAAAGTCATCTAAAATGAAGAAAAAAATTGTACTGCCAACTATTAAAAGTGACAAATATTCATTTTTGCTCCATGCAATTATTTCAACAATCATCGTAACAATCTTTAAGTGGATTTCCTATACAGTCTATGCAAATATAAAAATAGTTGCATTGTCTGACGATCGATAGTCGCCGGTACTATCACGATTTCTCCGATTGTGTTTATCAATAATATTAATTCTCTTAATTGTACGAATCAATGAAGCTCTCGCAAAACGTACATTTCTATCGTATACCAGGTATACGCGGTAAATTGATATACAGCTGGAGATTATTTGCTCGGAGGGTGTGAATTATTGACAATGGTAAGATCTATCGCAAGTAGCCTTCTTCGGCAGCTAAGGATCTTTCCTACGACGCAGCTGTCTCCCACAGAAAAAAAAAAGCAAGTGACGTTACGTTCCGCTAAAGTCTTACGATCGGACACGATAAGAGCTGAGTATACGTATTGAAAAGCCGTGCGAAGCCGCCTCGTTGTATTTTCACGGAAAAGGTCACAGCGCGCAAGCAAGCAGATACGAATATTTGTGTTGGTATCTCGTTGCATGTGTACACGATGCAGTGCTGCACCGAGATTTGTTCGCTTGACGATCGCTCCAATTGCGCTACGTAAGAACAGATATAGCATGCTATACGTACGTACATGTATGCACTACACCTACTGTACCACGAGCAATGCACTGAGAAGTGAAAGTTCTAGGCTCGAAACATTCGCAGACTCCTTGCCTAACACTGCACTCCGTTGTCCCATAGAACTTCGACAATTTCTATTCATCCTTCGAATAGAATTTTTTAGCTTGTACACCAGTGATAGTTAGTAATAATATTGCGCGAGTACATCATTGACTTTCGAGGAAAATAAAGTGATATAAAATGAACATCCTGTAAGAAATTTTAACGCGAATTCAATAAAACGTTATTATATATGTTTGTGATGTAATTGTACAGAAACAAATATGATATGCAGTGAGCAACTATCTTGTTGAAGTTTTTTGAAGAGCTTCTCGCCTAGTCCGGTGATGAGACGTCAAAGCCCTCGTTATCGTGAGGGTTGTCAGGCCCGCAATACCACGTGGGCCTCGTATAAACAAAAGTGCCTCTCATATCGTTGTCGATAAGGGCAACGAGGATGTATGTACTCAAAGATACAGACCCTCTGTTGTTGAGTCGCCTTTAATCTCGGGTTTATTTTAAAGAACGATATGGTTCGTGGATTTTTATTTTTGCCAGCAAGTTAAGCATCTTTTACGGATCACCTACACCTTGGAAAATAATCCTCCTCGCTATTCCCCCTCTTACTCTTTGTTATGCGTATGTGCGAAAATGAGACGATACGCGTGTGACGTACAAGAGCTTCTCAATGCACCTTCGCTGTCACGCTAGTAAGGATTTTTACGATTGTACAATGACAATTCGTATTCTGCACGGGGACTTTATGCTATTATCCTTGAGAAACTTATTCTTCAAGGGGCGGCTATCAAAATTATCATCTCGTGACATTCATTTACCTAGAAAAATGTATTATTCTGTTTTCTTTCGCATGTTGAATTAAAAAAAAAAAGGTATTCTTCTTAAATTAACTATAAATTGTTATTTAATTTGACAAATTTTGTTCGAGTGATATTTAAAAAAAAAATCAAAATAATTCAAACGGTTGTTTATGCTTTTATAGCAAACAAACAGCGTAAATTAATTATACTAATGAATTCCACTTTACGTCGGTGGTTAATTAATGCAATGTGAAAATATACCGTTGATTAATTAACGATTGTTGAGCCGCAGGATATATTTATTCATTGTTTGAAAAAGGTTCGTCTTGTTAGCACAAAAACTGCAACGGACAAGAGACATATGGGTATACACGTTTGTCCTCATTTAATGAAATTGATCGAGTCGCGAACAGGACGTCTCGATAGTTTGCACAGCTATAGAGTCATTTTGTTTATCGTGCATGGGCAAATCTCGACAACGTAAAAATAGTTTCACCAAGGCGCAAGAAAACATCGCTAAGTAGCAACAATATTACGCAACGACATCCTCTCTTGCGTTACCATACTCCTTGTACGACTCACATAGATATGGTCTAAGTGGTATTATAAAATAATACAAATAGACAGGGTTACTACAATTTATATTATGACTGACTGTAAAACACTTTCTCGACGAATTTTCACTCCACTGCACGACCAGTATCATTTGGCTTTTTTTAAATTTCGTTGCCGCTGAATTCTGAAGTACATATGGTAAATTTATTATTTCGCAAAGTATACGGTACACGATACATCTGTATGAGGGATATTCCCCATGATCCCTTTTTCAACGAAGAATAATATGGGGTTTCATTTAATTTTGAAACAATGGTCAAATAAAAAAAAACAGAAAAGTCATCCGAATATAGCGTTTTAGAGACGTCATGAAGAAGTACGACAAGTACAATTTATATTATTGCTGAATGTACAACACTTTCTCGACCAAGTTTCACACATCTTCACGATCATCAGCGTCTGGCATTATTTGTTCAATTTCCGCTGAACTCACAAGTCCGTATGGTAATTATGGTTTTGGAAAGTGCACAGTAACGAGTACATCTATGTATTCCACATGATTTTAACCAAGCAAAATTTGGACTTTCGTTTAATTTCAAAACGGGAGAATTTTCTTATTGTTACCTCTCATAATAATAACTGGTACTTCGAAATACCGTAAACTTATCGAAAGTTTTGACATAGAGATACGTTCGGAAATCGGGAAGACTGCCTTATCCAGTTTCCGCCGGTCTTTCAAGTCCATATACCAACCGCGGAATCGCAAAATGTATATCGTAACGCCCGGTACATCTCTAAAAACTGTTAGGGGAAGAATAACATTTGATAAACTTCATGGTATTATTGTTAAATAATACCGGTGTTTCTGTATGTTAAGTATACGGCTACCAACACGGGAAACAAACTTTTGCGTATTTGTTGCATGGCCCCGGTGGGCGTATAATACAAATGAGAGTAACTCGCAGGTGTTCGACGATCGACCAGGTTGCGCCGTCGACTGCCAACCCTCGCAATGCCTTATTCTCTGTGTACATTGTTCAAGCCTATTGAAATTCATCCAACTTCCTGCGATCGATTATTATTAACTATATAACGAATATCAATTGCTGTATATGATGTAAATGATATTTGCAAAAAAAGAAACACACATACACAAATCGTATAAACAGCATTTATGGTATGTCAAGATGGAAGTATACGAAAACTTATTTGTCTCTACGTTCGACCGTACCCTCTTCTTTTTCTTTTTATTACATCTTCATCTTATTCGTCTTTCTTTCCTCTACTCGTCTACTCCGCAAGACACAAAGCGTGTGTCGCTTGCACGGTCTTCAGGAGTTCCCAGGGGCACGACGGACAAAGAATTCTAAAGATTCGAGAGAGCTCGCACCCCTCGTCACTGACACATCGACGTGTTTCTCTCTCGACGATGTTTTTTTGCAAATCAAGTCGAGTTATCGTCGAATACATTTTGGATAACTCGTCAGTCACTCAACGATATTTGAAAATATATTTTTGTATTCGCGTTATTTTATTTCAAGCTATAAATTGGATAATTATTGCCACGAAATTCAATAACAAATATGTTTGTATTATCGTTCCTTCCGTCTTTAAATTAATTCACGAGATATCTGTACTTGTGGTTCATCGTACTCTCGCATAAGAGTTTGCGTTGTAGGGCATAACATCGCGTCGGTAATTTAAACCAGATGCCGCATAAAGCCAGACTTGTGTAGATGCGCATACGTGCCGTCACTCCTAATGAGAGTACAAAAAATTTGGTTGATTAAAAAAAAAGAAATAAATGAACAAGTGAATCTCGCTCCTCGAGAGTACAACGAAGCGCCGAGTTGTCTCGGATTGTGGTAGATTTTCGTTAACGTATAAAACCAAACGAGTGTCGCATTCGCGGTCATAGGATACGCCAAGAGTCTCAGGTTTAATCGTTCAATCCGTCACGTGTGCGAGTTCTCGCTCTTCGCCAACGAGTCGTCGCTTCGTTGCTAACTCTACGAATTCCGTCACGGTGTACCGACGATACGAGACACTGCACTCTTCGAGTGCTTCATAAGCGCGAAGCGCAAAGAGTACGAACGCTCGATCCTGCTTTATTTTATGAAATCGCTAACGACATCGTTTTATTAAAAAAAGAAAGAAAAAAAAACTTCGCTGTTCGTTGAGCGTTACCAGCTACGACGTATGTTCGTCGTGTCATGATACAACGTTACTTTTCAAAATATCCAACGAGTTATACGTTGCGCGACAATTGTGTTTGCGGGACGACCTCACCGATCGATTCCGACTTTCAAACCAACTTGAAATAATCGAGCAACAATATCTTTAAAGTTGAATGGCTGCTCGACGTAAATTCGTGACCACTGTTTCCGGCATTAATAAACATTTTTGGTAACCCGGCTTCGAACTCTCTCAATTATTTAACCGAATCAATGAGAATTGTCGATGAACTTTGCCGCGCATAACCAATTATTTGTCACGTACACGCGACGGCTCGCGACGGGGCGGCCCCCGTCTAAAACCAACTATAGTTGACAAATTTTTTTTTTGCTTCGTCGTTATTAAGTACACGTGAGAGTCGACGTGTAATTGATTCCTAAACATGTCGTCTACACAGTGAGGAACGATAACGTTCTTGTTAAAATAGACTTTGTCAATTATAATGAAATATTTTGAGCTAATTTAATACACGTTTTAATATTATTTTCAATTTAGAGTAAAATTTTCTAAGTGAAGAAATATTTGCTCATTTTTACGTATAATTGAGAACTGAATTACACCGAGAGAAGACAGAAATTACCATACAAACTGAAAAAAAACTGGTAATAGCCAACAACAGCCTGTGTTGTTTGCAGTGGAGCCTGTCAACAATTGTTACATTTTCCCATGTTTTTAACAATATTTATGAGAATTATTCCTATATATGTGGTAAAAATTATCCTTAAATTTCGCATTTGTTGTCAGGTAATGACATAGCCTCGTACTACCAAATAACAAAATATTTCCGTTCAACAGAATGGAATATTTAAAAAAAAAAAATGTTTTATTCTGTCTAATAACTCATACGCTCGTACATGTTTTAAGTATTTATTTTTTTTTGCCAGTTTCTCGAACGACAGAGTCTTACCTCGGTCTCGGTCCGAGAATTCTGTCGAGGTCGTGGACGGAGTCGCTCGTGCAGGTATAATGCTACTCGAAATGTGACTTCTCGAAAGGCCGTCAAGCAAAAAAAACTTGGCGCAATTCTGTGAATGTATATAGAATTTCAGGGGGTCAGCCATCTGCAATGATTTCTCGTGCCATCAACTTGAGATTTCTTCGTTGCAGTCGATTTCTTCTTCATTCAGCATCCAAAAAAAAATCTTTCTTTTTTTTTTTCGTTTAGTCGCTCCGCAAGTCTACAGTATTCCTATCTCTCGTCTCTTCCCGGAGGACTGGAGAGCCCTTTTCAGCTGCATATATATCAGGGCTCTCGGATTACATACTTCGTAACTACTCAATCCTTTGTTTCACTTCCTATCTCTCGTATGGATAAGTGTAAACGGAAATCTTATCTCAGCTTCCGATCTGTAACGCAGATGAAGCGAGGGGAGACAGGATGGAGCCACCGTACTTCCTATTCCCCGATATCTCTTGAATGTTTCTCGATCCCAAGGGTTTCGAGATGCGGAAGTGGTTTTAGTCAGTGAAAAATGGAAATTCGAGCCAACGCAAGATGCAGAATAATGTGTTCACTCGTTCCGATAGTCCTCGAGACTATAGAAGCTATTCTCCGATGAGCGATGTATTACGCTAGAGGCGTGTTCTCCACAGGGAGAACGGAACGACAGCGCTTTGTCGCGTTGAATTTCCCGTGGAGAAGCGCGTGGAATAAAGGAAAGGGGTACGCCAGAAGCATGCGCACTTCGAAAGAAGTTTAACCTGCTACCGAAGCGCGGTACAGGGTGGTGCACGATGAGCAGATGGCTCGTGGATCTGCGTGATGCTGTGTTTCGTGCTGTGGCGTATACGGATCTTTGCACACGGGCTGTTCTCGCTCGTCGTGCGAACCCTCGTTTAGATCCATATGCTCTTTAGGCACGATTCACCGAGTCCAACACCGCGTTTATGTCCATCTTTGGAAAGTGGTTTGAAACGAGCTTGCTTCAATCGCTATTTTTCCACGGTAAGACGCGTACCGACTGGAAATGAATTTCCAGCCAAGTTGGAAGTTGAAACTAGCGCATGTTATATTTCATTTTAACGGTGAAATGTATTTTTATTGATTCGCGAGGAACCTCCGTACCTCGCGAGGCAACCGATCGACGATGCAAGAAACTGACATGCGTATAACGAGTGGGACAATGGGACGAGAAGGAGACTCGTCCGGGGACGAGTCCTTCCGCGCGTACCTCGAGTACCAGTTGCAGGAGCTGATCCGTTGGTGGGGGGCAAGAAGCCACGAACGGGAGAGAATGTACAGAGTGTACCGTAGAATACACCATCAGCGGCGAGCTTGTGCGGTAGATGCAATGGAGTATACGACGAACTGTACGACGACGGCGACGAAGGATTTTTTTTTTTCGTGGTAAACCGTACGCGCGCGACTCCACAACCGGCTGCCACTACTCTTGGTATTTTGCTGGTGCCGCTGGTGTTGGCTACTGGTGTGCTATCTTATCCGGCCGAGCGTACGAGTGCCAGAGTGTAAAACAATGAGGTCGCCATGTTTTTCTTCTTCGCCTTCTCATGACGACCGAAACGTATACGGCTGTGGAACTCATCGCCGTATAAGCTCGTCGCTGCTGCCACATACCTGCTTGCTCGCCTGACTCTGCCTTCCTTCCTTCTACTTGGAAGACTCCTCTCATCCGTGACGCCCTACCTTTGCTCGTAACGTCAGTCGAAGTATGGCGCGTCTGCGATCATTTCTACATAATCTAATATCATGACGACGACGCATATAACCCTCCCGCTGTTCAAGTTCGTCTAAAGTATGACGTTGAAGCTCCTCAAGACGATTACCAACCCTTGTTAAAAAAAATATCGTCTTTTAAATTCACCGGACCATAATTCTGTTATTAATTTTCCGAGCTAACATCTGTCTCGGCTTATTCGCTGTTACGATGAAAGAAACCATTATAAACACGTCGATGAAGCGTGGTACCATAATGGCGTGTATTTTACATGAGACACGAACTACGCTCACGCGCTCTCTTGACTCGCTCGTGCCAGTCCGCTACTTGATTTGATACGCGAATGCATCTTTTAAGAGAATAACCCGATGAGCTAATTCATTAAACTATTTAAGATTTACAGTCCATTCTGTAATATATTTTTTAATATTTTCAGCAAATTTGAGAACTCTGTATTGACAGAAAGATGTAAAAAGTGTTGATCCTTCGATTTGCGAAATTTATAATTTTGTAAATAATTAATTTGACTAGAAATAACTGCTCCAGTAAAAAAAAACCATGAAAATGCAAATTCACGTGAATTGTCTGTTTGTAACTGGCAGGTCTTCCGATCGAATCTAATGTTTTTCATTTAATATATATTTTTCTTATTAAAAAAAATATTTACGGGATTTCTAAGAACGAAAATTAAATAGAAAAATGTATTTCACTTTTTTTTTAAAAGGAGCCTCAAGTTCTTATTGTTTCTAACACTAGTCGGTAAGACAGTTCTCTAAGAATTCAATTATCCATGGTTGCTACGGAATTTCCGATGGTAGCACGTACGTTTTCCGCAGAGCGGGGATTCCCGTACCCAGAATCGATTCTCCGACGTCGGTACTCGGTAAGTCAGAGATTTCTTTTAAATATCTCGGCAGAGCGTTGTGTGGATAAGACACTTCGCCAACGGTCGGTAAAATGATCGCTGCTTTACCAAACGAGATAACTCTGCAGCCTCGAACATTTCTCTGTGGCGCTGCTGCAAGTTGTAAAATTCGAACAAAAAGTGACTGAAGCAAGCAAGCGTTGCCGTTGTTACGATGTCTGGACCAAGAATCTCTCGCGACGCCACGGCATCTTGGTATTTCCAGTTACGCAGCAGCCTAGTTATAAATTTTAATTGCGCAACGCTTCCAGGTATTTAAACCTCGTGACTATTGGAAAATTTTGTCGTTCTCCATAATGGCGTTCCGATGCTACCAATCCATCGCTTATATATCAACCCTGGTAACTTAACCATGGACACCAATTCGATTGTGCATAACTAATCGAGCGGAAAGCAGGAACGTTACACCGAATACTTAGCGAGTCGAGAACGATAAAAAGAAAAATTGTCGCATCTACGCAATCACCAGAGCCGCATTCAAAAGTCGTGGAACTAATCTGGCCTCTCGGTGACACTGCTTGTGCGCATTAATTAGTCTCGAGACGTCATGACAGTATGGTCTGCTAAGTCGTCGCAAATTCCATGTCATTTTTTGTCGCTTCTAGAGTTCGAAGGCCAACTCGCTCATTCCTCAGAGCACTTCTTCTACGGTAAACGGTTAGCGTGACGACAAGTGGAAAGAGCGCAGGCTTCCTTTATTCTTAAAATTGTCGCTCTATGACAAATATTTAATACGAAGAAAGAGTATTCTTAAAACTATTTTGCATTATTTATGAGGGTTTGCACGTTTTTATTTACTCATAGAGAAAGTTTTGTTCCGATGAATATATAATTTTGAGATTTTTATGTCAGAATATTTAAAATTGTTTGACAGAAATGTGGGTTAAAAAAATATCGAGTACACGCGTGTATTTGACAAAATCTCCGCAAGTAAAACGTTTATAACTAAAAAATGGTTAAGTAAAACCATAAAAATGCCAAGTAAAACGCACATTGCTCTCTATTTAATGTACCTTTCGTCACAATCGCTATTAACTTATTATTTCTTCGAAAATATCGGTGCACGCGATAATCGTAAAAATTTTCAAGCGATCGAACTGAATTGTTCTACACAAGTGTATAATTACGACCAAGGTTGGTTGGTATCGCATGTTTCTTTTGGATTGACAATGGGTATCAACAGTGATGAGAATTTGCCATTTTTGTAAAATGATTCACTCACGGACTCTTAAAGATTTCGAGCGTACAAGAGTCGGTGTATACAACATTGAAAGAAAAATAAAAAGTAAAACCTTGCACGTTGCTTCCTCATTATTGTTCACCTTTCACAAAGCTTCATCTACGAGAAAGCCAAAACCGTTCAACATACTTCCTCATAGACCTTTTGAAATGTGGACAATAATGAGGAAACAATGTGCAAGGTTTTTTTTTCTCTTAAATAACATCAGACATAGGCAGATTGAAAAAATGTTGTATTTTAACTAGCGTGACAACTCGACGTTAATAATCTCAGAAGTCTAGAAATCGTTGGTTTTCTGAGATTCACGACAATGGCTGTCTCGCGTGTATACAATGCAAGTATATCAACAACTTCGATCAAGTGTGTGTATGTGTGAGTGTGTGTGTGTGTGTGTGTAAAGTGAAGAATATATAGCTCGCATGCTCCTTCGTTGGATCCTCCGCTCTTCTTCTCGTGCGCGCGCGCGCACGCGTGTATCTACGCTGCCTTGGGGTCGACGGCCTTCATCAGGATCGAGAGCCCCGTGTCCAGCATCACCTACCGGACGACGAACGAAACTGCCCTCTCGTAATCCGCATTCTATGGGAAAGTCCCGTTATCAGAATCACGACCTAAAGGGAAAAGAACGCCGCGACAATATAATGTTAAATCTTTTATTCTTTAGACCGGAAAGTCTGAATCGTATTCTCGTCGTTGTATATAAATCTAATATCAAAGTCGTCAGTTATATCAGGGGTACAAATTGAAAATGCGGGTTTGATAACAGATGGCGTTACTAACGCTATACGCATCAGGCAGTACTGTGACTATGTTCATGTCAAAGCTACGTCTTATAGCTTCAATTTTCAGTATGTGTCAATTTGTCGCAGTGTCAAATTCATAGTTTTTTTGAGCTCTCAATATGTCGAGTTTCGTGCCAACAAAACAGCATTTGCGGGAAGTTTTAATTTACTTCTTTAATTTGAAGAAAAGTGCTGCTGAAGCACATCGATTGGTCTCCGAGGCTTATCCGAGTCATGTTCCATCGGTTTCAACGTGCGAGAGATGGTTTGTGCGGTTTAGAAGTGGTGATTTTGACGTTGAGGACAAAGAGCGGCCGGGCCAAGTGAAAAAGTTTGAGAATGCTGAATTGGAGGCAATACTCAATGAAGACTCGTGTCAAACTCAACAAGAGCTCGCAGATTCATTGGGAGTGACACAACAAGCCATTTCCCATCGTATAAAAGCCCTCGGAATGATCCAAAAGCAAGGACATTGGGTGCCGTATGAGCTGAAGCCGAGAGACGTCGAGCGCCGTTTTTTTGCATGCGAACTGCTGCTCGAACGGCAAAAACGGAAGGGTTTTTTGCATCGCATTGTCACTGGTGATGAAAAGTGGATCCATTACGATAACCCGAAGCGCAAAAAATCATATGGTTACCCCGGCCATGCATCATCATCGACGGCCAAACCAAATATTCACGGCGCCAAGCTCATGCTCTGTATTTGGTGGGACCAGCTGGGTGTGGTGTATTATGAGCTATTGAAATCGAACGAAACCATCACAGGAGCACTATACCGAACTCAATTGATGCGTTTGAGCCGCGCACTCAAAGAAAAACGGCCACAATACGAGCAAAGACACGACAAAGTAATTTTGCAACATGACAACGCTCGGCCACATGTTGCAGCGCCGGTCAAAACATACCTACAAACGCTGAAATGGGAAGTCTTACCCCACCCGCCGTATAGCCCAGATATTGCTCCTTCCGATTACCACCTTTTCCGATCGATGACACATGGCCTAGCTGACCAGCGCTTCCATTCTTACGAAGAAGCCCAAAAATGGGTCGATGACTGGATAGCAGCCAAGCCGGCCGAATTTTTTCGCGACGGTATCCGTAAATTGCCAGAAAGATGGGAAAAAGTTGTGGCTAGCGATGGACAATACTTTGAATAATTCATTTGTTACCATTTTTTCAGAATAAACGTTCAAAAATAGAAAAAAATCCCGCATTTTCAATTTGTACTCCTGATAGCATTTCATTTTTTATTTCCTGAGACATTAATGTACGAATAGGAATAAAAATATCTAGCTTTTCTTGTTGAAATTTGGAAATGGACATTCGCAAACGCGACATCAACCATTTATATCGAAGAATTATTTTTATTCGAAAAGACAAAGGAGATATTTATATTTAAAATTGGATTATCGAGCAAAAAATTTTGTCGTTTCGCAATAATACTTTGGTAAAAGTAACAAAAATGTAGACAGAATATTGTAAAACTGGTGCAATTTGTAGTTAAAGTATTCAATGAAATTTGTCGAACAGCTCAACTCGGCAACTTAAGAAAAAACAAGTCAGGAAATAAAAATCTTCTTTCTGAGATATCTCAAAAACAAACAAATGAAATACTCCGCTACTTACGCATAATTGAAATGAAACCAAACTGAAAGTGTCAATTTTTATGTAAATAGCTCAACAGATGTCTAAAGTAGAAACATCTCTCGTTTGATTCTCGCTAACACGTCTACCGTGAACGGAGTCGGGTACTCCGTCTGACATGTCAATGCGTCTGGAACATCACCACCCAACCATTATGAATTGTGACAAACGTTGGAGCTCTTCCAAGTGTCACGAAAGGATCAAACGTGTAGCGCGGTAAAGTAAGTTATTGTTTCTAAAACCTGGAGTACACAAGCCAAGGTGGTTTCGTGACGCATCGATCCTATGAATATTAATGCTCGACTCGGTGATTTATAACACTTTCAGTCATTACGATCCTGGCGTTTCTGGCGTTATGCGGTGAGCGCGCGCGACTATGGCTTTAGTCGTTAATCCTGCTTGCGACAGCCTTCTTCGTACGGTTGCACGAGCGCTGTGTAATAAGAACGAGACTGAAATATTCTGAACAGTATCACAGAAGTTATCCTCGCTCCGGCAAAGAATTCGGTGTAATCTCTGGCACCTGCGTCGTTGAAGCATAAACGAGAAACGACATGTATGTCGATCGGTCACAAGAGTCTCGTCGAACGAATACCCCGGATATTTATACCGAATTGGTAATCGCTTTCTCTCAATTGGAGAAAATTAACCGGTGCGATACCACCGAGTACCGAGTACCAAGAGTATATTCCAAACAGCAATGCAGTCCGTCACTTGACGCGTGCCCGTCCGTCTTTACGGTACGTTATACGCAGTGACAGTGAAATAGCTCGATCCCCACAGGAGCTCCGCAGCAGTACCACGATGAAACACCGATTTAGTGGCGCTCGTGTACCATCACGACAGCCGATAACTCCTAGCCATGTAAGGTATCCCGTTCTTCGGGCCTATGATGCATGCCTAATTGCCTCTAATGGCCGGTTTTCGAAAGCAGCCTGCTGCGTATACTCGTACAAACAGACAGCAACGGTTGGGCAACCTCTGGACATACGCAGCGGTCGTTGTTGAAGAGATTCAAACTCGTGGTAGTCGTAGAGACCGTCGTACACGGTTGCTATAAACCACAGCTCGATCGAACGTTCACTCTCCTCTACCCTTTCGTTGATCTCGAATCTTCGCCAACACCTCACCCCGAGTGCTCTCCGCCGATCGAGAAGAAAATCGGAGAGAAAGAGGACGCCGTCCGGCTAGGTGAAACTCGTATAACGAAAGCACCCTGGCGCGTTACCTCGAGGCCAGGTGCCAAGCTAATGTTAAGTATTACGATGGATTGTAATAAGCGGTTTATCGCGAAACTTGTTGTAATATCAATACTACAACCCTCGCGGTATTACCTACAGTTTATATTCCTCTTGTTTACCCTTGTTATTATTGGTATGCAATATCGAGATTGCAAACATTTTGCACCGTCGAGTTCCCACGTTGTATAATATCGTTTATAGCGAGTTTGCTCGGTCGTTTCTCGCGCGCAGCATCGTCGAAGCGCCTTCCTATAAATACACGCTGACCGTACGCGACTACCTTGGCAATTTGTCTACATCCGTTAATAGAGGGCACAGGTTGTACCGACGTCGTGCGCAAATCCTCGTGGCCGCCGGGTGCTCTTTTACAACCCTATTGGATGCTTAGCGAAAGCGCCAATAATCGCACTCGCGCATACCTTCGAAGCTTCATCACCAACGCCAAACGGTTACGACCTCTCGCATCTTGTATGCACGAGTAGGATGCAGAAGAACTGTTGCGGAATGATCGCGCTTGTACTCGGTTTACGTCGGCAGAAAATAATACTTGGACTTGGCTTGTCTGTTCGGGAATAAGAAAATTTCCGAAGCCACGGCGCGCGTTACAGAGTCACAAAGAAGTTTCGTTGTGGCGGATTTATCGAGAAAAAAATTAACGATTTCAACAGAGAAATTTACATGAGCGAATAAATGTTCATTTATTTTATCAATCTAATAAACATTAAGATTTTTGTACGTTTTCATTTGTTCTAACAATCTGTACAAAAGTAATTTGTCACTTTAACCAATTAGCTTTGTAAGTTATTAATTATTATTGATATTCTTCGAGAAAATACATTTTTGTTGTATTTGAGCGAATTTTGGAATTTTTTCTTTACCGCGTAGGATAAAGTCAATGGTAAATAAATGACTTCTTTTTTTTTTAAGACTGACGAGAATTTCTAATAATTTAGGTCAATGTTCTATGTTAAATTTTCCTATTTTCTTCCTATCGATGATGTTCAATCTGCTGTAAAACCTAATTTCGATTAATAGTACAGGTTACATCGATCCTTTCGTTCACTGGTGTTTTTGTATTTTTCGAACTAAGCATTTTCTTTTATTTACTTTACAATAACAAAAATACAATTATGTTTTGTTATTTTACATAAAAAAAACAGCGCAGCCTGTCCGAAACTGTTTCTTCTTGTGAAAATCGTAGAATAAAGAAGTGGTAAAGCGCTTTAATCTGTTTATTCGTCGGTGATGACGACTACTTTAATAGTAGTTGACTTGTTTTGGAATGCAAATACCTTCGTCGAGCGGATCTTGTTTTCTCAAGACATCAACGATGAAAGTAACAGCACGAAAGACTTTCCCGGAGATGTTGAGATCGTTTTGCCATACCGGAAGTAAGCTCGTAACGAGGCACGCGACTCGAATGCTTCTCGACACCGGGTCTCGATGAGTCGAGGAATAATTTGGTCCGGCAACTCATCTTCAAAGTTATATGGCGTACAGCTCCTCTCACTAGGGAGAGCTACAAAGTGGGACGTACGTGTCCAATGCCAAAGGTAGTATATTATACATACGCGTGGGTGCGTCAGTCGCTTCGACGCGAACCACGGTTGTAAACCAAGATATAGCATCAAGAGTCGCGTGCGTAGTCGCGTGCGTGCCTCTGATTGACGTGTCTGTACATTTCTTCGATCTAATCAATTTACATTGCGATAAGCAGCATACTCGTACAGGGAGTAACGGCACTCGTGACGAAACTCTGCCCGAATATGATCGATTATTATGAGGATGCATTGACGACTTAACGCCGTCGATCTCTGACATTCGAATCAATAGATCTCGTATTCATCTTTCTCTGATATAACTACCGACGTGTCATTTATTCTATTTGTATGGAATTCTTACCACGTCGAATAAATCCTTAAATTTTCTGTGACTTACTTTAGTTGGACGAATGCAGTTATCGTCAATAACTAATTTTATAATATATAAACGACTCGGCACGATGAAAAATTAATTTCAATTGATTTTATTCCGCAATAAAAAGTTTTTTTGCTTATTCGTAAAAGTTGCTTTGTATTCGTAACTTTTTTTTTATATCAATGTCTCGATGATCAAAATGGTTCAAAATTTTGAGGAAAGTGGTTTAGAGAACGCCCGCGTTTACGCATGTGCGCGATCATTCGTAACTCGAGAATCATTGGAGGAATTTAGCTGAAATTTGGCACACACGTGGGGTAGCAACGCCTCTTTGATAAGTGTAACGTAATAGAAACTCAATACATATTGCAATTGTTGTTAAAATGTATTAAAAATAGCAGATTTGTGAGACATTGAATTTTTATACTCGATACTCCTTATTTTTTCTTAAACTATAAACTGAATTGTAGAAAATGCAAAGGTTCCTTCGAAGGTAGGGAAATGAGTTAAAAAGCAGAAGCTCGCACGTTGCTTTCTCATTCTTTTGGTCCAAAAGACTTTCTCTACGAGGAAACCAAAACTGATCATCGGGGACTTCTTCGCAGAGGACGACGGATCAAATAATTAAGGAAGCAGCATGTCAGATTTGGTCTTTGCAACTTCTTTTAAAAATTTAATTCATATTGTACCTGTCGATAATGGAAAAGTACGTGACTCGTGTATCGGCCGGTTATTGACATCGATACATGGATAGCCCGACTGTTTACAATGATTTACACACGTTGATAAATAAGACGCAGCTTTTATCTAATCTTTGTACGACTTTTGATATCGAATCTACAAGCTCGACCTCGTCTCTGTGGCACGAGGGTTCTGTTTGAGAAACCACTGAATCAAACTGTCGCCATAGCCTGCGAAGTGCCTGATTCTTGAAAGTATTTTACTATATACAACGCAACGATGATGGCCGTAGTTAACATTAGCTGAGCATAAAGATGTTCAGTAAAACGCTTTCTCGTAGAGAAAGAGAGAAAAAGAGGCTGGAATATTATCAGGACGAAGGGATTGAGTCAACCATACAAGGATTCACTGGAATATGTCTGAGGCGGAACAGCTGCATTGGCTGTGCTAATATTTGACAGAGGCTAACCACGATACGAAAGTCTCTTTTTATCTCCAGACATTTGCAGGGGAAACCGAAGTGGTTGCCAAAAATCTCGAGACTCGATGAAGTATTTCGGCAGACTATTAATCCATTGAGAAATAAATTGTGCAACAATTAATGCGATAGGTTTATGTCCAACGACTGGAAACTCACGCTCAACGCAAAACACAAGATCTACTCGGTAATATATACCTGTCATGCGGTTCTTGCTAAGCTGCAGGCAATAACAACGTTGCGTTCTGCCCTCGAGATGAATTATACAAGCAATTAATAAGGACCGGTAGTCGGATTACAGTACGTACAGGACTCTTGGCTCTGAGAATAACGGAGGGGTTGCTGGTTCCACGGGCTGTCGTCGTCCATCGACTAATATGCTTGCTATGCTCGCTCGAATATGTTTACGCTCGTAAACGATCGAACCGGTACGATACATCGATAATTTAAACTTTCAGTGTTTCGATAATTTTCACTCGTTATTGATTCTACGATATAAATTTAAACCACTTTTACAAAGTTTATTAAACGATTTTAATCAAATATAAATAATAAATATTATAAGCGATAAATAAATACAAGTTTTTAAACAAACGGCAATGTACTGAGATATCGTTTTTTTTTTCCATATCCACAGTAGCATGGTGAATGGCAACCGGTAGCATTATACATGAGTTGAAAGGAAATAGCTTGTATCTAATATATCCTGCGTCTTGGCAAACCAGCTGGAGGTTTATTTCATACATTCGAATCTAGACAATTGCATGAGGCAAACTAATGAACGATGACTCGAAAGAAGTATTTCAAAGAGCTCTGGTGAACGCATGGGCCTCTCCGTCCTCATCATTCAAAGAAAAATTATTAAAAGAATATCTCAAAATGGTATTTCAATGACGAATGTCAGTGAGATTGTGAAGAAGAAAAAGTTTTGAACGACAAATGAAAAGGGTTTGATAGCGAGGATCTAACTGAATCGTAATTGGTGGTTATAAGTACCTTGGGCTCGTTGACTTCTGATTGTATTCGTGTAACAAACGTGGTATCTTCGATTGGAATACAATGTAGCAAGACCTATCGCGCACTATCAATGTTACATAGTATTATCTATGTTAGAGACGAGTCTGGATCAAAGGTTTGATCTTTAACTTAGAAACATACTTTGGTTTCAACTATTTAATCTTTCCGATTGGCTGAAATCTCTACAAAATGAATTACTTTGATCCACTTGGCACAAATAAATAAATCAGTTAAAGGATTGGAATGTCATATGCCAGTGAGATTGTAATAAAGCAAAAATTTGACACGATGGATGAAGAGGGAATTCGGTTTTTAAGATCTAGGTGGATCTAGTTGGCTCCTAAACGTATTTGTATGACAAACGTGGTATCTTACGTACAGTAGCGGACAAAAGTTTAAGACGGAGAGGAAAAAAAAAGTAATCGTTGATTTTTTTATGAAAAGAATTGACTCATCGGATTTTTTTTTGTATTAGCTAATTAATCATTAATTCATATATTTATTACATAAATTCAATTTTGCGCGTAACAACATTAGATACAATAAACAAAGAAAACATAAATTTGTTTGATATCTTCGGGGACAAAAGTTTAAGACTATACGTAAAAAAATATTTTTTGGTAGAAAATATACAGATATTTTCCTCCCTTCAATACTTTGTCCACAGTCCATTATTTTTTATCACATCAGCACATCTTTGAGGCATTGAATCAATTAATTTTTTGCAGTCGTCCACAGTTGTTTCATTCCACGTTTTTTCAACCAAAGAGTACAAATCGTCAAAATTTTTTGGTTTATTTCTTTGAACCCTTCTTTTTATGGTACACCATAAGTTTTCAATTAGATTTAAATCCAGCGACTGCGACGGCCACGGTAATAAAGTGATTTTTTTATCTTGAAAAAAACTTTCACTACCCGAGCCGTATGCTTTGGGTCATTATCTTGTTGATAAATAAAATTATCACCCATATTTTCGTAGGCACACGGTAACATAGTATTTTTCAATATATCCAAGTATTGAAAACGGTCCATGATTCCATTAATTCGGCGTATTGGTCCAGGACCATTGCGAGAAAAATATGCCCACATCATTACGTTTCCACCTCCATGCTTAACTGTCGGTAAAACACATCGAGGATTTAAATCTTCGCCAATTCGACGTCTTACATACAGTATCCCGTCAGAACAAATTCGGTTGAATTTGGATTCGTCCGAAAATAGCACATTTTGCCAATCCTCACTTGTCCAATGCCGATGAGCCTTAGCAAATTGCAGTCGTAATTTTTTATTCTTTTTACTGAGCATCGGCTTCTTCCATGGCTTTCGTGCTTTCAAATTGAATTCGTCTAATCGTCTTCGGACAGTTCTTACACTAATTTGTGCATTATTATTACTGGATATTTCAGCTCTGATATCGACTGCTGAACGAAAACGATCTCTCTCGCTTAATCGATGAATCCGACGATCCAGCGTTGGCGTGGTTTTCCGCGGTCTACCGTTTTTTGGTCGATCAAAATAGTCCCCAGTCTTCACAAACTTGTACCACGCTTGCTTACAAGAAGTTTCTGATCGATTCATTTGAGTTGCAATTAAAGAAAATGTCTCATTTTGCTTCCGTAGAGACACGATTAGTTTTCGTTCAGTTGATGACAAATTACGGGCTTTACCCATACTCTTTTCGTACGTAATTAAACTTAAGACACTGGATGATACACCACAAACTATTTACAGTATTAATATATCAAATTATTGCGTGGATCGACTACGGGTATCTTGTTCGACAGATCGTCTTAAACTAATGTCCGCTGTTTACAGATGGTTGGAAGAAAAAAAAAATTGTATAATCTATATTGTTTACATTTGACGACCGAGACTTGTACATTATGAAGGTCAAACGTACACATGTATTGTAAAAAAACAACAAGCCGAAAGAAACGTTAGTACTTGCATGACAGATCTATGAACCAAATTGTAATTCATCGTCTTAAACTTTTGTCCGCTACTGTAGAAATACAATTCATTACGTTTTATCACGAATCATCAAGATTGTAGATACATTGCCAATGTTAGAGAAGAGATTGGGAAGGATCGAAACTCCAGCCTGGAAATATTCTTCGATTTCGACAATTTGCCCTTCCTCATGGGACAATTCTCAACAAAATGAATTTCTCTGAGTCACTGTCTACAAAACAGTGAAAGACGATTCACTGCAAAAGATGGAAGAAACGCAGGCGCGTTCTCCAAACCATTAAAACGTCCAAGTTCCCCATAAGATATTTTATCCGGTTTGCGCTGTTCCACGTACCCTGAAATCTAAGTGGACCAGCAGCTTCAATCCTTTTTCGGCGTGGCCCGTGCACTAAATTCATAAATAATGACTAAAGACTGGTCATTCCTCGTGTATCAACAGCCTTTGAATTTGTAGTCTTTAAAACCTTTTAAGGTTTTTGCGAAGAGTCCTCCGAGGACGATCGGAGCTACCGATAGAATCAAATATCCGCTCTTCCTCTTTCCTCGTAGCTGCTCCCAGGTCCCGAATTCGCGACTATTTGGATAGCCGCCTTACGGAAGAAGCTGCAAGCCATACAAACAAAGTAAGAACTCGCGTATCCCGCGAGTTAACTTCTTCGTGAAGCTAAACTTCTTCTCTACAGCGAGGGCTCCCAAAAGCCGGTTTTGAGATCATTCGCGATAAGGAAATTCGACTCGCTCGCTTGTTTCGACTCGGCGCTTGTCTCGTCCGTGGCCTAACCGCGTACCGGGATCGCGCTAACACAAACTCTAGTCCTTAATGTATATACCTACTTAGCTACTGCACGATACCACGAAGCGTATAGTATGATCAATCGTTACAAGAATCGTCAAAAAAAATATATCCAGTTTATTGTTATTAGAAACTTTGAAAGAAAAGAAAATTTCAAATTAAACTTTTTACACTCAGAGTTAAAAATATTGTTAACATATTTTATAATACAACAGAAAAAATAAAATTAACGGTCGTCTTCAACTACGATTTATTTGCAAATTCAATGTAAAAAAATGACAAATCGTTTTGACCTAAAACGTGTTTGTTAAATTTTTTAATATTTCGTAAAATTCAACAAATTATATTTTATTAATAGAAATTTTTTCTGCATATGGGATTTATTTTTTCACGGTGCTGGTTAAAGTAATCCGGTTCTGAGATCACACTGGATAAGAAAATTCGGCGTGCCGAGTCGTCGGTCCTGTTTATTTCTCATCCAACTCCAACTGAAATATGGAAAAAGAATAATTTGCCAAGAACGAGAGCGAGCGAACGACCAAGAAAGATAGAGAGAGAAAGAGAGAGCGAGGAAGAGAGATCGCTGCAGACAGAATCCGTAATCCTATACCAAGAGAATATCGTGTGCGAGGTACCTACCAGTCGTTGTGTCAAGAAACTGGTTTTCATGCAACGCTTTGCATATAACACGAGCAAACTAAAAAAAAAAATTAATAATAAGAATATCATAATCGTGTGCTTCAAGATTAGTTAGCTCTCGAACTGCACCGTGCATTCGGTATAAATACATACACATATACATCAAATGGATTCGCTATTGTCACGGTTAATCTCGAGAAATCTCAGACCCAGCTGGCCTCCGCTCAATCGACTCTTGACTCCGTCAAAGCCTTCCCAGTAAGTATGCAAGCATCGAGATCTCTTCGAGTCTCCGCAGTGAGTCAGAGTGATCGACGAAACTTTCAAACGAGTTGGGTCGGAGTATTCTTCAAATGAAAAATCATCGATCGAGTCAACGATCTTGAAAGAGGATCTCCAAACCGACCAGAGAGAAAGAATTTTCTCATGAAGGGCGATCAGACGAAAAGACAATACAACCCAAAGCTTACAGGATGCTCTGGTTGAAATGTCGAAATATTATTCCTCCCTTTAGATTTTAGGAGGTTTCCATTAACATACTCCTGATGCAGATCGCTTCTAATTCTAAGTTAAGACCTTTCCTTCTATCGACCGTGACTCGACTTATTATTGTTATTCCAATAGTAATTATTATAATAATCTCAATAACATTATTTTTATTATAGAACTTTTGATGATGTTTTAACGATTTTTAATGTTGCATTCTAGAATGTATCAATTAAATTAGTGTTAAAAATGTTTGGATAAATAATATACTTGATGTGTACGAAGTTTTTATCCATAAACTATTGTAATATATTAAATTCACGCGTATTATGTAAAATGAAATTAGATAATCCATATCGAACGATTTCCGCACGATAACGCATCGTTAAAATGTTAAGAAACTTCCGAAATTTGCACAAGCGAGATTATTGAAGAAAAAGAAAAGGCTCAACACAGAATGAAAGAAGCCAACGTTTGCCAACCAGAAACGGTTGCAGCAAACACTCTGTGAGGAGACGTCTCGCAAAAAATTTTCCAATGATTGTGACGTTAGAACAATTACTAACTTCAATCATAGGAAGAATAATCACAAACGGTGTGCCAAATAATACTGAAGATCGAGTACTTCATTGTGCAATATCTTAAAGTTAACTACAGGATAAAATAAAAGTTTTGAAGAGGGTCCGCATTAATTTACCGAAACATCAACAAAAACATGAGAATTCTTTGACCGGAAACTCTCCTTCACATCCCGGAGATGGCCGAGTCGTACCCGCTTACAATCCACAAAATCTTTAAAGTACTTGTGCATCGAAGATGACTTTTTAAAACGTGTTTAGTATACCGTACATTAATGAAATATCACATTTGGATATTAAGGGAATGCTGGAGTAAATTTTTTTACCGATTTTGATCGGTAATAATATACTATTTCGTAGTATAAACCCAGCATCGTCAATACGCTCCGGATATGCTTCAAATTGTACAGGATTGTAGTATAAACATAAACACTTCGACGTCCGGTTGAATTTCGGCTGAAAACGTGCAAAAATGAGAATAATCTTATGTTACTGACCTTTTAGAAATCAAATATGGCCGCTCGAAATGTGAACAACATCAGTTTTGTAGGATATTAACTTTTGTGGAACTCGCATACCTCAAACCGGACCAGACGTCGATTTTTTGAGGTTTTCGAAACATTTCAATATCGTCAAAAAATTCGATCACCCATAAGAAATTAAAGTAAAGCGTATAGCGCATTCGCGTATTTTGTCTCCATTCTTGATGCCATAAGGAGCCGGACTACGCGATCGCGGTATTCGGTTTACATTCATTTCTTTTGTGTAATCGAATTTTTTGACGATATTGAAATTTCCTGAAGATCTCAACGAATCGACGTCTGGTTTGGTTTGAGGTAAGCGATTTTCAGAAAAGTTTATATTCTACAAAACTGATATTGTTCACAATTCGAGCGGCCATACTGGATTTTTGACGAGTCAGTAATATACGATAATTATCATTTGTTGCTCGTTTTGAACCGAAATTTCACCTGTCGAAACGTTTACGTTCATATTACAGACCTGTACTATGTGAGACATACCCGTAGACTACGAAATAGCGTATTTTTACTGACTAAAGTCGGTAAAAATATCTATTTCAGCATCCCATTAAGGTAAGGCGGAATTTCCATGAGTATGAAAGAGATAGAAATAGTATGGCGCTTACGTCGGAGTAAAAGAGAATCAGCACATCTGTGTAAGTATGGAGATTTCGCCTCAAGGCGAAACCTACTCAGTCGGTAACAAAAACTGTAACCCATGGATTTTATATCCAGCGCAGTATGTTGCGCTGTGCATTGTGCAGATGTTAGTTTTTTTTTGTTTTAATATCAACAGTCTCTGAATGACATATAGTTTGGAAAATGAATAGCTATCTCTCTCGCATTCATGTGTCATTTGTTACATGTTTCGTCTCACCTTAAATGTAATATAAACATAGTTTATGAATAAAAATTTCCATAAAGAAAATATTTTCAGTGTCCTTAATCCTTTCTAAGGATTGCTGGATGTATACACAAAAATTGTTTAGTTGATTAAAAGTAAATTTAATTGAGTTGACTGACTAAAGTTGGCTCGACCTCACGTGAGGTTGTTTGTACGTTGAAACTTACGGTGAACCGGCGCCAGCAATATAATGCAGTTGAACGGAGTTACATTCACTTGACTCAAAGTAAATTTAATCAAGCTAATTGAACATAGCTTGTAGTTGATATGGTTGGCGGCGCCAATTCACCGTGAGTTTCGTCGTATAGCGAACCTCACGTGAGGTTCAGCCAACTATATTCAGTTGGCTTAATTAGATTTACTTTCGGCCAACTAAATTCCATGGGCTCAAACTAAATGAAATTAACTCGTAGTAAATAATAATTTTTTAATCTTTTTTCAATATTGTTATTTATTCTTCTTTTCGTTGTCATCGATTTACGGCAAAGCTTAAAACTCACGATTCAACTCAGAGAGGATTGGTTAGACGGAGTCTCCGTGGAACGTGCACGCGGTGATCATACCACGATAACTTTAACGCACGAGGAATGCTGGTCCCGTCGAGAAGACGCAATTATAACTCCGTGACTGGATCCGAAGTCCTCTAATGCATTTTACGAGAGAGAGAGAGAGAGAGAGAGAGAGAGAGAGAGAGAGAGAGAGAGAGAGAGAGAGAGAGAGAGAGAGAGAGAGAGCCCTGCGCTCTTAAGACCAAACTATACATACATAATATAGTATACTAATACCTGTATAGCGTATATAGTATATGAAAAAAAGGTGTTCAGATCCCGCAGCATCCATATAGCAGTCCGATAAGTAACCGAGCGTTCGCTATACACGCTTTTACCTACTCGATAATTCCACGAAAAATTCCACCACCAGCGGGTAGAGCCAAACGATAACGTCTCAGACTCTGAACTCAAGAACCGTTAAGCAGATAAGACACTGGAGAAAAGTATCGATCTTCCTTCGAGTCAGTAGATTGTATACAAGAAGAAAAAAAAAATCTCGATAGCCGAAGCAAAATTGCAGTGTTATTATGATTATTTGAGCGTTCGGTAGCTACGATGTCGGAGCTCAAACCATAAACCGTATAATACGCCGAGTAAAATTGCATTCAACATTTGTTTTACCTGTTGAGAAGCTCACGTACCACCAACGACGATTCTACTCGGCAATATGCATTTTTACTTTCCGGAATGGTGCGAGGAGAGTACACCTTGAATCACGAATGTTCGTAACGCGGAGGCCCCTTGGAAAATTATGAGGATGGATAATACAAGAAACCAGGTACTCGCGAGAATACCCGAGAAATTTTCAATAGAAACACTATGGTGTTACGAAGAAGCTATACGCGCTGCTAGGTGTTGTATTCCAGCGCGTACACGCACGCTTCGATAGCTGTATGAGCGAGGCGTATACACGTGGTCACGTACTCCATAACACGTGTTCCGTACCAACACTCGGTTGGCATTCGCTCGTCACGAGTACGTGACGCGCAATACTTTTCACTTATGTTTTGTTCGCCGAAGGTGTACCAGAATTTTACTGTCGTACTATACTGAACTTGACGCATTGGCTCGGTTCTGACGTCGCTCGGTTATGCTCGGGAGAATGGTGAGAACGATACATTAGCGGAAGATATAGGAACGAGGACGAACGAACACTCGAAAGATCGGTATACTTACGTCGAGTATGCCGCAAGCCTTTGAAGCATTCGAAAGAAGCTCCGCGAGGGAAAAATGCACGGAACGCGGTCGCGTATAATCGCGAAGGGACCTCGTAATATTTTATATCTGTGATATAAACTCGTCCTCCGGGTGGCCTTGCGAGAAATATTATCGTATATATCGCTTTTTTTCTTCTTCTCGTATTCCAGGAAATTAAAAAATGCTGATTGAATTTAAACGAATAGATATTTTTTAATTCAAATTGCAATTGCGTTATTTCAATATAAATAATTAAAAAGTTTAGTATTAATCGCGCATTACCGAAGAATCATTTCAACGATTGAGTATCCTAATTGAAATCGATTCTTCTTACATTTAATGACAGTACAATATAAATATAAATAAGTAACAAATAAATGTTGCCACGTAAGCGCCTTCCTTAAAGATTATGAATTCGTAAATTTTCCGTAATAATTCAAAAACGATTCGGTTGTCAAAATATTCTCGACTTAACATTTAGCCGGAACATTTTGATCTTTTTACCTTTATTACGTGCTGAATACACGCGGTAGGGAACATGCTTGCTAACAACCAATTAAATTAGGCATTCGCAACATTAACGATTATTCGCACTGACCTTTTCTTCTCTTATTTCTTGTTTCAGGTAAGTTGAGGCGTTGGACTGCGTGGTGAAGTCATTCCTGGGGAGGGGAGGGAGCATCGCCGGTCTGACCTCGAGCAAGGTTGCGCGATAATAATGCAACGGCTCTGCGTCCGATAACTATCTTGGAGTTCGTTAGCGGGACCGGAAAAAAAAGAAAGAACAAAAAAAAACCACTGGTTAAAATCCAACCGGTGCGGTCCATGTTACTCACCAGGCGCGACCTGCGTCGCAAGAAGCAGCGCACACATCCCGACTTCCCTCTACGAGATCCTCAGAGGTTTTTATTTATGATCGCGTCGACTCGACGATACTCGCGCCCTCGCATACTCGACGGGTAGGCGACTCATTATTTTGAGAAACTTCCACTGATCACTTCAACAGATTTGGAAGGTGTCTCCTGCCTTATTTAATATCTCGTATGAACGTTAAAAATCCCTAAAACCTTTGACATGCCGACGGAATGATTAGAATAAAATTAAATAAATTCTCCATCGTTTGGTACAACATAATCGGGATTCTTCTACCTGTTAACCATATCGTGAAGTAGATAATCATCCACCGAGCAGATTTTTCTACAATTTTACAAAATTCATTTTGCCAAATTCCCTTAAAGGAAATGGGCTCTTTAAAATCATTTGAAAAAAAAGTTTTTTCAACAGTAAAAACATATCATGAAGAATCCTTCATGTATATTTGCAACAGTGTTTTGATATTGTCCAAAAAATTCCCGGATCCGAATATTAAAAATTGTAGAACGTGTTTATCATTTTCAACATTATTTTTGTAATTAAAAAAAATGGACTTAGCATTTTTTATATCTGGATCTGAGGATTTTTTCACATCATCGGAATATCGTTACCAACAGTCGATCTATGGAAATTTTTGATAAGATTTTTTATACCGATAAAAAAAACACGTTTTATATTTTACTGTGATCGGTGGACCACCCATCGAAATGTTTGGCAAATTATATTTGTACATCATAAAAGTCGCTGAATTTTTTTATTTTACCATAACGTTCCGTCGATGAATGGATGACGGATAAAGTACTGTTCCTTCTCGAGTTTTCACTACCTCGATGGGTACCGTGATTGCAGTCCTTGGATTCAAATGTACGCGTATATATCCGCGAAACGATAAGTCCCGATCCGTATACTTATGCAAATTGTAGACTATTGACTGTCCTGTCGAGGTTGGTATAACGTCGTGCCCGCCAGCACGATCAATTTATTCTCCGGTCGACTCCTAAGGCCCCGGAGTATTCGCACATTTTTTCTTGCCCAACTCTCCGCGAGGAGTCGATAGATTCGCGTTACCGATAGGGCTAGCGTTTGCGAGAGAGGGCAGAGGGCTCGACTGCACAACTTTTGACCGCTGGCCGTTGCTTTAGCTGGTGTGTCTGTTGCGAGGAGCGCTTCCTCGCACGGGCGTCCTCATTTTACAAGTTGTTTTACAAGGATGGGATACGAGAGTGCGGCGCGCGCGCGGAGCCCATGCGATCACGGAACAACGCGACACGTACCCTCCCGCCCGAACGATAAGAGTCTCACAACCATCGGCGCCGGTTGCTTCGCCACTCTTTCCTTCTCTTTCTCTTTATAGATTATCGATCTTCTTTACTCTCGCTTTTTCGCGTTTTTAACGCGGATCTATTCGACTTGTATTTCTAACCTGACAACCGGCTCATCCACTAGCACTCCTGGCAACGCTTTGTTGCCATTGAACTTTGACTAGAACGCAAGTACAGTTTCGAGTAGCATTGTACAGTTCAAATCGACCACTGAGAATGTCGTAAATTCAACTCGTTACTCCACGCGATTGCCCCCCCCCCCCCCCCCACCCGTCGCTCACCCTTCCACCAATTAACCAAAATTCTTTGTCTGCATAGTTGTCATAAAATAATGCCAAGTGGCCCACGCCCTCCTACAGAGATTTCATAAAGACATTAATTTTCATTGTGTACCGTGTATCGTATAGGATAACTGAATTTATGACGGGACAATGTATTCAAAGTCAATGATGGAAATTGGTAAGATATGACGATCCGATGTTGTAACAGGATGCTCGAGTTGTGTGCGCTGCTGTGCTTGCAAGATAACGGCTGGCTCTACGTACACATATTATTACAGAGTTCTCGTTCCTTCTGTAACATTGTTTAGTGCTTGCCGCCGAGCACTTATCTACGAGTTTATAGAACGACAATTTTACAGCTGTCCAAGTACGTACGGCAAGTCTACGCTGTTCATAAACATTATCGTACTCGAATAACACATATACGAGACGCACACGAATTATTATTGCAGAAAGAATTATTCCGCTCGTTCGAATCGATTATACATCGACGTGCGTTATGTCAATAGCGTACGATCAATTACCGAGTCGCAAATATCATTGATGTTACATTAATTATATTAGTATTAAGGTAGTTCTATCGTGGCGTCTGGATGAGATAAGCGAGCACTTTGTACACGATTCGCGGCGCGTAAGGCAATAACTTTGCCGAGATAATTGATGATTTTTTATGAGATGCGCAGAATCGTTCAATTCCAGGGAAGATTTCGGTTCTTTATTTTCTAGAATTATTATTTCATCGAAATGTTCGATGAATGATCCTCAAATTTTACTGCTATCGCGGTATACGCTATAACTTTAACATATTAATAATTGAGACGCTTATCTTGTCACGATGCTCGTGAAAGGATTATCTTAATAACAATCTGATAATAAGAACCATTTAACATATGTTCCCAAAAGTATTGCTACACTTTTAAAACTATTTACACGCACTAATTAATATTTTTCTTAATTTCAGTATTAAGTATAACTCTAAGTACATTCGGTAAAAAATAATTATTAAATTGTTTCTAAAGCTCAATTACAATTTTTGTACTAAAAAATGTCGTAAAATTGATCAAATTTCATTTTATAATAACAAAATATTTTATAAAATTATTTTTTACCATGTACATTAATGAATTAAGTACATTGAGTAGCGTTCCTTGCAATCGTCGTTCAATACTTAAGCCTGTGTCTGTAGAACTGAAATTTATTAAGTACGATTGCAGTTCTCGCATCCTTAAGCTTCATTTATGTCGTCGATCATTCGTTCTCTTGAGCAGGAGCGATCGGGGCTTTCGGATCTTCGAAAGAATTTGCAAAACTCGATGTTGAACAAGAAATCTAACACCGTGTCTTGGCTCCTTAGATTCTCGTCTCTGTTTCTCCAGCAACGTTGGCGGTATCCTTTTATTCTTGAGTTTTTCGGTCCTTATACAACGGGGTAATTTATCGCGCCTGTCGTAAAATCACTTATTTTTCGAGTCCTTGTCCTCCGGACAGCGATCCGCAGAGTCCGCGCGGTACCTACTACAAATTATTCTCTCCCACGGAATATTCCCAGGATCTTCTGTTCTCCGGATCGAATCTTGGCATTTCTTCGGTGCACGCTCCTTTCTCTCGGTCTCCCTGTTGCACACGCATGCGCGCAAATACCGCGGAACTCAGGATCCTTGCGATCCACGAAGATCGCCTTTTGTCTCTGATCGTGAGGAACCTCGGCCGAGATCCTATCTCGCATAAGTAATTATCCTTCGGACTAGCGAGCGCGCGCGCATCGGATGCTCGCAGATGCTCGTTCACCCTGACCACCGTACGTTCCTTGCAGGTATGGTCTCGGGGCAAAGATTCACCGCATTTCTTTCGCATCGAGATATTCTTTCATATGTTTATATTTTTTGTTTTTAACTCCAAAAAGATAAATTTAAATTAAGAGGTCTATGCGAGAAATCCAGTGTCGGCATTGCTTATTCGTTGTCAGAAGAATACACGAAGAAGAATCGTTAGTTGCTTCAACCGATAGAATGATTGAATATGCATCATTAAAACAGTTGTACCAACCATTGGGCCAATGAATTGATTAATTAAAGCGGTTGAGTGGCTCAAGTTAATCATTTTGTGAGAATCATTTAACATTAAGAGCTTAAAATTAAACGCCGCGAAGCAAGGAAAGTTATTTCTATTTACACGGAGGAAAAGGATTATTTTTGAAAATGTACTGACGAATATAAAATGTGACAACTAGAATTTTTTAGTCGACGTAATTGTCTTCAATTGGTTTCTCTGATATTAATAAATAATAGTCGTCACGTAGTAGTTGCCAGAATTATCATAATGTCATAGAACGCATGTACATTTGCTCTTAAACATTTCGATGCATTCATTTTTATTCACAAATTGAAACAATAAGATTTAAATATTCTACGTTACCACGTGGTGCACCGCTAATGGGAATTCCAGTATAACGTAATGGTAAATGGTTGAATGATAAGTAATTCTTTTATTCCGTGTACATTATTTGCCATCAGAAGCGAGTAAGGATCGAACGTATTAATTGTGAGTTTGTTTGCAGATATCATCTTCGTCGTTGCTCCGAAACGACGAGTCTCCCGTGTCAATCCCTAACTCTTACAATGACGAAAGAGAGAGAAGTAATTTCATTTGACCATCGAGTAATTGGCACCAATCAGATTAATATAACGGGAACGGGTCTTAAGATCACTTATTTATTAACATATTCAGTGACTTTTCCACTTCGCGATCTTATAAACAATTTACACGTGGCGCATTGCAACAATGTCTGTATATCGATGACTGTACGTAACGCGCCTGGCACCTTGGGAGACAATTTCCCACACTTTACGCGTAACAATCCTCTCTTTCGTACATTTTAACAATTGTTTTTATTAATTCACCAAAAAAAGTTCAAGAAAATGACCATGGACGACGTAACAAATGCAAATTGGAGGACGACAAATGGTAAGTTTTCATCGGTTTATTATTTATCGTTAAAAATTAGTCTTTAGTGAATTTTTCTTAATAAATAATATTGCCAGTGAGGGTCCTCACTGGTGCAATCCTCGAATTCTGCTGTCGCAGGGCTGCTTTTGCTTTCTTCTTCTCGTTTATTCTTCTCTCGAACTGTTTCTCGAGGGCAATGCGGATCTGGCGTATCGGCGCGGGTTGTCCGCGTTGTGGCGTCACCCGGTTGATTTACGATCCCGCGGCTCTCTATATACTCGAGCATTCGCCGATTCTCCAACGGCAGCAGCTCAGCAATCCAGTGAGCGGGGTATCACACAATCTTTGCCGAGATCGCACGCTCAGATTCGTGAGTCTCTTCTTCTTTTCCAATAGACACCACTCTCCGGTGCAATTGCTACCCAGCGGGGCTCGCGCACACCGATATACGAGGGCAAACTGCGATAGAAGAAGTCTGTACGAAAGGTGTATTGGTGTCCGTATAACGTAGTACTGTTATACGTGTATAAATGCACGATCGGTGCACCGTACAGCCACTGCATACCTGCCAACATACCGCAGGGTAGCTGATAATAATGGCGGATACCGATCAGGTGATGTTTTATTGCCGACAGATGTGTCGGCCCGAAGAATCGAAGCAGCAACATTCGTAATGGCCGACGCACCATAGAGACGAAGGTAATGGCTAGGGTCTCTCGCTGAACCGCAACTATATATACGCAACTTGAAAAGCTGCGCCAATACAAAACGTCAAACTGCACTCTTCCTTAAAGCTATTATTTTATTTTTACTCTTTCGTTCGTCTCGCTTCGACTCTTAAATTCTGGTAAAGCCTCGGGTTACCGTTTAAGAATGCGCGAAGATTACAGTGCTCCTGCAGTGTAATTTGTCGTTGTTGTTGTTGTTATTTTGTTTTGTTTTTTCAACTAATCGAAGAATTCTTCTACTACATTATTTTGGTGTAAAAGTGCACCTTCTCAAGCGTCGTAATTTAATTTGATAGATCAGTGACGTGTAGTTAATTTTCGTCGATTAGAAGTGTATGAGAATTGTCAGTGGATACGCAAGACAGGAAAATTAGGGGTTTCGATGGAAATCATTAGCTATGTAAATTACACGTTTGAAACTTCTTTTTTTTTTTCTTCGTCTGTTAATATAGCAAGTGCGGCAAAGGAAAATTGCGGTACGTTCACGGTAGATTTTTTTTTTCTTTTTCCGAGTTGCACCTGTACGCGATGTAATTTCTAAGTCAGCTCGACCAATGGTATCGAGAGAAAATTCTTGGTGAAGAATTCGATCGTTTTCGAGAATCGTTTTCCTCTTTGCGATGTATATTGCGTTCGAATAAATTTGTGAGCGTTAGCACAATAGTGATGTATCTATGAGGTTCATAGAGAAGCACGCGGGTGCGGAAAATGAACGTCGTTCATCGGTGTCGATAAAATGGCTCTGAGCCAGAGCTTGCGGAGCCCACAAATTCTACGATTTATTTCTTGGTACGGAGATTATACTTGCGCCTCTCGCAGTCAATGGTTTACCGAAGGATTCCGCGAAGGAGAAGTCGACGGGACTTCGTAGGCGTGAACTGTACAGGCGAGCAGGAGCAGGAGCACCAGCTACAGCGGCAACGGAAGGAGAGAACTTTACTGATCCTTCGCCGACCGGCCCGGGCGCGAATAAGGTGTCGGAACCGGTGCAAAAGAACGTTAAAAATGAACGACTCCCTGAACCATTCGAGGCTTTACCTTGAAGAGTTCGTTAAGCGTTGAAGAACGGGGAACCGGCGAGCGGCGGAGTGCGAAATCGCAAAGCTAGTTGCTAAGCCGTGCCAGCTCGTTCACTCGCTAATTATCGCCCTCGGTACTACCAACAATACTTCCGACTGTCAAAGTCCGAGGCTCTCGGTGTTTCGCGACTTTGAGATTAGCTACTTCTTGCTAAAATAAACGATGGTCCGATGCTATGGTACTCGGCATGTCGAACGAATCTGCAATTATACTTCGTACCTTACGGTACAGCACTTGAAAAAAGAATTTAAAAAAAAAAACAAAAACATTCGAGTCAAATGATTTCAAGTATGGAAGTAGTAAAAAAAAATAGTATTAAAGATAATAAAAACTTGATACTCTTTGTAAAACTGTAAGAAGAAGAAAAAAAAAATAGTCTAACTTTTGATTGAAAACATTCGTAATTTGAAAAAGGACAAAATAAATTGAACAAGCAATCGTTTATTTCGAGAGAGCCTGCTTTAAATCATAAATTATAGAATTTGTATAAATTTTTTGTGCTCGGGTATGCGTTAAATTAACAAAATGTATATTAACATCCATTTAAATATTTAGTAATTTTTTTTTATACCAATTGTTTTGAAGTTTTAAACAATTCGCTTTAAACAGCCAATCTTGGGTTGCGTTTAGTCAGCCGTAATCTCTATGCGGGCATTAATTTAACAAAGATTGACCGTATCACTCGGCAGCTTAAACATTAAAATGCCCGATAAATCAAATTCCAACTCTAGTTCTATAAAAAATTTTTTTAGAATGATGTTTTTGCTACCTCGGTTCAGGATTTGTACAGCGAATCCTGTGTATTTGTACCGACGAATGCGATCGAGGTGCTTGGGGCTCGTCGGACCGGAGCAAAATTATCGAGAGACTCCAGGAACCCGTTCTTGGCGCGCTTCCAGGACACGACGAATAGAAAGTTGCGCGCACCTCGAGGCTCGAGCGTGAACTTCGCTAATGATATATAGCCTGCAGAGTGGTAGGTAGTCGTGATCTAATATCCTCCAACAAATCGACCAAAATAACTTTAGCTTTGAAACGCAATCAAAAGGCACGTGCTTGCTGTGGCGTTGAGACGTTCAAGTTATAGTTCGAGGCATAGAATGCGAGTTCGGGCAAAGGTTTTCTCGTTCGAGAGTCGTTCGACCCGGTTGCTCTTCTCAGACAAAATAAAGGAGTTTCTGTAGAACGAAAGGGTAAAGGAGGGGCAAGACATAACGCGCGCTGGACCGAACATCGCTCTCGACACCCTTGTACGAAATTAGCAATTTTAATGGCTGCTCCACGGAGATCGTTCTTACTATCTTTTTTCTATTCTTTAATGGTCCGCAGCGAAATACCTCGCTCTCTTTCGGTTACGATAACACATTCCCTCTGTTGGTTACTTACTTATGTGACGAATAAGGGACAAAAAAACATGAATTGTATCTAAATTTAGTTGGTTTTTTAATTATTTTTTACATTACTGGAAATAATATTATAAAAAGACACATGTATGACTCTAACATTCATTTTTATGCCGAAAAAAAAAAACATCTATCTACAATCGATACAAGAAAAAGATGGCTGCTTCAATCCAGTCGGTATCAATAAGTATTTGTGAAGGAATGTCTTTTTCGAATGTGATCAATTGCTTAAATAATGCAGCATATAATATTTTCTAAAAAATTCTAGGTTACGATTACTGGGATGAAGTAGTTAAAATTTATCCACTGAATGTCATGGTTACTCATGTGAACCACGATTTAATTTCGAAATTCATCTCCATCGTAATACAATTCTACCGTATTACAAGTTTACCAGTTTACTCTACCACGAAACAACGTTTCGGCGGTCGAAGACTGATTGCAAGTATTTTCGGATAAAATACATTGTTGTTCTCTCTCGCTCCGGCCAAACCTCCAACAGCGCTATCCTTGTCGCGATCCCTATTTTACCCGGAAACAATTACAATCAATCTTAGAACGCCGAAGAGTTGTTCCATGGTAGAGATGTAAATAGGCAGGTTTGTGATTCGAGGAGTATTAATTATGTTTGAAATGTTTTCTAGAAATAAATCGTGCTAGAAAATGTTTCACCAGATGACAGATAAATTAATGATAAAGTTATCAATGTGTATATCTATAAAAATATTATTAAATGTGAAAAAAAAACATAAAAATTTTAATTAGAACCAAACACCTAGCTCTCTCTCTCTCTCTCTCTCTCTCTGACAGCTATTAATAACAACTAAATAGTTGATGATTCATGTAACTATTTTTTTACTATAAAAATAGTCCATGCAACTATAAAAATCAATTTGCATAGACTAAATATTAATAGTTGATGGAATTACCACGATTTCTCTTAATTCAGGACTCATTTGTATTAGTTGTCACTCAATAGTTGCCAGAAAAAACGTCGATTTCTCTGAGTGACTCAGAGAGTACGTTCAACGACTAGAAAGCTACAAAAATTATGCAAATAACCAGTGTCTGACCATTCGAAAAATCATCATAGTTTCTTAACCCAACTATTCTGGATTTCATGATCCCGATAATTTTATGTCGAACTTGAGATGAATTTAAAAAAAAGAACCCAGAGTGCCTCTGTTCGACTCATAACATCAATATTACGTAGGAGATTATAAACTATTCGATCATAGTTCATTATGCAACGCATGGCGGCTGTGCTGTTTAGACTGCCACATCAAAATCGTAAAGAAATGAGCGACCTGTGAATGTTTTCAACGAGATCACGTATCCGCGTGGCGAGCGCGCTGGGCACGAAGCTAATAAGATATTTTGCTGTGTTCGCTCTTTGGAACCACCACTCCTACAATCCGGTTCAGTGTTAGTAAGGCGAGCGATAAAATAACAAGAGTCTATTGCGCATTCACGTGATACAAAGGGCTCGTTAAATTCTCGAAATTCGATTCGGAGTCGTCGTAGGAGTAGCTAGCGTCAATATTGTAATGAAATCTTTGTTATATTCCAAGCTGCGGTGCAGGTAATGATCTCGCTTAGAGCGGTAACTGCATCGGTACTTTTTGCTGCTGAGTCGCTGCTGTTCCTGCTGATGGTGATGCTGATGCACTTGCGGTGACATCCGCTGTGTATAACGCACTTCAGCACTTTGAGAACTCGTACTCGTAAAAAACTGTAAAATATTCATCACACTTGCAGATACGGTCAGATGGGATTTAATTGTTACCGTTGACATATGGAGTAGCCTCTGGTTATTGCGTAGCGTTCATCTTTTCCTGACTTTCTCGGCTACCGAGCAAATGTTATCGATCTCTCGATGCCCTCGAGCCAGAATTAATCATAATATGTATCCTGTACGACGAAGATTATTCACACCCAATAGAAATAGTTTATGAATTTCTGATTCCACGCGCACTTATATAGATTCGATATTCGAAAGTACTCGTGGAGTGCGTTACAAATACGCGTGTGTTTCGTTGTGGAACAAGAGAGGTTAATATACACAGTCGTATACCTGCTCGAACCCTTATCGGATCGAGTGAACGCAGAGTACACGCGATTATTCGCAATATTTGTTCGCTAGCTGGAAAATATCGATAACGAAACGATAAAGTACAACTTGCTCGTGAGCACTCGTGATTCGACGCCACCATTGTGATAAGAGGTGGAGAGGGCATATCGTGAAACTTTCCGAACTGTGAGTGCGTAATGTACGTAGAAACTTTCTGTTTATATTCGTGGTGCTGAAAGAAATATTTTTCATCTCTCAGGGGCGTGTGGGGCATTATATCGAACGTTCAAAATTAGAAATGACTGAAATCTTGAATTAAAAAATTAACGAATGTTCAAATGTAGAAGGGCCCATCACACGACAGTCCGTAAATTAGTAAATAACTATCTCGAATATAAGGCTGACGAACTAAATTTATATTAAAGAAAAATACGCGAGTGGTCAAACGTGCGAATGGTTAAATATCGAATTCTGGAGTTGTGCGTATTCGGAAAGTTCACAATTTCGAATTCATTGAAGTGAAAAACCAAAAACTCGAACGGTTTGAATAGCGAACACATTTCTTAGTACCGATAGCACTGAGTGAAGTTAATAGATGGAAGTGGTGGTTCGCTCTAACGCTGAAATATCGCTATTCGCTATTTGATCGTTCGCTATTTTGTCTCTTCGATGTTTCAAATATCTAAAATTTATTCGTTCAAAATTCATATTCTTGACATACATCTTTTCGGTATATCGGCTATCAAAATTATTAGCTACTCTCGATTTTCAATGTTGAAATGAGGAATCTTTGGCATCGTGCGAATCTATATTTTGTTGAAAATGTATTTTCGAATAAATGAGATATAGGAATAGATAATCTTTTGGAAAAATCGTTATTCAAATTAACGATCTGTCAAAAAATACAAATTTCGAACAATGCAGTGTTTTTTATTTTCATATTCAGAATTTTGAAATCCGAGATTCGAGCCATTCTGAATTTTCATCGTTCGATATATTGACCCCCAACCTCTTAGAGAACGTCATACGATCGTCGCGTACGATGGAGATAACGCGCAAGGCCGAGAGCTCCTAGTCAAGGAATTCTATTACTCTTCGTCGCACAAATCTATGCTCAGTTGTTCTAGGAGATTTCATAGCGTTAGAATAACGCCATTCGCTATTTGGTCGTTCGCTATTTTGGCTCTTCGATGTTTTAAATATCTAAAATTTACTCGTTCAAAATTCATATTCACGATGGAGATAACGCGTAAGGCCGAGATCTCCTAGTCAAGGAATCCTATTACTCTTCCTCACACGAATCTATGCTCAGTTGTTCTAGGAGTTCATACAGGAACGACAGACATTTACGCACGTACGAGAGTAGTAGTGAAGCTACCGCAATAGTTTGTAGTGAAGCTAGACACGAGATCAATGATTGACTGATAAGATCGTTGCTTTGGTTCTGATCGAATATTTAATTTTTTAAACAAATCGTTTCTCGTGAACCTAAACTTTTTATCTTTATTTATTTATATTCATTGTATCAAATGGAAAAATAAATGAATTAGGAAAAAATAAATTATAGAAATGATCGAACGATTGATTTTTTAAATAATTCAATACCGGTAAACCTGTTTTAGTTGTTTTATTGTTTGCTAGTTCAGTAGAAAATATTATCACTTTGAATATTCTCGATAATCGTGGTAATTTAAATTCGCGGAGCAAACCACGAGGATTTTAAGTGATAAGAATGATCGTACCGAGTCTTGCTTGAGTATGTCGTACCAAGGCAAGCGCGTGCGCCCGCTGTATACAGTCAACAGGACGATCGGGTTTACGAGCAAAAGGTACCACGTACCTCTCGTTCAACGTGGGTGGACTCTTGGCTAGACACTCGGAACGACGCGGGCCCGTTCTCGAGTCGCAGAAAGCTGCAATAGTCAGTCCAAGGGCGTGGACCGACTCTCAACGTTCTTTATCTTCTTTCAGTGCTTTTCGTTACAGGATTTAGTGCTGCCAGACATTTTTATCATCGAGATGATACAGCAGTTACGTTTTCCTAATGATTCCTGGATGGGAAATTAATTTTCGAAATTACCTCAAGGATTAAAATTATATTTATAAATAACAAGATAATAAATGCGTAGTTGGAGCGTGGTTCAGGAAGTTCCTTGAGTTGAACAACATTTCACGTTGTCATCATATTCGTATGGATTCCCCGATGGATCGATTTCTTATCGGAATCATCGACGCCTTCGTTGAATCGGCCGACAATATGCCGGCTCAGATTTTTCGCAATTTTCCGGTGCCCACGTGTGATTGCGATACATAAAAGGTGCAAGTCGGCTGCGGACGCAATCAAGAGAAAGGTGTGGCTCGTAAAAGGCGCGTACGGTGGAAGAAATATTTAAAAAATTACACGGAAAGGATTTTATGAAAATTACTGGTACATAGATATTACAACGTTATTTTGGAACAAAATCTGATCGATGTAAATACATTCTACGGTAAATACCTTACCTTCTAATCTTCAAAGCAAATACAAAACGGGACAGTACAATAAGAATGTCGTCCCCAGGTTATATTACCTTGCAAGCAGTATAGATTAATCGTATTTGATGATAATAGTGTCACTAATTAATAGATAAGTTCTTAGTAAGAGAAAGATTGTCGAAAATTTAATGAACCTGCGCTCTGAAAAAAAAACTGCAATGTCAGTCCGGTAAACATTTTTATGACGTTTGTGAAAATTCCAAATATCGTCAGTGGTGACGCTGGTGTGTAATGATGCGTTGTCAGCTTTTACCAGAGATTTTCGTAGGTAAAGACTGAAAAATCGGCTACAACTCGTGTCACTTTGATGGAAGAAGACAACGCGACGTAAGAAAAGTCGCTATCTCTCTGTGATTGCGCATTTCCTTACCGTCGCGCTGTCTATTTTCAAGGAGGGGCCATGTTGGAAGTATCGTGAGCGAAACGTTGAGTCTAAATCTACGATTTCTACTGTATGCCTTAACAATTTTTATCAAATCCTTTCCATGTACAGTGTACCCAGACGTTAATAAACTATTAATGCATTTGTGTCGTAAAATATGCAAACTTACGATGAATAATTGAGGCGCGATTGCGAAGAGAAATCCTGTCACAAATTCTGTATCAAGAACGTTTTATGACGGCGCTGAGAATTTGCTGTATTTGGCTTCGGTGCAAAAACGTCGAAGCAGTGACTGCATGCTTGTCAAATTTTTTAACGCACGCACTGCCACCACCCGACTAGCTCGAGCTACCTGGTTGTCAGTCCATTAGTTTATATTGTTGCCTTCTAATCCGACTATAAATCTGTTCTCTTTCAACCGCGTCCTTTGGTCGTGGTCGATTAGAGCATGAAATTACTTCTTGCTACATTTCACTACGCCGTCACCCAATGGTACATACATCTACGTACCAGTTATCGCTGATTACAAATTCATCCGCAGAGTAATTGACGGTTCCACGCGAACCCTGAGCGTCAACTTACGTATCTGGTATTGATAAAAAATGTACGATCAGATAAAAGGTCGTGTACCACCGAAGAGCAAGAGAGTTTATACATTTTTCTAATACTTGCGTCTTTGCATCGGGGTAAAGCTTTATCATTATACATTATCACAAGCTAAACTGTCTAAAATGATAAATTAATTTATTACTTTGAGATTTAAAGAATATATTTAAAATAAAAGAGTATCGATGAAACTATGTTATAAAATTTTACCAACTTCATTTAACTCGTAAAAATTTCGCTATTTTAAGACTTTTTTTTCTTAGGATGGATATAGAACTACCTAGGTATGGGAGCTTCATTGGTTTTACGCCTGTCATACAAAAAAATCTTTCAAATGTTTTTCTCTCTCTCTCTCTCTCTCTCTCTCTCTCCCCCCTCCCTCTATTCGTTTATACCTCTCACCGTTGAATTTCAGTCGAAGAGAACGAAGATCCTCGAGTTCCTTTTGTAGGCCCATTACACACGTTTAGTTCGAACTTGGTGGACACAATAGAACTCTGCAGGTTCTCCGCCCTCGAGTATACCTACAGTGTATACCTTTGCACCTAGGAAACCTTCTGTAAATCAAGAAAAGGCATAAAACCTGCGGGGTACACAGCAAGCCTTGAACTCTTCCGTAGCTTCGAGTCGTAAAAATTAAGTTCGTTGGAATTTTTACCGGAAGATGTAGATTTTTTAAATGTTTTATTTTATTCTCAAAGCTATACGCATACTTCTATCTCCAACCACCCAAACGAATTTGTTTACAAAGTCGCTCATTTTTTATTGTATTCATTCTCATTGTCTAACTGAAAGTAAAATTATTAACCGAGTCTCAATAATTAGGAAAAGTTTTCCTACACGCTTCATTGGATATAGGCGCGCAATACGACGTAATAAGAAACAAGTATTCATTGCCTATTCGTTGTAAAAATCAGAGGGCACGAAGTATTATAATAAGAAAATTAAATAAAAATTCATGGCTTAATGGTCGTACAGCGACAGCAATCGCAGGTATGAGCGAAGGACCGATACGGCATGATTGCTCTTTTAATCGAGTCGTGACCCCTTATATCGCTGCGCAACTGAGTACATTACAATATTGCAAGACTATATCAAGTTAAACTATATACGGTGAGACATCAACTTATTTTATACCTCTTCTCCTCTATGAAAACCTACTTTCTTCTGGGTTTTATTCGTATAGATGGGCATCAACTTTCTTTACCTGGATAATAGAAATCTCTCGCTTATTTATGCTTTACAAAGCAAAATGCAATGAAAGATTTATTATTCTCTCCATTACTTACTATTTATTTTTAAATAATAATACAAATTAGGATACATATTTATTATTTTTGTTCTTGAATAAAAAATTGTAATATTACAAACATAGCAGCTGACGTTTAACATATTTAGAGGCAAAGAGGGAGGGGGGCTGATTACAATAAAGAAACGAGTTTTATTTTTTATCCCCTACAATTGATCGTAACGAATATAAAAAAATGTATTTCCGACTTGAAATTAAAAAAAAAATAATTTTGAAGAAAAATGAAACTTCTACAATTTTATATTTTTTTTTTATATCTTTGGGAATCTTAGATACAAGTTTTTAACCAATAAAAAAAAAGAATACTTTTCTTGTTTTTAATTGAAATCGATGGACGACAAAAATAAAGAAAAATATGATTATGACAAGTGCAGTTACAGCTGACTATTTCTGGTTTTAGTTTGCAAGATACATAAATCCATTCGCTGTTGTGCACCGAGGAGGCAAACGTACAAGCGTAGTACAACGTAGATTAGCGTAATAGCGTCGATAGTTGCATAAAAGTGTTTTGGAATAGGTATAACTTGGCGAGAGGAAAGAGCTTTTTGCTCAGCGATGCATCAGCTAAAATATCTACAGCAGAAGTTGAAAGAGCGCAAGCAGAAGGAGGAAAGGATCTCAAGTATCGTAGAGTTCGCGTGCGCCTTCGTTGCGGTTGAAAATCGTCGACCAAGTACCGTCTCGATTGCTAGGTACGAATGGAGCGCGGGCTGCAATTGCTTCGAGAACGTTCAAAGGACTATTCTAGCTTGCGCGCATACGGAAATAAAAAAAAGAAGCAACGCCGAGAGGAAAAACTTGGCAGAAATTTCTCGGTATACCTAAGAGAGTTGAGGGTTAGTTCCGACGGGTGAATATACGCGAACGGTCCAGTGGCCAGAGCATAGAATGCTTCACGCGCTGTAACGTTCCTCGCAATATTTTAGTTCGGGCCATTCCAACGTTATTTACAGCGTGCGCTCCCTTTATGAAATATACCGAGATAAGAGTCACGAGGCATGTACCGTACACATTTTTCAAAGTATCGTAGAAGGGATTTACGCCTGGTACATGTATACATCAGAAACATATCGTACTATTCTTGCGTCTGATCGCAAACGAGCGAGAGAGAGAGTGAGAGTGTAGCAATGTCTGACAAAAAAAAGGACGGGTACAGAGGCAATTACCAAAGCGAGGCGAAGGTTTGAGAGAGAAAGATTCGGAGCAAGAATGGCATCCATCATCCGAGGTCATTTGAATAGCTTGGCTAAAGGAGCGAGAGAGCGTGAGGAAAAAAAAGAAACCAAAGAGAAGGATAAGGGCAGAAGTGAGACGGGAATGAACGAACGAGTGAGCGAAAGAAAGAGGAAAAACGATGCAGCAGCAGAGCAGAGAGCACTTTGGTATACCAACGTCGTTGCGATAGTTGCTGCTTCAGGTTATACGTATACAGATAAGCTCGAAGCAAGGAAAAGAGAGAAGAGACGCTCACGTGGTACAGAGTATGCGTCTGCGAGCGGTTAAGAGGAACGAGGATGGAGGAGGAACAGAGAAAACCGGTCGGCAAAGAGGTAAACACGCAAAGGTGACGTACTCTTCGCTCGATGTGTTGGCCCTCTCTCTTTCACGTAGAGACAGAGACGAGACGATATGTAACCAGCTCTTACACTCTCCGCGTCGTCATTGTCGTCGTAGCTGCAGTTGTCATCGATGGTCAAAACTCTATTTGACGATCCGTAGGAACTCTGCGACGCTCGTAAATTTTCATGATATTTTCACCGTCGCGATGATCGTGATTTTACAAATGCGTGTCGCGTCGTTTTTTTTTTATTCGACTCGTGACAAAGTTAGGCGCACGCAGGGGGTGGAGATGGCACGAAGGGCTAAGTGGTTTCTCGCCAGGCTTATTGCGTAGCAAACGAGCGAAGCTGTCGTCACGTGTTTGCTCCGAACATACGCGTGATGGTACTTCTGCTTCTTCCCTCTTGAAGTCACCGCTTCCAAGCGTGCCTTGATGCGGCTTATACAAGTACGATCGACGCGCCGAACAATGCAGAGACGAAGCGAAAGATACCAAGGGAAACGGTGAATCCTGCGTAAGCGAAACGAGAATAAGAATGATAGGACATTCGTGGATCGTGCGGGGTCCGCGACAGGTGTAGCAACCTGTTATTCCCCGCTTTCGCGACAACGGATTCCCAAATTCGCGATTTGCGCTACGTGGAACGAAGAGTAGAACAATTCGCGAGTAGAAAAAAAAAAGCAAACTATCGTTTCGAAACGATGCCACGTGACGCGATAATTTTAAGGGAAAACCGTTTTGTTGGATTTGCTTTAAAACGCGCATCAGAGACGCGTGTACGGATCTCGCAACGCACGCATCTATACATTCAGGAATCGTGGATGTTGTTGGTAATTCGTGGAAAAAGTTGCAACACCGAGCTGGTTTTTCGTGAGGAACGGAGAGCGCCGGTGAGGCCTGCGCCGAGGGCCGACTAGGTAGCATCTGGTGAGCCAGGATGGACGGCTGGGAACGCATTCGAGCTTCCTCGTTGACTTTTAAACCGCCGCTTGGAATCGTGAAGCCAGCTACGCATTCGCGATACGCGCGGACCACGATTCGCGACTCGCGAGAGTCGCGGACGCACGTGGACTGCTCCGTTGACATAAAAAAAAAGTCGTTACCCGCTCCGAGCTCGGGAGAGACTCGCAAAAGATACGTCTGCGTTCTCGTTACTCTCATAAACTTTGGGAATCGAGCGAGACGAAATCGGGGACGAATACGACGTTTATAACATGTTTTGCCGCTGGACATTGGCGATACTCGACGCGTAAAAAACACAGCTTGATACAGTTTACGAGCCTCAATCTCGTTCCGGAGCTTGCAGTACAACCACGTCCATCATTATTTCTTTTAAAACCTACCGATTGCGACTATGTATTATCGCATCACTCGACGTAAAAGCATCATTAAAATATTCACTGTCTTTTTTCTCCTCTCATATTATTTAATTGACGTACCTCGGCCCTTATTTACTATCGAGAATCAGTAAAAAGTGTAAAAATAATAATTATTACAATATATATGGAGGGCTATTTACCACAGGCACTCAATCTATCTGACTTGGGCATAGGAATAAAAAAAAAAGTTGTTTTACTGATGTTTTTTTTTCTCTCGAGAACCTGCTGTACTCGACCTCTCGTACGTAAAATAAATGGCCTAACAGAGTCTCTGACTCGGTGCGGTGAGCAAACTTTGAAATACCGCCAAAGAGATCTGCATATAGTCATAACCTGCGGATACAGTGCGCGATGAGTTGGCCATCGTAATAATATTTGCCGCTTCCTTCGATTTCGCAAATATTGGCGTTCGTGGGAGGATTCGTGGGAGGGCTCTCTCTCTCTCTCTCTCTGTTCCTCTCGCTGTAGCGGTCGCAAGTCGATAAAGAATTAACCGCGAGTAAATGTGGTTTTCAGCAACGCGGTGAAGTTGATTCTTGGAGGAATCGAAAGTGTACGCGGCATCGAGCAAGTTGAGATGCATCGTTGAGAACAAGGCGGAGAGATTGCCTCGCAGTGGGTACCTACTCTCGGTCTTCGTCGAAGCCTCGAGCCGACTGCTCGTTTCTTCCAGACGCGATTAACGTACATCCGACAGGCGCCTCTTGATCGTTGCAATATAAGAAACGTATAGTCAGACGAACGCGAGTATAAGAGTCATGAGTGGAGCTGTAAGGGGCTAAAGATGATGAGGAAGATGACCGGCGGCGGATGGGCCGTTTTATACCCAGATGAAACATTACGGCGAGAAAGAGATTTCACCGCATCCCGGTGTTGGATCGACCGTATAAAGCAACGTAACGAACGGCAAATCATTCGTACGGAGATGCGTTGCGGAGCATCAGGTTTGGTTGGTTCAGGTGTAGTATCGAGTCCGAATGGTCTATCGTCTTCTCTGTCCACTGTATCAAAGATAAACGACGAAGAAATTTATTACGACTCGCGGTTGATTCACGCGTAGCGGCGACCGCGGGTTTAAATAAATAATTTGCTTGTGGATTATGTCGACCATCGACGAGGAGTTCTTGGAACTTTAAAGGCTGACCTCGTCTCGAATACTCGTAGAACTTGAAGAAATCGAAGATAAATATGTTCTTACCCCGATGAGCTTCGAAATAATTGCACCTCGTATATTAAACGCACTTTTACACACCGAGAAGAGGAAAGAAGAGAAGGTGCAATAAAAATAATGCTTCGGTCGTCGATAAATTTCTTGAAACACGTTGGGGTTCCTAGAGTCCCGCTGGCAAGTCAGCTCTTGTACGGTGGGGACCCCCTCGCTCGATTGCTGGATGGAAACTCGACCACCCTCGATGCAAACGACGCCTCGAGCTATCGCACGAGTTCTTAATCGTCATTGCACTCGACTCGCTGACACTGTACTCTAATTTGTTTAATTGTAAGAGACGAGAGGCCCGTACGAACGATGATAGGAAATGTCATTCAAGAGAATAAAAAATGTACCTTCGGTGATGCTTAAACGATTGAAGTGGTCAGCAATTTTTGTTTTAGTTACTACAGAGACTGGAAAGTCGTGACTATCAAGAGGAACGCTAATGAGGCGACGGAACAACGAGCCCATGCGTTCACACCGAAGACCACTTAATTCGTGACTCCTATTCCTTATATAGAAAGCGTAGTTACCGTAACCGCGAATGAAACGAGACGAGTGGTCAGCATTTTCGAGATCGAGCTCTCTCCTTCTGCCCAATGGAATCGAATTTTCAACCACTCGACATGCGATTAGTATTATGTTTTCAACATCGAACACAATGCTTGTTCGATGTTGAACCACACCTGAAAGATGTATAATTTTATAATTTTAACGAAAACAACTTCTAATCGGAAAGTTATCTGCGATAAGGATGGCTTACCAATCCGTACGACAAAATCTAATCCTCTGATTACGACGTATACAGCTTTATGCGCGAGTCGTATCACGATCACAAATTGACTGATTATTATTGATCTGTCCGTGAGAGCCTACGGAGTAAGAAAGTTGTATGTCTAGAGATTTAAGGAAAGCGAGGGGAGGGCGGTGTCCACCGATTTCAGTAAAAAAACGGTGTTTTATTATGTTTTTTATCGGTTATCGTGATGGATTTTTAAAACGATTTTTTTCACGTATGGAAGAAATAAAAAATGTTTTTTTTTTTTTTAATGGCATCGGTGTTCCCTCCTTATCTTATTATCTTTATGATATTTATTTTTATCTTTATACAAATAATCTATAAAGTCAATTTGGTATGAATAATTAAATTTAATTATAGTTGGGCACAAAGATAAAAAAGAAACTGTTGCAATTAATATTTGGAAAAAGTAACAGTGAATATTTTTTTGACTCGGAATCTAAGAAAAATTAAATACAAATGATTAAATAATAATAATATCAATCTATAGTCAATTAAGCGATCATTTGCTATTTTCTTTTTACAATAATGTCCGGCACAAGCATTAATACAAAAGGACTCGACCAAAGTAATGAGGTGTCCACGTGTATCTAGGCGTGAAGGAGCAAGGTCGTCCTCACGATCGATCGGGTACTCGAAAAACCCGCACAGAGCAAGTGACGACTATAGTTACAAACGAATCTTTGCCTTTTTCTACCCGAAAATTTTGCAAACTATTGTTCTGGCTATGTAATCCCCGTTAAAGCGACGGGCAAGTTTCTCGAGTAGCTCACGACGGGGAACCACGAAGGCAAACAATGTTTTCCCCCCGTCGGAATAGTCAAACCACTCGAGAACTACAATGGAAGTGAGGAGTATCTCGTCTTCGCAAAGAGAGAGAGAGAGAGAGAGAGAGAGAAAGAGAGAGAGAGAGAGAAAGATAGAGAGAATTCGATGGTGAGAAGAGCCGGTGAGCATCTTTCGTCGCGTCTCGTCGTGGTTGTCGCCATGCGCATCGCATTCGGAGCTACGACGGGGGAGGGGAAACTTTTTCGGGGTCAGACCGCATTACAAAACTATCGACGAAGGGGCTGCCTCGTTGGCTGCGACTCACAGGGGCACCTGCTATCCACTTCTGCTGGTTTCTACCGTTGCCACGAGACGAAGCGAGATCAACAGCGCGGAAGAAAGAAACGACAGAGCGAGACGCGAGAAAGAACCCGAGGATGCACCCCTCGAGAAAGAGTCAGCTCCGAGAATGAGACGAAACGCGCAGCGGTCCAACCGGTGAGGGATGGGTATACACAACGCCGTCGTTTCTCTCAGACCGCTACTCGCAGCCTCCGGCATCCTTACGGAATTCGAGCACACTCGACTATAACGCTCGCTCGCTCCACTGCTTTCACGCGGGTAGTCTCCGTTTCTAAATGTGAACGAAGCCGCCGCAGTCCAGCCTGCTGGACGGCGATCCGATCTTCCCTCGAAATCTCAGGAGCTGCATCACCACCCTCGTTTCTCGCCGATGAACCATGAAAAAAAAAAAAAAAGAAAAATATCTATTGTTGCCAAAATGCCGAGGCAAAGGACTCTCCGCCCTCGTTTTCGTCGAAGCGAAAAAAAAAAAAAACATATATAGCTGGAGAGAACGAGACTCTTGACTCTTGCGTAGAGACAATTATATTTTCATACTTCGAGTCCCCTGTCGTTGGAAATTCTCGATAGCACGAGCTCGTTGCGCAAGTACACGGCTTGCAATGATGCACGGAGAGGTTTTTGATCCTGGAATGATCGGCGATGCACGTCGATCGAGTCACGAGTCGCCGATACTCTTCGTAGAAACGAACGCCTTTAACATTTTCACGTTTGCGCTCTCGACAAGCACCGCGAGTCGCTGTTCAGAATACAAGGATTACGTAAGACGAATCTACATTCTAAAGAGTGCAACTGGTCGGAGAGGCTCGTGCCCTCGCTGCATAGATCAAGCGACCTTTCTCGCTGGTACCTTCTGGTACCGCGATACAACGACCCCGGAAAACCTGATGCCGCATCAAGAGTAAAACATAGAAAGCATCTTCTCCGGTTGGCCGTCATTACCAAAATCCAAGAACACATGTTTTCTCCTTCCGTTTCTTCTATCTGTGTTCCGTCCGACTCGCGTGAGTAAATGGTTTTACAGTGAGAGAGCCAAGGGATTCGCTGACACCGCGTTCAGACAAATTCGTGTATATCGGGTTCCACGTTCTCTCCCCCGTGTGGGTAGAATCAACGACGAACACAACTCGAACGAGAGTGAAAGATAGAGATGGTAAAACGGTTGCTTACACGAGACAGCAACGAAAATACACCGTCAAGAGAGAGATGCAATGTTACAGCAAAGATAGAAGTCGAGGCAGATAGAACTGAGATATAGGTGCGCGGTCAGGTATACTTGCTTAGAAGAGAGCAAAGTAGGGGAGTCGACGGGCCCGGTACCCGAAGTGCGAGAAGGGGAAAGTGCTGGAGGTCTCTTCTGTCTTCTCCTCTCGCTTATACTGTTGTTGCCACTGCTGCTGGCCCAAGAGTCGTTGCTGGAACGAAGAAGAAGAAGAAGAAGAAGAAGAAGAAGAAGAAGTAGAAGAAGAAGCGGAGGAGGAGAAGCGAAGGCGTGTACGTATAGCGTTGGCATCGCTGCTGTGTTCCGTAACGCTTGTTGCCGCATTGTTGCGGTAGTAGTGGTGGACGGCGTTGGTAGTGGAGGAAGATGGAAGGTGGAAAGGGAGGGCCCGAGTAAACCGAGGCTAAGGCTCAGCGTGCGGACCTGCGTTGCATGGCCGCCCTGGAGACTCGCTCCGCAAGGTGAGACGCGCGCGGACCGTACAACCTCAACCGAGGATATAGAATATATTTTTCTCTTTCGCGAAAGCGTTTCACGCGAGTATCTCGTCTACCACCGACTCACCTCGCGAGATCTTCTCCCGTTTGTCGATAAACATTACGAGAAAGATATATATATTTAACGCTCGTTCCGTCGAGTCTTATATAGCACACGCTGCGCTGGATTTTGTCTCGTGTTGACAGTGATAACGACACTCGCACGGCAAGGTACACCCTCGCGCGCTTATCTGACGTATATAGTGTACGCCTGACGCGTCTCACGTCGGCTACGACACTCGCGCACTGTTTGAATCACGGTGAGAGGCGAACTGACGGATGAGCCTGAGTTTGCTCGATCTTCGGTCATTCGTATGCATTTTGGCGGAATTTTTTATCGAACGTTGCAGTGACGGCAAAGGACTTGTCAACAGGATTTTCCCGAGTGTACTTACGTCAGGATACTCTTTTCGAGGGAAACATCCGAGTTGTTGTTTGTAATTCGCTCGTTTAACGATTGGTGCGTTAATACTTTAAGTGAGTTATCGGGGACAAGAATGATTTAGATGTCACTTGATATGCTAAAAGGATGTAACACTAGTGCGACGATTAGTACGTGCAGCAAACTGTGGTTGCAGTGATTATTTAGTGTACAGTGGAGAGAGAACCAGAACGGAACACTATATTACTCTACTCGCGAATGTCACACTTTGGATAATTCTACTCGTTGGAGAGTCGGATCTATAATTTTATTCTGAATTGGTGAGTCTATGATAAGACATTTCGACGGAATATATCTCTTCGGAGCGTATTGCGAATCGATCTCGAGCACTTTACGTACCCGTTGACTGACAACTATTCTCTGATAGCTAAATCCAAAGTTCAAACTCGCGATCACATCTGGGAATAGTCGAAAGGCTGTGTTTGAAATTTGCACAGATTAAAGCGCTTCTTTTCTGCGCGTGTCAAGGTCGGAGCTTGTGTGATAAGATGCGAGAGTAAATAGTGTTTTAAAGCTTTTATTTTTTATTTTTCTTTCTTTTTACAATCGATAACAATGGATATCTTCGTAAACAGGGTGATCGTACATCGATTAGAAAGCGACATCTAAGATCCAAGTCTCTTTGCCTACGAATTACGCAAGCGAGGAATTTCTTCGGGGGCCGCAACTCGCGGCGACTGGGTCGGCCACCCGAGGGGACTACGTTTCCCAGCCGGTTAGTATAAACCCGGAGACTTGAACGTCGGGGTAAGAAGCGAGCGGCATGCGTTGGCGGCAACTGTCTTTTCGAAAAACATTAATTTCTCTCTTGACTATCTCGTATACGCGCATGTCACATCTGTCTCGTACATATAGAAACGAGGGAACTCCCGGATTCGTTAAAAGCGCGCGCATTCACCAAAAACCGGACTTAGATCTCGCGTTTTTGTTACACGTTCGCTCAACTCGGTAATACTCCAAGTTTTTCTCTTTTTTTTCTTCCGGAAACTACGTTTGAGCTGGTTTCGGTCTGTATAGAAGTTCGGTGACCATATTCGTTCAAAAAACAACGAAAGATGACAGGAATTGTTGTTAAGAAAGTTTAATCGCATTAAACATTTAAAAAAAAAAATGTCTTTAATAAAATTAATATATTTGTACAGCGTGCACCGATGGATACATTGTTGTATATAATATACAAGTACGCCGTAAACTGATATATCGATATATTTAACATACCGATTGGTACATTAAATACGTTTGTAAAGTTTTATTTAATATAAAAATCATTTTATATTACGTAACGCTTGTATATTAATTTTTCAAACATTATTAGCAGTGTGCTATGTCAAAATAACATTCTATAGAATAAATTATTCAACGAACTTTCCTGCACAGTGAAAAAACAATTTACTAACGTAAAGAAATATGTATAAATGAGATAAAATTAAATTCTACGAAATCTTTAAATCAATTAAGAGATAAATTATAGTTAAACTGTTTGGGGAATGATCTTTTTGTTTACTTTATAGAATAAAGAAAATACTCTTTTAAAAAATAATAATAGACACAGATTAAAAATGTTTATTATTGTATCGGCGTTAATATGACGAATGTAGAGTGAAACGTTACACCCGTGGACAAGATGTCATTTAATTAACCCTTGAAAAACGATCGATAAACATATATTTTTTATTCGATTATAGTGTCGCATTAAAGAATAACAATTTTTTTATCATGAAATAATAAAATTTAAATTGTAAATAATAACAAAATATTTTAATGCTTTTGTTGTTATTCGTACGAACCAACGAGTTCGGTAGTTGTCTAATTTTTCTTGCTGACTGTATAAAACTTGTCGAAAACTTACGATCGTTATGAAATATTGCACCGGAGAGTCACAACATTTTTACGTGCGGTTTGGCTCCGAGTGGATAATACACGGACTGTGGGCACGAGGGCTCTTGGAACTGTCGAACCTTTATTTTACGATACTCCTCGTCTAATACTGCTTACAAATGCTCGGTGGTCGTTAATGTCAGAGGGTGAAACGTTTCGAGTTCGCTCGTTCCGGCAGAGAGCAACGGAGAGACTTCGCCGCGCTCGAGAATCGTAGCTACGTACTCCAAATGCTCTGGAAAACAACGATCGTATTCGCATAGTCGATCTCGAAAGTGACAAGCTGTTTGATTCTTAAGTTGATTCGGATTAACGTTGGAGTCGTCGACAGTGGACAATTTCTAAGAGCTATAGATGGTACGCGATGTTTCCTTTTCATTTTTCTTTACCGATCTTCTATGTTTAGACGTTGGCTCGAGAGCCATCACCGTTGCACTATGAATATCTCATAAGTTCCTCGTGTAACATCTTCGACTCCTGCTTATTCCCCTGCTGCGAAGGTACGGAGACGAGGAGGATGCTTCTCTCTGCGTCATGGTCAGTCAAATTAAGTAGACATTAGTTATACGCGAGCTGTAACAATGATTTCTTCGAGGCAACTCTTCTGCTTCCGATGCTGCATCATCATCTCGCCTGGTACAGCAATACCATCTTTGGCCGTTGCATTACGGACCCGTACATATGGATGCGACTACCTATAGGAACTGCCTTACATTCTTGATAAGAAGGGATCCCTCGATTCCGTACATACTTCCTACGATCTCTCTAACAAACGACTACCATTCCGTTTTTCTCTTTAGAATTTATTTATAAGGCTACGTTAACTGCAATTCTTAAAAAAAAAAGTTAAAAAATCGATCATCTCTTACGTATGGCTAACGTCCAATCGTGAACGACCTTGCCCGGACGATCGGTCGGTCTGCCACAAATTTCTGTCTTACCGAGAAATGGAGAAAAGAAGGGAGCGAAAAAGAGTCTACGGGATACCCGAAAAGAGAAGGAGAGCCCCACCCTGGCAGAGGCACCATAGTCAGTAAGGATATTGACGCTAGGCTGACCCCCTCGTTCACCAAAGTTCCACGCTCACCTGCGCTACACTCGTTATGTGGCTATCGGCGATCCCGGGCCATCGCACGAACGTACGAACGAACGAACAAACAAGTCGTTCCCTCGTTGAGAGCCCCCGTACGGTACACAAGAGGGTAGAGGGATTCTCGAAAAAAGCACGTCGCCGCAGCGGAACGTAACCTGTCTGTCGTATCCTCTATCGTCCATCGGACATCTCGCCCGAGAGACCCATTGATTCGAAAATTTAATTATCTTCTTACGCGTGAATGTCGCATAAACGAAAAAAGTATGTTGACTCTCACCGCGTAATGAATTCAGACAATTTACGAGAATTCACCTGTCGGACTTTTGGGGTTGTTTCCAGTTAGAGATAATCACGCGCGAGAATATAACAACAACAACAACAACAATAATAATAATAATAATAATATATTTCTCACTGGTTCGAAGCTTTAATAAGAATGCATGACTATAGCTTGCTTAGAGACTATCCATGCCATAGGCATATCGAAAATATACGTGGGAAAGAGACGTTGGAATATTTATTGCGTTGTAATGCAACAGTGCAATGGCTCAGAGGCGATAGTTAAGTATCGCTAGAGCTGCATGTATAATAGTCGATAGGTGCTGCTGTGACTGTCTGCCGCTTGCACATCTCGAGAGATGCTGAAAGGTCCATGGAACAGTCGAGGGAAAGGCGACGAGTCTGACGTCAGCGTCAGGAATGAGGTTAAACCGAAGCTAAACTCGAGCGTTACCTGGCTTTATAATGTTCATGTCCTGTCGTCAACTGTACCTACGCTCGGGACTCTACCGTCGTCTCTTACCGGGGTTTGTCTTGTTCACCGATCGATCCTCTTCGATTCCGTCTATTCCATCTGTAAAACTTTTCATTCAAATGCTAGTTGGTATTATTCAACTCTATGAGGTTGAAAGCTTTCAAATGATTATTCTTGCACTGGAAATTCCGTCAAAATTTATAAAATCGGTAAATTGGGTATCTCGCGTTGGAAGTTGGAACGCGGTCTTTCATTTTCTGAATTCATATGTTTATCTAAAAGTATTGGAATCGTATGTACACGAAGAAAAATCCGTCGCTGACCAACCGCATCGCTTAGTACGCTACGGGCGATTTATTTGATGGCGCAATCAATTAATTTGTTGACTCAACCGAATTAATCGCTCGAAGCGTATTTCACCATACATTTAGTCGGAACAACCAATACTTTCTTTCCGTGTAGCATATACCTCGTCAATCAATTCGTCCGATACGACTTGCAACGTCATTGTCAATAATTTTCTTGCATTAAATATAAAAGTAAAGTAAATAAAGTGAACTAACTCGGAAGAACGAGATTTTTCAACTTCGAATGATGCTGCAAGTTCCATTAATTAAAGGGTTGTGTCATGTATATATAGTCAACAAGGGAATGTAAAATTTCCTTTACGTACTAAAAAGTATTCTCAGTTCGGTGTAGAATCTCGAATCCTGCCAGGTCTTGAAACTGGATTTCCAGGTTGGTTCGAAGGTCCGCGATTATCAGGGCTGTAGATCCATTCGAAGACCTTTTGTCTTGGCTGTTTCGCTACACGAGTCGAAACCTATAATATCCCAGCGGAGTTACCACGAAGAGCTCGGTATTTCCTCGCAACTGCACTGTCGCGGTTATGCAAGTATGCAAGAATAACCCTTGCCGGCTTGACTGCGGCGTATAAACTGATGTACGCGAGTATTCAACCGACACGAGTTCCCGGGGACCGGACTCGCTCTATCTTTCGAAGATCTTCCAGCGGGTTCGCTCGCTCGCTCGCTCGTGCTGACCCCGAGGGCTAAAGATTACGAGGGCTCACTCGCTTCGCTAGAATTCAAACGTATGCTCGTTTCTTCGTATAGCTCTTCTCCACCTCGTATCCATACCCTTGCCATCAACTACGTATATATATATATAGAAGCAAAGGTGTATAACCCTCGCTAGGTTGCTACAGTCATTGGCATGCTCGTGTTTCTTTTCATCCAGCGTGTTTCGTAGTCTATTCACTGCGCAATGATGGATTGTATCGCTTATTCGAGACTGAAAAAGAGGTACCAGCAGTGTCTTATGCCTTAGGTATATATAGGAATGCCGGCGCAACCTTCTCTCTTTTTTTTTTATTCTCTTCTAAATCCTCTGGTCCATAGCTTAGAGAGACGATGCCTTCGTGGTAATCGGAGATGGAGCATCGCCCTGTACCTTCGAGAGGTTTTGAGACGTGGGATGTTGAGATTTTTAAATCTATACGTATTATATTATAATCAACTCCCTTGGAAAACTATCACGCCTTATTCGTACACGAAAAACAATTAAACGTCCGAGAGGTGTCTCGCGGATCGATGGCTCGAAACAATTAGTTACCAGCACGTGTGGTACGCACGACGAAGGGAGTGTCTCATAAATATATATTCACCGGTATAACCATACATGTCGGGCAACTTTAAGGAAGAAAGTAATTGCTTGAACTCGTTTTTCGTCGTTCAACACCACAAAGGTCCCTCGCTACGTTGGAGTGAGATTGACAGTCGCATCGCGATCGTTTATGTAAGATGTCTTCGCTCTCTTTTCTCTCTCTCTCTCTCTCTCTCTCTCTCTCTCTTAGTGCATCGGCGGCACGTTCTCTTCGTAAAACTAACGCAGCTGGTGTATTCGACCTCCAGCATATATAGAACCCAATTTTTTATAACAGTAGCGTTTTTTTTTTGTTTGTTTTCCATCTTAAACAGAGCAATGACCGTTAAAGGATCAGTCTCCATGAATTGTAGAAACCAGCGGGACTCTTCCAAAGTATATTGCGTACTTTTGAACAGGATCTTAGTGTCCTGCGGGAGAATGCGTCGAATAAATGCGATAGTCGTCTTCGGCTTGTTCGCGTAGCTACGAAAAGTTGTGCGCGTAAGTTGGTGGGCGTCAAGGACTCTAGACTTGGCGTGCAGCGGTGGTGGCGACGACGACGACGGTGATCCTCGATCTCCGACTGTACCGCTGGACCGGTATGGCCGCCATATCTGGACGCTCGACGTGCAAATACACGCATTCTCTTTACGATATGTTCATCGTATCTATGCACTGGACTTGAGGATATTTATTCACGCACCGGTCATTCGAGACAAACAGTTTTAACATTTCTAACATAAGTATTTCACGTCGAAAGGTCTCTGGTCATTTTTATTATTTTATTTATATTAATTTATTTTTAAATACATTTTTGTACTGAAATCCAATACAAGAAGAACAATAAATTATTAATAATTCAACCTATTTCCACTACATTATACAAACGTGATGCAAACACAGAAATCCTTATTTTGGAATTATTGAATAATAATTAAAGAAATTACAGCGGAATTCTTAAGAGCGAATAACTGTGCGCTTCCACGAAGGATTAAAACATTTTACATAATTCTAGAGATATTCACAAACCTTTATCTTGCTAATGGAGAGAGGAAAAGAGTAGAGAACACCAACAAGTGCGTACATGTCCCTTACGAATAAAGTCATACGTCGATATGTGTTCGAGATATGGAACTTTTTACTGGAATATATATTTATTATATATATCTTCAAATATTTATATATCTCAGATTATAAACGTGAGATATATCAATCTGACTTAAGGAATATAAAATCTGATATATATCTTTTTAGAATATATGCAACAGATATACCTTTCTAGAAAATATGTGGCAGATATATGGAGGATATAGAATTTTTTGCCGTTACGTATGTAACGTATATAAGTTATATATCCGCGAGTATTATCGTCATATTAATTTTTAGTGACATTGGTAATTACGGGTAATACCAGTAACAAAAATTATTAAGCGTACCAGTCGGTTATACGAAGTAATTTTTCTACGTTTGTGACGATTTTAGTATCATTGGGAGTTAAAATTACTGTTCGCATCGGTAAATATTCACAAGCAATGTTCACTTTATTCTAAAATAAACACAATTATTACCAAAATGTCAGTAATTAATATTCTATACTGTAATTATTTATCAGTAATTCATTTTATCCGTTTATTTTACATATGTTATCACTTGTGTGGACATTTATGGTAAATAAAAATCGCACGGAAATTGAAAATGACGAACGCTATTATATATTCAGGATTGTCGTTGATGAAGACACCCATGGGACTGCATCGTCACCGTCCATATAGTTAATTAGCTGTCGGATTATTGAGCAAGCGCGAAAGTCTTTCGATTCTCTCGAAATCATTGAATTCCGAGCCAGCTTGTCGAAAGATCGAGGAGCGACGAAGGATCGAAGAATCGGTGCGGTAAGCAGCAACGAAAAATCACAGAGCGTAGTACGGTAGCCGCAATTTCTTGTCCGATTCGTTCTTCCAGCAGCGAGGAATCGAGTCTCTTCGTGTCTTCCACATCGGTTCTCCTCTCCCCTCGTACTCTCGCATGACGCTATGTTAATGTTATTCTTTGGCATCCCTCGTCGCATCGATTCACTCGGCGTATAACGTTGTGTTCGTCAGCTTCGAGATGCGAAGCGCACTGCGGCGAACCGGGTTTTTCATGTAGCCTCTCGCGAAGATGCTCGCGTCCCCTTCTAATTGACGAGATGGATTCTTCCTTCTGGTCAAGAGAAGCGTGAGCAGCGGAGGAGACGCTGTCCGGTTGACATGTGTCCGAGGTGTCCGAATCAGCGTTCGTCGTATCTTATTATACAATGGACACCCCGATATGTTGCCTTCCGACAGTGAAGCGAATGGCAAAGCTTACGGTGAATACTCGCCTCGGAACTTTCAAATAAAAAAAGGAGACAATTATAGCAATGGCGCGATATGTACGTGGGTTCTGTGACGTCGGACCATTACAGTGGAATTCTTGAGCCCTGAAGTAAAATCAGTGTTTCTTTCAATTGAGAAATTCAATATTAAATGTAGATTTGCAAATGTTTAAGGTTTTTTTTTCAAGCAAGAAAACGAGCCGTCGAGTAAATTATAATTGGACCAACGGTGTGGATTGTTCTTGGGATAAATCTTAACGAAAAAAAAACCTTTCCAGAGGCTTGCATAACAATCCTAAAATACAAAGTAAAATGGTTCCTTGCCATAACTAATTTACACATGTTCCGAGAAATGTACTTGACTAACAATCAATCGTCGAAAAGACATTGGGTCCAAAGGCACCGAATTCGTATCGTCTTACCATATATACGTCGTAACTTTCTTCGCGTTGCCTGTGGTGATGTTACGGAATGTAGGTGTTTGCGGCAAGTGGGTGCCGTTCGTGGCACGGAGAACGAACGTCAATGAGCATACGCGAATACGCACGTTGCAACGGTGACATCATCGCACGCGTCCCCGTGTCAGCTGACTCGGACTCGACTTAGATGGAGCGAAAGAAACGTTGCAAAAGATCGTTTACACCGGGCGAGCCGGCCCGCGCGTTCCCGGATCGCGACCGGGCCCGTTTGCTCCGGTGGAACGACCTCGAGGAATCTCGTGTTGGAAGTAAGCATATTCCACGAGAGTGATGTGATTCCGCGGGTCGTCCGTACGTGCAGTGACGCCATAATGGTCCCACGAGACGAATTAAACTGGTCCTCTGTTTTTCTTTCCTTAATTGTTCGTCAAAGAAGCAGCTTTAAATGGATATTGTCGTCGTTTTTTCTAAATGTTACCGTCGCGAGACACGATTCCGCTCGTTCAAGTGCGTTCCGGTGGCAATTGCTCGAGAGAGCGAAATAAAAATGGAGAACCACCGCGTTATATATCTACGATGAACCTCCAGGCAAGAAGAGGCCGTAGACGACTACGGGGAACAGGAACGATAGTAAATTCAAGTGAGACATTGTTCTTCGATTCACCGGAGCGTCTCGTTTCGAAGCATCGGGGTGGTCCACTCGGTGGCGTTGCACCGCAAGTTCGTCGCATTCCCATTCGCTGTATAACGAGCTCTTGGGGCAGATGCAGAGCTCCCTCGCTCTTTGCCCCTCCTGACTCCTGGGTGTTCCACGCGTCAGGCGAACTCAATCTTCCCCATGGAGTCATCCTCCTTTCTCGAATAAATTGCATTTCATTGCTTCTCTCGTCATCCGTGTATCCAAATTTGCTGCTTCACAATTTTTGTAACTGTCCTCGTTTTTTTCGATATAAAACAATTTCCCGACAGAATTGTTAGGAATTGAGACAATTACATTTTTTTTTTACTGACGATAGAATTAATGTAAGTCCATAAAAAATTATTCAATAAATTGAATTGCAAACACTCGTTAGAATATGTTTTGTAATATACAAATAACGAATATCGGGCGAGCCGAATAAAATCCGACGTCTTATAACGCATGCGAGCCGAGTCGTTTTGTATCATTTTAAGCGTGCGTACCGTCGTATCCGTCGGTAAGAACGCCGTGCCGATAACGAGCACCGTATGATTGGTGCACGCAGAGTTAGCTCGAGTGGAACAGGTGCTCGAATGAAACTGGTGCGTGTGGACATTTCGTGATAAAACATACAAGCCGAGCACGTAGCAGCCCACAGTTCACCATCAAGCTTTTGCTTTTACTCGTAACGGACCGCAACCGCATAACAAAGCATGCAGTGGAATAAGTAGCGAGTGAAACGATATAACTCATAAATAAGAGTGCTATCGGTCGTAGCTCTTACGTTCGCCCTTGTCCGAAGGTGCGAGGGGACCAATTTTCATTACAGATATGTTCGGTCCAAAAAAATATGAGGCACGTTGCGCTTTAACGGATATTTAGTAATGTAACGTTACCGTTGTAATACATTTTTTATCTCGTGCAATAATTAATCAAGATTTCTAGATGAATTTAAATGGTGTAATTAGATATTTTTAAATGCTCAAAATTTTCCTTGAATTTAACAATTATTTATGTTTAAAAAATGAATTGCAACGTTCAGGAACTCCGTGATTGTAGAATAGGCGAACCATTGCTGAGTTCTCTTCGCGATTCCACCATAGTAACTCTAGAAACGAGAAGAGAAATGTAACGAGATAAAGTGTATTTGCCCCATTTGTCTCCGTACAAGTAGCCGCCAGGAATACCATAAGAGCGTGGATAGTACATTCGCGCCTCGATTCCCCTGTTTCAGCATCTTGGATATGCTTGCTAAGAGCAAATGGTTCACACGCGATGCACCGATATATCTGATACAGCATGTACATTCCATTGCGAAACAGCTAACATCCACATTTTGGTTAAAAAAACAAAAGAAAAACGATACACCATTCGTTTCTCAAATAATTCGGAATAAACGGAAGACAATTGTGTAAAAAAAAAACGCCGGAATAAATAACGATCAGCCGTCATCACTCTGCTCTAAATTCTCAGAGAAATTACCCTATTACTTGGCATAGAAAACGAATAAATTTCACTGATACATCGTCGACGTTACTACTTTCGCAAGATTAATCGTAGACGCTGACTCTGATTCAATGCCTACAAACTCGTTGACAGGAGTAAGAGGGGTACCCGAGGGATACAGCTTGACAAACGTGTAGCCTTGAAATGAAAGCAGACTGAGGAGCTAAGAGAGAATAGAAAATAAAATTAAAAAATTCTAATTATCGCTGATGCCAAGTACGGAGAAGGGCGCTGAGGAATTCGCCGCGTCATCGCTACAAAGTAGTAATCGATTTATAGCGGAGCGACATGTCAATGCGCACTCAATTAGCGCCGTGGACAAGGACGCAAAAGGGTGAAGAGAATCTCTTGCGCGGTTTGCCTCTGCCCTCTTTCTTTCTTTATATAGAGCCGGCTCTTTGATTTCTGTATTCGGCCACGAGTGCCACTCGGTGGTAGCGTTATTACGCTTCGGTATAAATACTTTTTCCGCTAATGTCACTCGTCTATCGAGCCTGTGAGATTCGTACGAGTTACCAACACACCTACGCCTATCTGTCTCGTACTTCGCGATCCTTCGACATAAACCAACAACCCAGTGTCATATGCTTTTACAAGAAACACTTATACTCACTGAGATCGTGAGTTCAAACTCGTTGTAAATTTTTCTACGTATAAGTACAGTCGCGTATCATTTTACAATCGTTACTTACCGATATAAGTAATAAATGTAACGATTTAATTATCCATGAACACGTGTTGGTACGAGTATCAACAGAGATACGACGCGGACACTAAAATATGCGGTTCCATAAGATCTTAAATACATGGCGTTGCCCGGTCATTCGGTTTCATGGATATATCGCGGCGGAACCCGAGAAAAGCTTTCCGAGTATTCGTGATGATGCTTACGGGTAGCACTCGCTCGCTAAGAGGATTAGCACGATGAGATTTCGTGACTCTCGGACCTATAATATACCTTCCATGTTTTTAATGTCTTTTTCTTTTCCGTCTCTTAACTCGCTCACCTTCTTCGACTTTCTCGCGAGCTCTCTTTCGCCTTCGAGAACCTCACTTTATCAGCATGGAGGATTAAAGTGCTCGAACGCTAATGCCGACGCCGGGTTCTCGGGGTCCTGTTGACGCGCGAGGGACAAACCTTGAGTGGCTCGCGAGATCAGGAGAATCGACCAACCGTAAAACAACGTCATCGTGTACGTGTACTTAAAAATTCTACGAGAGTCCATCGAAGAAATATTTTCATGCGTCGACGAATATCGCAAAATTTTCGATCGAGATCTCGCCGGGTTTAACGCGCGGGATTATCGAAGCGGCAACCGGAGGACGATAATTTCTCGTGATTCCCCGTGCGAAAAAATAATTAATCCCGTGACCAATAAAAAGATTCCCCACAGGGGATTATACGATGCTCGTGTAAATGTTGTATAAGATAGAATGTTGAGAAGGAACTATAACCCAACATCCTCAATGAAAGCGGACAAGACTCTTTGGAATTCCACGAATACTTTCCGCAAGGATTATTATTCTCGTTTAATATATGATACGAATAAAAAAATATTTAAATGCGTGATCGATCACACCATGTGCAGCGTCAGCTTCGCGAATAACTCGGACGTGCGTTGTATTGTCACTGTAATCCTTGAGCTCAAAATTTCTATGATCATTCTCGTGAGGTATTGATCTTCTGTTCTCACGGATGTCTATGAAAGTACAAGGTAATTTCCCAAGGTAATTTCCTATCGTGTATATCCACGATAGCAATAATAGAAATCTTTAGAATCTCGCGATATAGAGAATCGCGATCGATCGCTCGACAACGGTGGAGCACCGTCGACAGGACTGACGTGCATTACATAAATAATAAATACAAAAGTGATCGAGAAATCGGGGAGAGCGATCGTAGTGGTAGCGTATGATTAAAACAAACAAAGAGCGATCGGAAGCGAGGTCCGGATCGTCGAGAGGAGTGGGGCTCGTCGTCCTTGCGAAGTGGTCCTCACACCAGTCGGGCGTTCATCTCTCCACTCTGCTTCTGCTTCTGCTGCGGCTGCTGATGTTGCTGCTGCTGTTGCTGTTGCTGTTGCTGCAGCCGGCTGTATGCTATATATATATATATATATATGTTTGGTAGTAGTTGATGCTTGGCGTCGAGAGAACACGCATGCACGTGCATGCGATCGAGTACTCACGCGTGTCGAGAATATACGTGCGATTCAGACTCGAAGCATCCACTCTGCAGAGTTGTATATGGGCCACTTCGTGCCAATTTGTCAAAATTTCATCACACGAATCTTTTGTTTCAATGGTTTTCACTGTTTTTCAAAAGATTTTTATAACAATCCTTTATCGAGTTATGCATCAGACAAAAATAAAAACAAATAAAACGATAATCTTTCGACATAACTTGGTGCATTGAGTGATAGATATAAAAACAGGAAAATGAATCTGTTGGTCTTGAACCTTCCTTAAATAATAAAATATTTTTTGAAAAAATTCATGTAACGTTGACTTGTTTTTGCCATTAACATATTTCAAGTATGTTCCTAATTATTTAAAAATGAATCGTACGTTCGCAGCCATGAAATTCACTTTAAATATAAGATTTTAGAGAAAAACAAATTGTTCCTTTGGTATGGAATGCTCCGTGTAAATGCATATAGTATGTTGCCATACGACCAAAAAACTATTATTAAACTCTCGTTTACCACCGTTTTGGTCGACCACCTTATCTCTCCGCTTCTCAAGTTCTCACGAGTACACGAGAGTGCATTACATTAATTACGAGACTCGATCAGGGGTACAAGTATATTGCATCGGAGAGGTTCGCCTATTCCGCGAGTCGTTACACTTGCCACGGTGTACACGCAGTGCTTTCCATGGATTAACGAGACGAATACGCGCTAGATCGTACACACGAGACACAACTATATATATATCGAATCGTTAAGGAAAGCTGCTCTTTCGTTGAGTTACCTTATATCTACTCGTTAGTGCATACCTACATCGCAAAAGAAAGAGAGAGAGAGAGGCTCGACGTCCTCTGGCTTTCGAACAACACGCAGCGGACCCGATTGTGAACGCACAATAAGGAATATAAGCGCAAACGCGAGTCTCCGTGTACATCTCGTAGCGCACAATGCTGATCACCGGAGTACCTACCTAGGCGTAGCTCTATCCTTGTACTCGCAGCCTCACCTAGTTAAAATCTCTGATTCAATATTCATGGAGCTTCGCGACGTACAATGAAATTTTAGCTCCTTATATTACCTCAACCTACCAGCGATCTCTAATGTATTCCACATATTATCTACGCAGAAGGAGCTACGGAAGGTAACATCGACTTTTGACAAGCCACCTTGCATCACCGTAGTCAGAAACGCCCAGAAAAGAAAATGACCAATTGTTTTTCCAAGGGATCACTCGAAACCCTCATATTTTCAAGGAAGTGGGCCCTACAGAAACGCCCAGGAGAGTTTTTTTTTCATCCTCGATATATCGCCGGGTACTCTCCGCGGAAGAGAGAAAAGAACCCTCGTGTACCTGACCTCCTCGAAATTCTTGACGGGCTTTCTCGAGGGGCCTCACGGGTATACGTTGCACAGCGAGGATCCTTACCTGTGCAGGTCCCGCTGAAGCTTGACCCCTCGACGCTCGCGTCGCACCGAGCGGGACTTAAGAGAGACTGGCTCACCGGGATTCCTGCTGGCACAGCGAAATTTCCTTTCTCCCTTCGTCTTCTGGACTCCGAAGGCTGAGTTGGGTCGCCGATGAAGGATGAAGCTCACGGGAGGGTCGCACCATGATATATTTATAAGCCGGCGTGCACAGCACCGATAAATCAAAGACTCTCTCGCGTTACCCAGAGATCGGTATACGGCGGCCTCGAGACCGAGACTGGAACCGGTCGCGTGGGGTCACTCTAGCTATCCGGTGCGCGTACCTCTTCCGCGCTCTCACACAAAAAAGGAAGACACTCGAGATTAATCGAGAACGAATAACGAGAGAAAGCCCTAGTACAGCCCGACGCGCCGCTCTTCCGAGTCATTTCTGCCACCTTCGAAACTTGTAATAAATCATTCGCATTATCGATCTCATTATAATTGGTATCGAGAAAAGGAAATATCAAGTCTCGCCGATTGAAAGTATATCAAGTACAAGAGCGATGCGAGACTCCCTTGCATTTCGTTTCGGTTTTGGTGTAGGTGGAAAGGCGATGGGTGAGAACCGTCGATAACGATCGTCTTACCGGCCAACACTTTCAAAAGGCATTATTCCAGATGACTGGCAAGCTGCCACGTCGCGAACCCACCAGACCGATCGCGGTCTTCCAACAGGTCTCTCGCGGAAGAACGCCTGTATAATGATGGGTTTCGGAATCGCGCGCGCTGACCGAACCCTTCCGCGCGTGTTTCTCAACGGAGATGCGTTGATATCTTGTGCGGAGAAAATATCCGCCGTATGTATGCGTGACACGGGTAAAATCATCTCCGCCACCCCGCGGACCTTCCAACAACAAAATTGCTCCTACACGTAATGACCGGTTATCGTCTCGCTTCGATATCTCGCCTTGGACTATACGCGCAAACTAAAATCATACGCGTCAGCAGTCTCAAAAATACGTTCCGAAACGAAAATACGTAGTGTAATGGTAGAAGGCGTGTGGCAACGTCGAAATGTTATTTCTCGAGCCCTATTTTGAGCGAGTGGGACCCCCGAACACTGCCCCTTCCCCCTTCATCGAGAGCCCATTGTCCCGCGCAGCTCGTTTCAAGATGCCGCCGTCGGCTTTAATGAGAATTTTAATTACCCAATCCCGAGGCTTCCTGCCAATAAAACATGTGGGCATTCACCGAACGATTGCCAACATTGGTCGCTATGCGCAGAAGCCACGTCCACCTTTCGAGACTCCGAAGAAGGTCGCGCTTCGTAAATTTGTCGAAACTCCAATTTGCGATTACCTGCTTTATCTTTGGTCTCCTTCAGAGGCGAGATACGTGGCACGTCAACGATTCCTCTTTCTCCCTTTCCCCAAAGATCACATACTCGTTATTGCGGTATAAGAAATCAACGAATCATTTGTTTCACATACTATCGTGATTGTACGATTGTAACAAAACTTTAAAACGAGGGACAGAGACGATGACTTTATCGCATCTCTCAGGAATTGCGCGAGGAAGGATCCTTCGTTGAATCGGGATCCTGTCCGGTCTGCTCTTGAAATCGACGTAGCCAAACAGAGTACAGTAATTTTTTATCCGGATTCGCGGCCTCAACAACCTGTGACTCATTCGAGTCTTTAGAATTTTTTTTTTTGCATTTCATGGATGTCTTCGAATTTGTTGATTCGTTCGGCTCATTTGTCGCGCCTTTTAAAGCGATGTTTTTGGGTCTACAGGGTGTTATTCGTATCTCGCTTATTCTTCTTCTATTCTTATCGGCACCTGTAAAAATAAAGTTTTCACATCGTATTTCAAGAGTAGAAGGGAGTCTTTATGAAACTAAAGGACATTTTGTACCGTTCAGTCTCGACCTGGCAGCGTTTTCCAGACCCCGCGGTTCAATCGCATTGATACGGGTGTTCTCGTTTCTTCTGGGCATGACTTCCTTGATGGTCGCTATAACCGGTGACTCTTTTTGCCGCGTACGCTTCTTTCCCTGCAATCCGGTGGCACTTCCTGGCCCGGACAATTTCCTCTCAGGCTTCTTGCGCGTATTCACAGTGAGCCCGTAGTCGATAAGCGTACCATCATTTTTCTTCTCTATGGGTCTCATTGTAATCGTTGAATTCTTTAAGTTTGAAAGTTTGTTGCTCGTGTTCGCCATCCTGTCGCTCGGTGTTACCAATACGTGGCGATTATTACTCGCGCGGTTTAACGATTTTGTGGTACATTCCGATGAAGGCAATAGCTTGATTTTTCCATAAGTTCTCGGGAACTGTGGGGCAGCGTTCGTTTCCGACTTGGAAGTGATTTCCTGCCGAGGCTTAGTCCCTAATTTAGATCCTGCTTTATCCACCGAAACCTGTCCTGTAGGCGTCGTTCCACCTTCTTTAGTAGCATCACTATTTCCCCTGGCTATCTCAGAGATCGGCTTAGCACGAATTTTCCCTTGAAAATTGTTTGCGCTGGATAAATTATTATTCCTACCGATGTCCAGTCCCTTCTTCGGCTCAGACTCGGCAGTCATTGACTTTCTTCCCGAGGCTGTAACGGTTATTCCCGCTGAAGATGCCATTTTTTTCGTTAATTCATCGGGCGTCGGCGTGCTCGCTCGGGCACTTTTTCCGAGCATTGTCGAGCCAATGGTCACGGGAGTAGACTCTTTCTTCGATTCATTCGACGTGGTACTCCTGACCTTCGTATCGGGCTTTGCCTCGGGCTTCGCATCGCTCTTCGATCTTCCAAGGGTCAACTGCTCGCGCGTTTGCCGCTCTTGCTCATCTCGTTTGCTCTTCTTTCGCGACTCGTTCGCAATGATATTCGAAATGACCGAGGAACGCTTTTTGATGTACTGCTGCTGTTGCTGCTGCTGCTGATGGTGCTGCTGCTGCTGCTGCTGCTGCTGCTGCTGCTTCGGATTACTCGACTCAGTTACGACGAACTTGACTGCCTTCCTTGCATTACCAACAGCCATTTCTTTCGCATTCCGATCATGAGTTTCCTGGTTGTCACGAGCGGACAATTTTCTAACGCCTGATGTCTTCGCTTCCTCATTTCTGGTGATCGCTGCCACCTCCGGTGTATAAGCGTTAACTTTTTCACAGCGTCGAAAAGAATCTACCGATGTCCACCAGGGTACAACTTTCGTTTTATAAACAGACGTTTGAACCTTTTCGGAATTTTTAATCTTTGACGCGGTCCGCCTCGATGGACGCACGATGCTAGATTTCGAAATTTCTGACGTAACATCTCCAGCCTGGCCAGCTGTACCCACGAATCGAACATCATTTGAATCTTTAGACTCTATTCCTTGGCTGGAGATGCACAAATTTATCGTTGAATTAGGAGCTCTCACGTTATCACCAACGGTTCCCCCGGTTTTCGATAAAACCGGTATCGTAATCTCGATTTTCTCAGCCGAACTAACGACGTTTAACATGTTCACTCTGCTGATAACAGTGTCCACCCCGGTAGCAGGCTTACCGTTTATTCGAAAATCAATATGTTGCAGAGGAAAAGATTTTGAAGTGGACGATGTTGATTCTTCCGTTACCGTCAAGAGCATCGTATTACTATCTTCGCTATTCAGTGTAGACGATTCTCTGTAAGCCGTATCAGTTTTTTGCAAACGCTGTATTACGACCGATATGTTATGTACATTGCTTGCTGAAGTGTCTGGCACTTTTTTAACAGACGAACAGTAACGATCGGTCGCATCATTAAAGAACCTTGAATTCGAACTTTCCGTTGTACTTGATTTATTCGACACGATATTTGTATCACTTCCCAAAGTGTCTGACCCTCTTTTTACAGACGAACGGTAACATCCACTTGAACTACTAAAGCTCTTTGGATTTGAACTTTCTGTTGTATTCGATTTTCTCGACACGATATTAGCATCTCTTGTCGAATTGTGCGGCAATTTTTTGACAGATAAACTATGATGAACACTCGTATCACTGATGCTTTTTGGAATCGTTTTTCTTGTTTCACTAAATTTGGATATGCAATTCACATGACTCGGTAAAGTGTTTTGAAATTTTTTCACAGGCGAATTGTGACTATCGTTAAAGCTCTGTAGAAAAGCGTCGTTTCTTGCACTCGATGCTGGATGCTTTTGAACCAAATAATGAGTGAGATTCGAACTTTGACCTGAATCATGCGAGAAACTGTAACTTTTTGTCATTCGCTTAGCATTGTGAACTTTGATAATGTGATTCAGCCACTCAGCTCGCTTAGTAACTTGATTCGGAATTTCAGTTTCATCCAGACCGACTTTACTTTTAAATGTTTTGTCGTTTGTTTTGAACGAATCCGGAGGTCTTGAAGAGCTCTTCGTACAGAGAGAGGACCCGCCATTGGTACCAGCATTCTTAATATTCACCAGCGATGAGACTCTCGTGAGATGCTGAAAGGGTGCTTTCGAAAAGAATCCTTTGTTTGTATTCGTATTGGACTCTCCATTCAATTTTGTCGCTGCATATCGCGCTTCAATCGCTTTGCTGTAGTCCGCGATGATTTTGGCGTATGATCTGTTAGAAAATTTCGGCTCTGTCGAACTGTCGCCGTCACCCGTCACTCGTACGATATTTCCACATCTTTTCGGACTTTTTCCGTTAGACCCAGCGGATCGACCGAGCGATGAACCTCTCGCCGATAAACCATTCGACAATGTTATAGGTATTCCCAAGATATGCTTTAGGTGATTCATTATTTTACAAATATTTATGACTAGTACTGCTTAAATAACACTGGAACATAATTTTGGGTGGTGTCCGGAAATAGGGAGTACTAAAAAGCCATCAGTCGGCGCGTTTGTATCGATGACTGCGCGTCATGATGACGAACGTCATGTACGAGACTGGTTAACAAAAACGCTTTGACATTTCGATAGGACGCGCTGCAGGCTTCATATCGATAAAAACAAGGAAAAAAGTAAGTGGTTAGGTGGGCCGTCGCGAGCATTATCACCCTTTCACGTTGACAAAGTTGTCCACGGGCACCGCGAGTAGTCGGATCGGGCACAAATCAACGGAGTGTTATGCGGTCAGCCCAGCGGCGAGCAATATGTATTAGCTTACGCATTACGCTCCGGTTGCGTATTCACGTCGGCCGTCGTTCTATCGGGTTCTTGATTTAATCGAGACCGGTCGAAGCCTCGTGATGCGTGTTGCGCAATGACAACAGCAAAACGTAGCACGCGTTTCAATGGTGAGACCATCTCTCACGCGACAAGACACGAGAACAAAGGATCGAATAGTTGGTAAAGATAGTACAAGACTGCATGGTTTCCGCTTGTAGCATTCGGGCACAGAGGATGATGTTGCTGCAAAGAAAAGTCTCTTGGAGTTTACAGTCTGCTCCGGGATCTCGGCGAGGAGATTGCTCGAGTTGCGACCTCGCTCGGGACTCACGAATTCCTGTTGGTGGCGATGGTGGTGCTGCTGTTGGTCACGAATGGAGTTTGTGGCTGTAGCGCAGCGAGTTCGACCTCGCGCAGCCTCCGCCGACCGAGAGTTAACTGAGCGAAGGAGAGTTATTTCGCGCGGTGGAATTCCAGCGTGGCGAACGAGGGGTTGGCGGATATACCAGAGAGAGAGGGCCCTGACGCTCGAGCGAATCGCTTCGATCGTAATTCGCGATCCTCGAGAGATCCTGGTGAATCGTCGGACGCTCGTACTTTGCGAAGCGCAAGGCTATGCTTATATATCCTTCGCGCTGGGCAGAGATACGAATAAGTAGAAGAAGAACCTAAGGAAGAAGAAGAAGAAGAAGAAGAAGAAGAAGAAGAATAAAGCAGAAGACGGTAGAAGGTATAGAGAGTCGAGGGTCCGGACCCGGTACAAAGGCGTCACGGAGTCACGAACGTTATTAGCGAGAGCCGCGTACGTGATCCGCGGGACAGAGAGCGCGCGCGAGACCGAGATCTTTCTTCGTCATCAGGAACCTCCGACGCCAATGAGAAAAGTTACCAGCAGCCTCGGAGGCAATCCGGGATCGGACTACTCTCGTGATGTTCTTTTTTTCATTATACTAGAGTATTTTCTCCCCACTCTCTTCCGTATATCCGAGAGCGATCTATTCGCATCGACCATCACGGCAAAGCAGCAATTCACCGAACGACCAGCTCGTGCCGCGATCTTCTCATCCAATCTTGTTTCTGTTTTATTCGACGCCCTCGAACACCATTTTTTTTATGCCGTTGGCTCACACCGAACGCTCTCGGGCTATGGCTTTTGGATCAATATATCTTAACACTTTATCCTCCGTCATCAAGAAAAATATTCATTCGAAATATTATTTTTATCGTTTACGCTCTGCGCTGAATGTGGGTCGGGAAGGACTCGATAATTAACTGTACTTCAATGCGATCGTGCAATCCGAGGTCAACGAATGCAGGAACAGCAGCGGAGAATCGAGAAAAATAAGATGAGATGTTGAGCCATATACGGATCAGTGGGAAAGTAGAATTGGCTGCTCCTGTCGTTGTGTTGTAGCAGCGCGGCTGTGCAGATACGTTTTTGTCAGCGAAGATGAGAACGACGGCAGCGATTCCACCGCGGTCTTCTAAATCAAAAGCTTCGCTGAAGAACAAGGACCGGTGCGAGGACCAAAACGGAGAAAGGGTATGCAGGGAGTCGAGGATTGTGAAGAGAGAAGGGGCTCATAAGAGAGTCACTCACGATACCTACGTTACTTCAATGCACTTTCTACGTATGTGTCGTTGGTGCCGGTGAGTATCCGGAGAACATCGAGAACCGCGATCACGTCTGGCTTACCGTTAAACTCGGCCTGACTTTATTAGCGTCTCGTCTCCGTTTTCCTCTTCATCGTCTTCTTCACCCGCTTTTTCTGGCTCTTTTTGCAAACATTGTCCGTCCATTATCGTGAATGAGACTTGACGCTACAAAACCGACTGTACGATCGAGGATGGTCGAAAATACTTTTTGGCAAAACTCTAATTTAAATGGCCAATAGGAAATGCCGAATCGTAGCAACAGGTTTGGACGATCCCCTTATTTATTGACGTCGACGATAAGTCAACATCGAATTAGATCTACGAATTAATGGTCGAAAGAGGTGTCGAATCCATAACAGCGTATCCGGTTGGTCCACTTTTTCATCGATGTCGACTATCATCAATACCGAGCAACACTTTAGGACGGGTGAGCCTTCGCTCAAATACAGCGCGCGCGAACTCCCATCGAAAAACCAGATGACACGGGTTCCCCTTTGTCGCGTTTTGTGGAAACAATCAGTGGATGTTGTTGCGAACAGGGATATGAATGCATAAGCAGTGCAGTTAACACGGAGGCACAGCGTGTCCCCTTGGACTCTTTTTGCTTCGTGACTACAGGTTCAAAAGATGCCGCGCGATCCCGAGTATCCTCGCAGCGGAGGAGAACTCTCGTAGAGAGATCAGAGGAGGGAGGACCACGGGTAGACGACAAGGAACGAAAAAGAGAAAGAGTTTTTCATTCTTTCTCCCTTGCCTCTGTCTCATAGCTTCGTTCCTTCTCCGTCTCGGCGAGGAGCTCGTGTCGATAAATACAACCGATGTCGCCGTATGCTCCCTCGGATCTTCCCGTATGTCCGGACTTTCTATGTACTTGTTACTTCTTTTTTCCTCTCTCCTCGTCATTCAAACTGTACCCCGGCATCCACGGTGCTCGTACGGTGAATATACACTCGCCGAGTGATTCTCCGAGCCCTGTTTTCTGGACGGAAGGTTCTCGACGATTGTGTGCGCGCGTTTCTACCGAAGGGACGAGGAATACCGAGTTTCTTGTCACGCTGGAAGGACTCGTTACCCCTTTCTTCGTCGCGCTCCCTGGGCTCTGTAATACCTAGGCGTTGTTAATATCGCTGAAATATATATCGCTCACCACCGGACGCTTCGCGGTCGATTCGTTTGCAATACCGTTTTCGTTGTGCGCCGTAGGAGCCAACCGCCAGTGGCAATTAACCGCTTTCCCAATGGCCGCGAGCCCAGGACCTTTTAACTTGGCTCGAGCCACCAGGATCGAGCCCGGAACGGAATGCCACAACAACCGGTTCCCAGTTACTTATTCTCGACAGCTATTCTAGACGTCGTAGTCGAAATGGTAAAACATTTTTTTCTTCTCCGCGACACACGGTACGAAAACTTTAATACTTTTGTTTTATTTTTAATTAGCTCATTGTCTATTCCCTTGGTTGGTTGGCTATTGTTGAGACTCTCGAACTGTAGGTGATGGAAGTTAATGAGGAATCGACAATCAATCCACGGAGGCGGCTACGGTGGTCGTACCGACGTCCCACCGTCATTTGTTCAAAGTGCACTCTACGAGACGTCGAGCGTTTGTCTCGTCCGAATAAGGCAAGCTACGTTCGCACAACTCTACGTGAGGAGAGTGCGAAAGAACAAAGAGAATCCCGCGAGTGCCAAGACAGACACTGCGCAAGGAGGAAAGGACACGGTGTGCCTGCACGCAGGAGTTCAGACACCTGCTCTTCTCCTCCGGCATTGTCTTTCGCTGCTAGGACTCTCGTTCCTTCTTCGACGCCCCTTTCCACTCGTGGCCCGTTCCCTCCGAGTCGAAGGCTCTTGAGAAAGGGGATTTCACGCGAGAGAATCGTGTCGAGTCGAAAAACAATTGTATTCGTAAATGGGATATCGACGGTTTTTCTGATCACTCCGAAACATGCTTTCCGAATCCGACAGGATTCCTGGTGTACCTCGCGAGCGTGAGGACAATAAAGCCGAGCTCATTTTTCTTAACGAAATTCTTGTCCTTTCGAAACACGAGTGAATATAATTGATAAGAAAATTAAATAAACGTGTATTACAATTGTAACTAATTAATCTTTTGTCTTTCGTTTGTGCTTACAGTGTTTCGAGCCAAGATTTACACCGGAAATGCGAGAAGAAGCTTGGTAAAAGTGCCGCAATGGCATCGGTGTCGATACGTCAATATTCGTCAACTTTCCAAGTTCTCTTCAGTCTGGAAAGTCGAAGGGATTCGAAGCTGCACGTGCGAAACGACGAGGCATCAGTGGCGAGAGAAGAAGAAGAAGAAGAGGTTAAGAGGATTGATCTCGAGGTCTCATTGGCAAGACCCACGGGTTCGTAGAGGGCATGCGAGCTCATCATGTTCAACCACCGACACGAGCCACGAGCGCTGTCGACATCCTTCCTGTTTGGTGTTACACTTTTACTGCTGGTGATCGTAGGTAACCAAGATGCTTCGGCAGATCTCAACTCCGAATTCGTCAAAGGAAAAAGTAAGTTTATTTTATATAGACGTGAGTATACACAACATTGAACATTAATTCAACGTAGCAATACTTTTGGAGCATCGAGTTGTATGGTTGATACTTTGAATATTCCATTTGTTATTCATTCCTTGAAATAAAAATTATCTGACAATGATTATTTGTGGAGGGGGAAGGGTTCGCAGGTTTTAGTAAATAAAATTATCAAAAGTCCAATACGATTGATTGTTCGTAACTATGTTTCTAACTTTTTAAATCCCCAAATCCGAATATTAAAAATTGTAACAGGAGATACATTTTTTTAAATAGAAAATAATATTGAAATAAATAAAATTCATTCTACAAATAGTTATTTTCCGATGTAGAGGTTTTTTTTACATGATACGAACAATCGCACGGCATACGAATTATTCATACGGTTTTTTTTTATATTTAAACACAATGAAATCCATTAAACATTAATTTATGCATAATGCAAAGCAATAGTTTTCGAACTTCGAGTTCCATGGTTAATATAGAAGCTTCATCAATTTCAGTAAAAAAGAAATGTATCGAAATCTCATACGATTGATTCCTTGTAACGATATTCTGATTACTTAAATAAGTTCCCAGATCAAAGTATAAAAAATTGTAATTGGAATTCAACGTTTTTTAAAATAGAAAAAAAAACAACATTTGTTTAAGCGAAAGTTCTTCTACAATTCGTTATATTCGGTACTGTGGATATTTTTTTCTATAAAATCAACGTTACACGCACAATCGATCGTACGAGATTTTTGATACAATTTTTTATTAGCGATAAAAAAAATAATAAAACACATTTTTTACTGCAATCGGTGAACGGAAGGAAGCTCCCATTAATCATATAAATTGTCATCAAATTTTATTTGCCATAGAAAATTTATAATTACTTTATTTCAATTACAAAGCTATATACGTTGAATGTCGGTCACACAACTTTTTCAACGAGAATAACCTATAGAAATGTTGATTCCTTCGTTGAATGGTGCAGCGTCGCAGTTGAAGTTAAAACGAAGCGTGGGTGTGATGTTTGAATAACCAGTGGGACGAGAGTAGAGCCCTTTTCGAGCGGGAGTACCAGCTCGTTTGCCTAAGTAGCGAAGCTTGGAAATGTACCTCGAAAGTACCGTTTGTTTCCTCCGAGAGTGGAACTACGCTGATTTCAGAGAGATTCTCTCTTCCTTTAGAGAGAAGACTGCGCACGAGTATGAGCATCTTTGACTCGTTGATCGCGCGCGTGCACGTGCGCGCGTACTCGACAAGACTAGAAAGTACGGTTTAAGACACACTTTGCTGAGACTCTCCACGTCTTTTTCATCAGACTTATCACGCGAGTTGTTTACTCTTGCGTGCATCTGTGCGCGACGATCGTCGCCCATGATCCCGTGCAACGTGGCGTGGGCGACGTATAGCGTACACTATACGAGGTACCGAGTCGCACTAATCACTGTGACACTAATTAGGAAGCTACGATGTTAGCTCACGTTGCTAACACATTAGATACGCACCATAGAAATTGCTCAATCGAACGACAGGCTAAAGACATTGATAGATCCGACAGATTGTGATTTTTATCTTAACGTAACATTTATTGTTATTATTTTTATCGTTATAACACTCAAAGATTTCGTAACATTTTAAAAAATAATATTTCAACAGATATTACTCGGTTTTACGAACTTATTTTCTTTCCATTGAAATGGCAGTTGTGACGACGGAGTTCCCTTCTGACTAACACTATTTCGAACAATAGAAACACGGTCAGAGGTACGCCCTGCCCACAAAACGAAAATTCCATTACCCTTCTTTCGGTATGAGGGTAGGGGAAGTTCGACGCTGTAGCTATACCCGCCTGATGTTTCTGTCGCTAACTCTAATCTTATCCCTTATTCCGATGTAGCAACTGTATATTATATCGTAAAACTCCCTTCGTACAACGACTGCACATGGGCCAGTACATAGCGTCGACCAAAATATTTAAAAAAAAGGTAGGATAAGCAGAGATAAAAATGTTGTTCCTAGCTGCAGTAGGCGTGGGCTAGCGTTACGCGTTAGCGAGTCTCCGAAATGACCCTACGGTAACTTGCTACGTGGCATTTTCCCGTGGGGCATCGATTAGGCATCCTACAGGGAGGGGACAGTCGTGAAAGGAACTGTTGCGTCCCTAAATGTTTGTCTGCGTTTGGTGTTCAGTAACCTCCTAGCTACATTACTCGTAGGTTCATATACAAAATATTTCTAGTTCTGTGGAAAAGAAAATCCGTAATTTATTTCTAACGTATCCGCAAATAATCAAATGAAGCTGTACGACGTCAGCAATCTGGGTGACACTACAACGGTGGAGGTTCTCAGCGTCGAAAGCCCAGCGAGTATCTGGGTAAGACCAATGGAATTGAAACCCGAGTACGACAAGCTAGAGATGTCCATGATGAAATATTACCTAGTCCAATCGAAAGGAAGAACAATCAATGTCGAAGATCTAACGATCGGGAAAGAGTGCGTTGTACGAGTTAGTATAACTGCTCGTAGAGCGAGAATACTATTCATGGGGAAAAAAAATTGCGCGGAGGTGTGGTTCATTGACTTGGGATACATTGGTTACTGTTACAGCCATTATATTTACCATCTTGAAACTGAATTCGAAAAGTTACCAGTATGCGCAATACAATGTGGCCTCGCTGATATACAACCGAATGGCATGAATTGGTGCGAGTGGGCAAATCAATTTATTATTGATCGAATCTTAAGAAGAATTGTTACAGCTACTCTGTGGGCTCGCGTTACCGAGAATAGCACTCTGTGGATTAAGTTCAGTGTCGAAGGAAACGATATAGGCAACGATCTCGTTTCGCATGGTTTTGCTCTGCCACATCGACAGCGTTTGCGGTGCCATTCTTAACGATAATTGTAACATTATCAATTAATTTATTATTAAAAAATATATAATTATTTGTTTTATTATTGGAATGTTCAATTTAATTTTTATCTGTATTTACATACCATCCACAATGAATATGTTTTATCACAAAAATTATTACAACGAAGTCTCGTAGTCTTGTGATTTGTTAATATCAATATACGATTTATAAAATATTTTACCATTTATTTAGGATACGCAGTATTTGTTTTATGCGTTTTTGTTTCATTGTATATGAATCTACGATTAATTTAGTGGTTTCATAAAAAAGCAATGAAATATCGTCGGTAAATTTATCTCTCATTATTTATCCTCGCAAAAGCAGTCACCGTTGATAGAGGCAGTTGATTCCTTTATTATATATATTTTTTTTTTTCAAATTTATGAATCGACTCATGAAAATATAATATTTGTTCGATTATCATATACATTTCATTGGAGGTTTTTGTTGAATAATCGAAGCGAGGAGCGTTCCGGGCAATGAGAATCCTCCGAGTCCATAGCGAAGGAGCATGAGCGAAATTAATCCTCCATACTTTTTACAACTTCATCTCTCCAGTCGCGGTCCATGGAATTCCGCGCGGACAAATCTGTATAAGGTATATGAGAAAGAGAGAAAAACAATGTTTGTTTGCCTCGCGAAATAGAGGGATGATGAGAACGATGCTTTCGCTACGCGATAAGCAGCCTCGAGTAGCTCAAGTGCGGAGAGACAACAGCGATAAATCGCAGCTAAAGTGGTGCGCACCGTAAAGGCTTCCATTAAAGTGATAAGGACTGTCCACTCGCCATCAAGCGAGGATAACTTGCTACGCTGTAGGCCTTTCAACATCTACAAGATATTCCTGTTGGACCGGTAATACGAAAGATGCAATTTTTATCTACAAATATTTGGCCCGCGGCTCGAATTAAGTGCGAATTAAGTGTAAACTTTTTTCTACACGCGATTTCTGTACATAATTTGTAAGAATATAAAAAACAAATACTTGACATAAATTTAACGATGAAATTATATTAAATTAGCTAAAAGTGAGAGAGAGAGAGAGAGAGAAAAAGATGGTACTGGCAACTATTAAAATTGACGACTATTAATTTTTGTTACATTCGATTATTTTTACAGCTACCGCAACTACCTTTAATTGATTTCGCTACAAAAATAGTTCGTACAAAGATAGTCGCGTGAAATAAAAATAAATAGTTTTCACTCGATAGTAACTACGACTATCAGAGTGTCACGATTTATCTGAGTACGGAGGTGCCGATATCTTTGATTAAGTGCCAACCATTTTCGTACGATAATTCTTCGGCATTTAATAGTACATCGAAAGGCTCCCTTGGCGAGGGTATCATCGTCGGAAGAAAAGGTCTCGCGTCGTTATACGCTTTATACGCGGTAAGCGAATTGGCCATTCGATGTAGCAACATAAACGCGGGGATTTATAAACGTCGTGGGTTGTCCTGCAGTGCCTCGCATAATATTGGGAGTCACGGAGGATACCGCAGGAGCCAACAAGAGCTTCGGAACGCGGGAGTCTCCGTAGTATACATTGAGGGGGTGAATATATGTCGCGCTGCGCGCTGCAAACTCCGTAACAGACGAGAGAGAGAGAGAGAGAGAGAGAGAGAGAGAGAGAGAGAGAGAGAGAGAGAGAGAGAGAGAGAGAGAGAGAGAGAGAGAGAGAGAGAGAGAGAGAGAGAGAGAGAGAGAGAGAGAGAGAGAGAGAGTGAGCGAGAGGGGTGTGGGAGGGAGGGAGAGAGGGAGGGAGAAAGAGTAGAAACATCTGGGAGGCATACCTTAATTGACCGCTCGGAATATTGACGAGAACCCACAGACGGATTGAGACGTTGAATTTATCCGAGGACCCGTTTTTTTACTCACGATGAAATATGACCGTTCAATGTATACGCTATAGCGAGATATTTATGTACTCGTTGGTACACGACGCCGGGTTACACTGGCACGCACCGGGGACATAGATTTTCAGTTACTTATTTATTTATGCCCGCTCTCTCTCTCTTTCTCTCTCTCTCTCTCTCTCTCTCTCAAAGTAGTCTGCTCTATACCTCTGCAGCGACATACGCGGACGATCGAGCGTTTCTGTACGAAGCATCCGCGCGCGGACCGATCGACTGAGCAAGATTCTCCTCAAGCTCCGATTCTCGAGTCTCTCCGTCGATTTATCCTGAAAGAAAAAAGCTGACCGATTCCGCACGCTCGGTCTCTTGTCCCGTTCGTGTTTAACCGATCGATATAAGGACACGCATACGGTGACCCGGTAACGTCGTGACTGCATTTTTCACATCTCGTCCTACACGACGCTCGGAAATAACTGGTAGCCAGAGTTAGGATCATGTAAACGATCTTCCAACGTAACCGGTACGCCCGGTTCATCCAGACGGGAGTCTGGACTCTCGTCGTCGACATACCTTCGCCGAATTCTTGACGAGTAAAAAGTTTTATCGTCCGTCAATGCATTATGCTAATATATGACATACGAAAATGTTTCTAGAAATGTTGGTCCGCGAAGAGAAGCGATTATATCGTCTCTTCGCTGACAGTGAGATTGGATTTTGCGGCAGCTGACTCGAGACTACATTTCTTTGAATTTTCATGCATGGGAATTCTCGATCCCTGCAGCACGGAGTTCCTGCTGAGAGTACAGAGATGTCAGTAGACAGATAATGGAACTGGCAGAGGGAATCTCATTGGAAAAGCCAGGTCAAAATTTGACCGTTCTGGGTATGATGATCCATTAACTTTAGAAAGAGTGCTGTCTTTTGAAATCGGTTGCGGCTTCGGAGTGAGTTCGGGTGCGAGCCCCAGGCTCCCATCGCGGTCAATCGCGCGAGCGCACTCGAGCGTCGAAGGAAAAAGTGGCTTGATCGATGGTGGGCGTAAACTTCTCCGAGAGCAAACGGCCGATTCAGAAAGCCCCACTGGCTAGATATCGTGGGTAGATGACGAGGGTAGATGGATGAGTGTACGAACGCTAATCCGAATGCTTGCAATATTGGACTTGCAGCTGCAATGAATAATTGAAGAATTCCATTTATTGTTACGTTTAATTAAAAAAAAAAATACTCCTAAAAACTAATAAAATTTTGCAAGTTATTACAGAAGAATTTTTTATTGAAATATTATATTTAAAAATCGTATTGGAATTAAAAATACATCGATGTAGTCTAATTTTATTAAACTTTTTGTGCCAAAGACGATGGATTACTTCAATTGTTGTGAATTTAATATATTTTAGTGTTTTGTCATTAAATATACGGTTGAAGTTACTCAAAAAGGAGCTGCAGCTTCACTTTCAGGCACAAATTCATAACGACTTTCAAGTTTTGGCGTTGGGCGAAGTTGGAAAATTAACTCGAGCCTCCCTTTAATATCCCGCTGGAGGGCAACGCAAGAGATCGCGTGTTTTCTCGCGCGATGTATATGTGTGCGATGCAATAGAGGCACCGTAGCTGCGAGTCAGTTATAAGCATTGAGGGCATTGAGATACAACGTGCAAAGTTGCGTGCGGAGAAAAGAGACGCAGGATACTGTAGGGTGTAGCTAAAGCGATATAGTCCGAAGGCGCGAGGCGAACAAAACTCCGCCACCGATGAATTCGAGCGAGCGAGCGAGCGAATGAACGAGAAACAAGCGACGGAAAAAAAAAAAAAAACGCATTCAACGCACTGTAATTTGTTCCTTGCATACACACTGCGTGTGTGCTCTCGATCCTCGGACACCGTTTTATTATTTTTCGTTACCGAAACGAAATTTAAATTGTTGTAATTCGTATTTAAACATTTCAGCAAAAGAAACGTAAAATTTTTTTTCATTTGTAAGAATTTTATGCTAAATTATAATGAAAGTTTAGCACAATTTTTTGTACAAATAGTACAATAGATGGTAATGGCATCGAAACATTTATAACTCTATCATTGATTTCTTTAAAAAAATAAAACAACTCTACCGCAATTTAATTTCGGAAAAAATCTCTACGAGATTACAAACGAGACAACTTGATGGCGCTATTGATGATTAAAAAAAAAAGAGAACTGTATTGTGCACCTAGAGAAATCTCGATTTATTAATCTTTTATTTGTCGCCAATGAAATAATATATTTGTTAATAACAATTACCTATACATACCATATAAAAAACTATGTTTTGGTTATGCTTTATTCACAGTTACACGAAAATAAAAGAAGTTATAAATAATATAATCGATGAGAGAAGTCACGCTTTATTTTTTATTTTTACTTTAGAGCTATAGGAGTCATTTGATATGATTTCTCTCGACTGGACAGAATTGACGCGCAAGTAAATATATATTTGAAGTGGTGACTCGAATGAAAACAATTCATTTTATGCAAATAAATATTTACATCGAAGTGGTAATTTCAAATATATTATTTACACGAATCATATTCCGTTTCTAACGTCGCGATTCAAATGCAACGCTCTATTTGAATTTAATAAACATTTTCATTTAGATTAAATAAGGATTCAATTAATGAAACATTTTTTTTTATCTCAATTGCCTTCATTTATTTGGATAAAAAATATATTTTGTTCCAAATGCGGTAAAGTTTTTATCTGGTAGTGTTATAAGCTGTAGAGAAATTAATGACAGAGTTAAAAATGTGTCAGAACGTTGAATATTTTGATTTTTTTTTCACAAACGAAAGATAAGAAAAAAATGTTTTTTTCACTCTTAATCATATTAATAAAATATAAATTATTATTTACAATAATTTAGCGATGCAATATAGCATTGAAATATTATTATTAAGAACGATGGGCGATGTATCGTGAAAGCGATACGTGGATCTAAATATGGTAAACCTGGAAGTTATTTTTAACTCGGCAGTTTCATTTGTTTCTCTTATCTCGCGAGTGAAAGGATTGAGACGAGATTAAAGAAGGATGCGTAGGCGACGCGGAATGGCTGGAGCGAGAGGGTCTAGTCGGCGCGATACGCACTACCGTCTTGCGAGCAATCCACCCTCGCGACTTTTATTGCGGTATCAATGTCAACGTATGATTCGAATGCTCGAGGTACGACGACTGGTTCGTCTGTGGTGAACGAGTGAGAGAAATCTTTGGTAAATCCCATTGTTCCTCGATCTCTTGTTGCCGGTGAGCTCGTGCGCGTGAGCAACGCGCCTGAATTATCGTTTCTCGTGCCTCAGGAAGAGTACGGTACACGCATAAGCTTCCACCTTCGTCGAGAGAGGGTGAAAGAGAGAGGGAGCGCGAGACGGAGAAACGCGTGTTGTTCGTTTTTCGCTCTCCTTCCATCGTCTCGCGGTCCCAGGTTGATGGTTGTTTCGCGCGTTTACGATAGCGGGCCATTATTTCGTTGGATATTTCGCCGCAGGGCTACGCGGGGCCAAGACCTCAGCTCGACAACGTGAACGAAAAGCGAGAGAGAGTGAGTGACTGAGTTAGTGAGTGAGTGAGTGAGTGAGTGAGAGAGAGAGAAAGAGAGAGAAAGAAGAAACAAGCAGAAAAAGAAATAAATCGTTGAGTAGGTGGCGGCGAAGAGGCAGAGACGGTAAAGAGTCAGAAGTCTCTCGCTCGCTCGAGAGGCAGCACACTGAGCCCGCGAGCCAGGCAGGTATCGATGTTTACGAGCTCAAATAAATGGCGCTGCCGCCATCGCCATGCGGTTATTTCGTATTACTTTAGGGTCTTTAATGGCGCCCTAAAGTGCCGCATAAAAATTGAAGCTCTCTCACTGCTAGGTGGTCGAAACGCGTGGACCACAAAGAGATATCCGCGTCGCAGATTCCGCTGCGGTGGTTGGTCAACCGGTGTCGTCTCCCATGATCCGCCGGTTACAAAGCAACCAGCCGACGCACCGCAGTCTCACTCGATTTCTTCCTTCCGCTTCACTTTCATTAGTCAAAATCTATTATCGAGGATGGAGGATCGTCAGTAATAAGATTTCTGTAATCTGCGTTCTTTAACACGTTTACAAACCCGTAATTTATAATAATTTTTTTTAATACCAAAGTTAATTGTCTTTTTAAAAATATTTTCATAAATTACCAGAGAATCGCGCACATTATTCCAAATTCAGCTGAAATTCTCGCAAACCTCGGGGGGGAGAGAGAGAAAAAAAAATGAGCGAGCAATTTTTGTAAATTCGGTGTATACCTCACGGGGATAATCACGCATGATTCTTGGATCTACTCGCGTGAAATTTTCGCCAGGAATTGTAGTATATAGCGTGTGGAAGGTACGCGAAGGAAGAAACCGATTGCAACCACCGCCATCATCAACCCTCCAAACTTTCGTGTCTTCGCAACATATACTTTGCCTCCTCTAAATGTCCGTTCGTTTTCACTTCGAAATCCCGTCGGCTCGTTTATTAACTCGGTAATAAGCAGCCGAGAGTCGCCGCGTACACACCCCCAAGACACTTTAGGACCGTTATATAACATGTAGAAAAAATTATTAGTTACCACAACCAATTACTTGGTTAAATACGTTTCAAGAAATTTTATTCGTTTGGTTTATCAACTCACTGATTGTCGTAGCCAATTGATTGGTTATCGATAAAGCGACTAGTTGGTTGACACAATGATATTAATGTGTTGCGGCATATTCAACGAACGTAATTGTTTGTCATCATCAAACTTTTTATTCCCGTGTACATTGTAAATGAGACGAGATCAGTGTATCGATCTCTTATATTTCACGCTCGCGATGCTAAAACACGACAAAGTACTGCACAGTAAAAAATAATGTGTAAAAATGATTGTGGAATAAATAAAAAATATGTCGTTCGGGAAATTTATTTATCGTTTATAATAAAAAATGATAATGCAAAACATAGAAATATTTTTTATTACAATTATTATGACTTACGTAAAAATGTTAGTCGATACAGCGAACGCGCTATTTGTTATATTCGCAAATATACAAAATTATTAGCCACTTTAACGTGCGCAGTGTGCTTTAAATTTATTTATCATTTATTTATCAACTCTACGTTAAAATTGCAAATAATTTTGTATATTTGCGAATATAACGAATAGCGCGTTCGCTGTGTCGACTAAGATTTTAACGTAAGTCATAATAAATCTGATAAAAATTATTTCTTTGTTTTACAAAATAATTTTTTACTCTGCAGTAAACAAAAATCGATGGACGCGACGGTGGAGTACACTTCGGGTTAACTCTGAGTTGTACATACATCGAAGATGCTATCTCGGTGTACTCTAAATTTATTTATCATTTATTTATCAACTCTACGTTAAAATGACAAATAATTTTGCATATTTGCGAATATAACAAATAGCGCCTTCGCTGTATCGACTAAGATTGTTAGGTAAGACATAATAATTCTGATAGAAAAAACATTTCTTTGCTTTTCGAAATTATTTGTTACTGCGTAGTAAACAATGTTAAGAAGAAAAATCGAAGAAGGACGCGACGGTGAAGTACAACTCGTGTAAACTTCGACTTGTATATACATCGAAGATGCTATCTCGGGCTCGATCGTCTCGACAATATTTATTTCTCCGTGAATTCTTTTTAAAAATATTTTTCGGCTGATTCATATCGGTCGTCCGCGCGCATTCTCAAAGCTCGTGTGGCGCCGTGGGGTTGCAACGAGTCGTTCTCCGATCCCGAGTACAAGATTCGCTGGTTGCATTCGACGGCACGGATACTAAAGTCGCGAGCTACCCCGTTTGCTCCGAGAGAAAGCATCGCGCTGGTTGCGTACATTGCTCCAAGCATCTGGCCGGTGCAAATACCTGTGCGGGATGAACGATCAGGGGGCCCCCGGTTTTTCTGTTTCCACGTTACCCGTCTGTATAAAATTTTTTTCTTCTTTTGCCACGCGAGTCTCTGTTGCTGCGCGCCGCTCGCGGTACGTATCATCCCGCCAGCTCCACGCGAGGTAGAAGCACACGCGTATTTAGAATAAGCGGTACAGTAACTGGCCATCTACCAATGACTCGCAATATTAACAATAAAATATATCTTATAAGAAAGAAAAGTACCGAGTCGACGAGTCGACAACCAATTTTCTCGTTGAGAAAGTTGCCGGGCGCGTTATTGCGACTACCCAGTGTAATATTTAGGATAGAAAAAGGGAAAAAATCTGCCGATAAACAGTAATCGACCGTTCCTTGATTCACCAGCCAGTCATCCGGCCAACATTCCCCCCGGAGTTTGTACGGCAAGAAGTTCGGCGAGCCGAGCAATTATTTTTACGTTTAATTTCGATCTCGACATTCTATATCTACAACACGTAAGGAGAAGAAAATTATGGAAAGGGAGACGAAGAACGCGAAACGTGGAGGAACGTATAATGAGCGAAAAGACGGGCCCGTCACTCACGCTCGTTGCGAGAGAGCGAGGGAAAGAAGGATACCTATATCCTTTGCCCGTGCTTCCGATGGTCAAGCAGCTTGTGTACAGGTAGTCACGTGTCGGCTCGTTTACGGATATAGGTACCTACGAGTCAATGTCGTATATTGTACGTGTTTATCGATCGAAGGGAAGGGTGAGAGAGCACGGAGTCGTGGCACGTGCTTTCGGGGTGGTATGCTAATGCGGTCTGAGGTCTGTGCCATCAGGAGCTGAAGGAGAACTCGTGTAAAAGCCGAATTAATGAGGACTTCGTGGGATGTTGAATACGATGTTGCGAGCGTGGCCCATATTTCGTAGCCCTTAATACTAGTCAAACGGTATAATATGCGTGTCGTATAGCTATAAAAACGAGAGAAAACTGCGCCCTCCCCCCTTCGATCAACTTGTAACGGTAGAGAGTACGGGAAAGGCATGAGAAAAGACAAATCAAAGATTCAGATAGAATTGAAAGTAATATATGCGTGTAGGATTCTCGATGATGACTACTCGGTTGGGACAACAGCTACGTTACCTTGGTAAGCTATACGTAGTACTTGTGGCAGTTGCACAACGTTGTAGCGCACCTCCGGCGCAACTTATAGTATAGTAGTAGGATCTATGGCGTGTGCCTCGCGCGTTGCACCTCATGGAAGTGGTTCGCCCACTTGAATCAACGTTTTTAAGCCTAGGAAGCTATCTATAGATCTGAGGCCTGTTTTCGACGACGTGGGTGGTGGATTTCACCGAGCATCTCTTCTCGCTGTCTTTCTCTGTACGTTGTACTCTCCGGTTCGTTTCTACTCGGTTCTTCAGCTACGTTAAGCTGATATACTGCCTCACGATTCGTGGCTAGTCTCGGTAATTTTATGGACAAAAGGGTCGTCAACTGTTGTTAACGGCGCACGATGAGCAACAGTCATTCTCCTTTTATCTTTCACTTCTGTCTGATTATTGTAATATCTTTGAGTTAAAGTAGCTACGTCGGATACTCAATCAACATAGATCGAGCAATCGACGGATTTCCGAATCGGATGTATCCAAATTTGGCTCGAACTCACGTGCCGAATAGAAAATTTTCATTAGTGCCCCTGACTTTCATCTCCAACGATCACTTGCCTTGCGCAAAACCCATTGACACGCATGGGATTATGAACCTGATTTTATCGTACGCGTTTTTGTTGAAATTAATTTAATTTATCGAGTCAACCAGTCTCGGTATTGATCACACGATTTTCTCGTGAACTTGTCATCGAATTATTTTATACGCTAATATCATTGGAAATTTATATGAATTTTGTTAATTTGTTTTATCTCTTTTCTCATTACAGTCTGCATCGGTACCAATGGCCGACTCTCGGTACCGTCAAACAAGGATCACCACTATCGAAATCTTCGAGACCGGTACACCAACTGTACTTACGTCGATGGCAATCTGGAGATCACGTGGCTCCAGAACGATACCCTCGACCTTAGCTTTCTTCAATACATTCGCGAGGTCACCGGTTATGTCCTCATCAGTCATGTCGACGTCCAGAGAATCGTTTTACCGAGGCTCCAGATCATACGGGGGAGAACGCTCTTCAAGCTCAATATTCACGACGACGAGTTTGCCCTCTTCGTCACGATGTGCCAGATGTACAACTTGGAGATGCCGGCCCTCAGAGGTACGTCCAAGTTATTAGAAATGAAATAAATTATCAATTTTTAAACAACGAAAATAAAATTCTTTTTACTTAATAAAAATTCATTTTACTGAATTTGTAATTTTTATTTATTTTACAGATATTCTCAACGGTAGCGTCGGCATGTACAACAACTACAATCTCTGTCACATCAGGACGATTCAATGGGACGAGATCATAACGGGTCCAGGCGGCAAATACTCTTACGTTTACAATTTCTCATCACCGGAGCGCGCGTGTTCCAACTGCAGCGAGAGTTGCGAGCATAAGGCATGCTGGGGCGAGGGCCCTGAAAATTGTCAGAGATTTTCCAAGACGAATTGTTCACCTCAATGCTGGCAGGGCAGGTGTTTCGGACCGAATCCACGGGAGTGCTGTCACCTTTTTTGCGCGGGTGGCTGCACCGGACCCAAACAGAGCGACTGCCTCGCCTGCAAAAACTTCTTCGACGACGGGGTTTGCACGCAGGAGTGTCCACCGATGCAGAAGTGAGTATATACGTAGCAATGCGTCGTGTACGCACCTCGGATTACCGTCTAAGTTTTTCAATCATCGTCCCGCGGCATTGAGAGACATTGCCGCGAGTTAACAAACCCCCGCGCTGTAAAGAAGACCGATTAAAGTTGACTCGTCGCTCGACGATAAATTCGCTTCGATCGCAAAGAAGTATTCTCAGGCCATTTCAATTTCTCAAGGAATTTTGAGGAAAAAAAGTTTTTTCTATCATCCCTCATCGCGCCTTCGTGTATATAAGTTAAGATACATATGTAAAGGGAGTTTTTCGTCTGAATTTTCGCAGATACAATCCAACGACGTACTCGTGGGAGGCGAATCCCGATGGAAAATATGCCTACGGCGCAACCTGCGTGCGTAAATGTCCGGAACATTTGCTCAAGGACAATGGAGCCTGCGTGAGATCTTGTCCGCTGAAGAAGACGGCTCTTAACGGAGAATGCGTACCGTGCGATGGTCCGTGTCCCAAGACGTGCCAAGGCGTCGACAAAGTCCATTCCGGTAATATCGAGAGCTTCAAAGACTGCACGATCATCGAGGGTTCCATAACGATTCTGGACCAGAGCTTCGAGGGCTTTCAGCACATCTACTTAAACTTCACTTTTGGACCGCGATACGAAGCTATGCATCCTGACAAGCTCGAGGTGTTCAGCACCCTGAAAGAGATCACCGGCTATCTGAATATTCAAGGCGATCACGAGGATTTCACGAATCTCTCGTGCTTTAGAAATCTCGAATTTATCGGCGGACGAACGCTCACTGAATATTTCGCTTCGCTTTACATCGTTAAAACGGCTTTGATCTCGCTTGGTCTGAGCTCGCTCAAGAAGATCGCTTCGGGTTCGATCGCGATTCTGGAGAACAAACATTTGTGCTATGCTCAGAGCATTGATTGGAGCAGGATCAAGAAATCGTCGGAACACGAAAGTCTTTTGCAGAACAATAAGAACGAGACCGATTGCGGTGAGTGTCTTTTCTGTTGTCGATCTTATGTGTTATTTCCAGTACTAAATTCGATTCTTTTTCTAACAGTGAAAGAGGGCTTGGTTTGTGACGATCAATGCTCGGACGAGGGATGCTGGGGTGCCGGCCCTGCTCAATGTCTTTCATGCAAGAATTTTATCCTCGGAAACGTCTGCTTGGAAGACTGCACTGTGATATCTGGGTAAGTTATTCTTTTTTTAACCTTCCATAATTGATATATTAAAGAAAAAATAGTAACGGAATACTTTCTGATGTCGATTTTGCTTACGCGTAGATTATGGATTGGAGGTAAATGGAATTGTGGTCCTCATTCGTGTTGTGACGCTTTACGGAACTCAAAAAATGCAGTTCTTCACGCTTGTTGCAATTATTATGAAAAATATATTTAATTGTAATTATGTTCGTTGCAGAATTTATCAAGCCGAATCGAAAATCTGCAAAGCCTGCCACGAAGAGTGCGACGGTACATGCGCGGGACCGAACGCAGATCACTGTAACAAGTGTAAACACGTTCGAGATGGTCCATTTTGCGTTCCGGAGTGTCCATCCTCGAAGTACAACGACAACGGACAGTGCAAGCATTGCCACGAGAATTGTGTGGGAGGTTGCGAGGGTCCTGAGAACAATATCGGTCCGAATGGCTGTCACAGTTGCGAAAAGGCGATTATGAACGGCCACATTCCCGAGGGATGTTTACAGAAGAGAGAACCCTGTCCTGACGGTAAGTGAAGTCTTTCACCATAAATTGAAAATCATATTTTAATAAACCAAGATCAACGTAATAAATAAAATCTTTACTTCATCACAGGCTACTTTTACGAGTGGGTGAGCCCACAGGAACAGGGTGCCCTGCGACCTCTGGCTGGTAAAGCTGTGTGCAAGAAGTGTCATTCGAGCTGTAAGAAGTGTACGGGCTACGGTATTCACGAGCAAGTTTGCCAGCAGTGCACAAAATACAAAAAAGGCGAACAGTGCGAGGACGAATGTCCAGTTGGTCATTTTATCGCGGCTGATTCGCAGCTCTGCATGCCCTGCTTCCCGGAGTGTCGTGGCTGCTACGGACCCGGATCGAGTCAGTGTCACAAATGTCGAAACTTCAAGATATACTTGGTGAGAAAATGTGGATGAATAATAAACGAAATTAATGAATATTAAAATATATTCCATGTCAATTTTATAACGGAATATTTGGCGCTTAGTTACAGGATGACGAGCCGGTTGACAACGAGACAGCGTTCAATTGTACCGAGACGTGTCCCCCGGAATATCCTCACAAGTTTTTTGTACCGAACAACGAGCCTCATTGTTCCAACAAGGCCCACGGTCCCGGTGGTTTTGCGCTGGAGAGCGAAATTCAACCGGCGATTCTCGGTGGAGTTGGAATGCTCGTCGCGGCATTTCTCGTGATACTCGCGGTGATAATGTGCCAGTGGCGTTTGCGAACGAAAGCGAAGGAAAATACGGTTAAGATGACAATGGCGTTGACCGGTCTCGACGACAACGAGCCCTTGAGACCGACCGGTGTCAAGCCGAATCTAGCCAAGTTGAGAATAATCAAAGAAGGCGAAATGCGAAAAGGCGGCATTCTCGGATACGGAGCTTTCGGAAATGTTTACAAGGGAGTTTGGGTACCGGAAGGAGAGAACGTCAAGATACCCGTGGCGATTAAAGTGCTACACGACGGAACCGGAGCCAATACCTCGAAGGAGTTCCTCGACGAAGCGTATATCATGGCGAGTGTCGAGCATCCGAATCTTCTTCAGCTTCTAGCTGTTTGCATGACCTCGCAGATGATGCTCGTTACGCAATTGATGCCTCTCGGCTCGCTTCTCGATTTCGTACGCGATCACAAGGATAAAATTGGCTCGAAATATCTTCTCACCTGGTGCACTCAGATCGCTCGTGGTATGGCTTATCTGGAGGAACGAAGGCTCGTTCATCGTGATCTCGCGGCGAGAAACGTACTCGTTCAGACGCCCAATTGCGTCAAGATAACGGATTTCGGTTTGGCGAAACTTCTCGATATCAACGAGGAGCAGTACAAAGCGGCCGGGGGAAAGATGCCTATCAAGTGGTTAGCCCTCGAGTGCATTCAGCATCGAGTTTTCACTCACAAATCCGACATCTGGGCCTTTGGCGTAACCGTCTGGGAAGTTCTTACCTACGGTGGACGACCCTACGAGAATGTACAGGCTCGCGATGTTCCCGAATTACTCGAGAAGGGCGACCGGCTACCGCAACCAGCTATTTGTACCATTGATGTCTACATGATTCTTATCAAATGCTGGATGTTGGACGCTGAATCGAGACCGAACTTTAAGGAACTGGCGGACGACTTTGCTAAAATGTCGAGAGACCCTGGTCGATATTTGGCTATCAAACGGGACAAATACATGAAATTGCCCTCAAATATACTGAAGGTAAGCTGGTATTCCGTATTAATTAATTTCGTAATTTATCGATTAATTTTAAGAACAAAAACTAATGAATTTCATATAATTCATTCACAAACTTTTTTATTCTTATCAGGACGAGAAAGAAAAGTTTCCGAATTTAGCGTCAGGCGTGGACGGACCAGAGGCGTTGGTCTATGCCGACGAGTACCTACAGCCCAAGTCGAGAGCACCTTTACCGGCGAATATATCGGTATCGAATACTTCTGGCTCGCCACCAAACACCCCGGTGAAAGCTTGCTGGCCTAACGGTATGGCTCTCGCGGCAGATTCGCCCACGCCCCAAAATCAACAGAATTGGGACAGGGAACTATTGAGGCACGGGGTTAACCGTGCTAACGGAAATATGTCCCACGAGTCTGGAAATGCGATGCAGCATTCGCAGTACGCACCTCCCAATGGTCATTGCGGTCATGGGGTCAATTCCGACAGTTCGAGCTCCAGATACTGCTCCGATCCATTAAAAATGGTCGCTGTCAGAGGTAAGTTTTTCGTTTGATATCCTTCCACCGTCTTTGATACAATAACTCTGCAATGGCGCTTTATTGATGATTTTTTTTCCTTTTTCTTCAAGACTGTGACGTTACGGACGATTGTCTCGAGTCAGAATTAAATCTGGCGCTACAGCAAGCGCAGATGGACAAGAATCGACACTTGGCTGTGGACGAAGATGACTATCTCGTGCCGTCGCCACAACTGTCCACGAGCACGAATCAGTACATGGATATTATTGGAGATTCGAAGCCCACCGGTAAGTTTCAATTAGAAATGAAAAAAATCTTGTAAAACTGAAGTGAAAATCGACAATCGAAACAATGTTATCATTATTTTTTACATTTATTTCTTCACCTAGATTCGGAACCAAAGAGATTGAACAACGGATATCGAAAGTATCCAAACTTCTTGAAGATTCCTGGGAAAACGTCGCTCGACAATCCCGAGTATATAATGTCGCACGACGATGGACCGCTGACACCTCAGACCCTAGGTATACCGACCCCCGATCTCGATAAAGTCCTCACGAATGGCGCATTTGGATCTCAAGTCAGGCAAAGAAGTTCGGAAGAAGAATCCGATCACGAGTACTACAACGACTTTGATCGCTTGGAACGCGAACTGCAACCACTCAAACCCCTGAGAAAAAATGAAACGACGGTATGAGCGAGGACCGTACGATTAATTCACAAAAAAATTTAATAAAATTAAATAAAACTCGCTAAGAAGCAACCGGTGAACGGTCTAACTTGCCTAGGAGGGAAGCTCGTTTATTCGTACGAGGATATCGGGCACGGGGGCACGGGAAACAGGGTGTTAACGAGTTCGATGTGTAACTCTCCCTCGCCCAACCATAAATTCTTTGCAGTACTTAGAGGACGTTACCCACGAAGATCGTGTTGAAATTGTGATTAAACTTAAACAAAATGAACACGAAACTATGGACGGCGCAGTCCAGTTAAATATGAGGAAACGCTCGTAACGGAACGAAGGTATTGAGAATTTGTGCTATACGATACATTGGTGTAACGCGACATAGACACGAATACCGTTACAGCGTTTCGCATAAATATAAATACGATATACGATGAACTGTAGTGCAAAAATATTCTTAATGTGCCATTACCTGTGGCTTGTAAATAATTAGTTTACCAGTATGGTTATCGAATTAGAACTTAGTGCGCTGTAGATCTAAGTTATTATTTTATATCTCCACGTTGCACGATGGAATATAGATTAGTATACAATTTTATACGATGAATTTTTATCAGGATCCCCCGTGCCGTGACTCCTTGCGAATACGCGTCACGATCTTTTTTTAAAATTTTTATCGAGTGATTCAAAAGAGGAAAGAATAAGTGACGGGGGTTCTGTACGTGCGGGCAGCATGCGATCACTCAAAGTTCGGTTTTCATAAAAAAAAAAAAAACAACAACAAAAAAAAAAGAAAGTAACAACAGAAAAACAAATAGTGTGAAAGATATTATATATTATTAGCGTCGTGGGAACGACGAAGAAGTGTGCCTGTGCGCGGAACCTCGTGCGGCCCGCCGCTGACTGTGATAGGTTTATATTCTTTCCTTCGATAATATACCCCGAGAGAACTTAAAAGATGTGTAAACGATTAAATATTCACGTTGCACTCGGTACGAAGACTCGCTCATAGCTAATTGTGAGTTCATTCGCGAATCATGAATGCAACGAGAAAATATCGATCCGAATTTATAAAATGACTGACGTTACGTCACGAACATTTATATACTTAAATACTGTAATTTTTTAAATCTGTCTCAATCGACCTGTAGCCGATAAATATCTGCGCAAAATCTCTATTTCAGAGAACCAATCAAATTGGAGCATCAATGAAATTTTTGAAAAGTTTCAAATACGAACAAATTACAAATAAGCGAAGAAAAAAAAAAGCAATCTTGTAAATAAATTAGATAATATAACTCGTAAGTGAATTTCTACGGAGGTAGAATGAAAAGTACTTGAAACAAAATAAACAAAAAAAAAACACTAATCGTTTTGTGACAGAGAAACGTATTATGTACACTCTGCACGGCGTAATCGTAGGATAGGAAGTGCCATGTTCTGAGCGAAATATGTAAAACTCTGAACAAAAGCGAAATTCAATGAGTAGCGAAAGCACGTATCAATGACTGCCATTAAAATATTGAGTGTCGTAATGACAGACAAATCAAATGCAATTTTATCGACGTTGTTATTATTTTTTTTCTGTTTACTTGCACTTGAACAAAGCACAAGGCCTCTTGAACGCGGCATGTACAGAGTTTTGCCATTTCCTTCAGACTGTATCTTGTCCCCTAATAAACTGTACATTGTTATAACTAATTATAATAATTAGAATACATTTTGTAATATATATATATCATGTTCGATTACGTTTGGCGTAAAAGTCACGACGAAACCGTAAAAAGGCTAACGATTACACAGTCCGTTAAAATTTTCAAAAATAATCTTTATTTTTATTTTTTTTCTCTGTTTTTTTATTATTATTATAAATATCGACCACAACTGTTAGTTTGTGAAGAAAAATTGTAAATTAAAATTAGTCATGGTCGGTGAAAGACTATAAATTGAAGAAAATTACGTTTGTCATTAGGTTGTGGACGAAAAATTTACAAACTTTATTATATCATTATGCGTAATTACCGTTTACACAGAGTGAAGCAGAATCGAGATATTTACTTGAGAAGAACGATAAGCACAGCGATTTAAAAATAAAGTTAATTAACCGTTAATTCATTTAACAAAATACTTTGAATTTTCAACAGCTGGTTATTTTCATGTACATAATAATGTTAATGCACAATTGCGGTGATACCAAAATTTTTGATTCCGTCGCATCCTGTATATCTGTAATCTACGCATATAAACATATATTTATGTATATATATATATTATACATATCGTTACGAAAATACTGTAATAAAGAAAATGTCATTCTTATTTCATTGTGTACTTGATGCAACGATTCGGACCATAAGAATTTAAGTCAACTGTTATGTCGAAACGCATTCCGCATGGCGCGTTATTCGAAAGTAATTTACACGTAAAGTCGAAGTAATTTACCAAGAAACCATGAGATCTCGCGACACTCGGTGAATTGTTTAGTCGCAGAGTACCAGACCCTACTTCCTAAAGGAAAAACATTAAAAACATATGCCGTACGGATCGGAGGCTAGGATTTTATTCTCAAAAGGAAGGCCTTCGACTTGAAAATTATTTCAAAATATCTGTAAGAATTTTTTCCATCAGAAAACATATTTTAGCTGCAAAGAACCGAACCCTCCTTCTTGAATATAAAATATTATTATTCAAGTGGTAGCCATTTTGACGCTGTTGGAGCTGGCTCGTAAGAATTTTTTTGCAACTTTGCGACTGTCTTGGAGAGTCGAACTCTGTGTGAAAGCATAAAATACGATAATAGATTCGTAGAGGATTTTACACCGTCATCGGTGTAAATGGTGTCAATGGTATAATAGTTGAAACTCTTACTTCTGCAGTTGCTGCATAATAGAAGTTACTTAATTACGTACGAGTCACGATAAGAGGCAATAGAGAAGATAGTCTCTATCTAAAAATAAACTTGATTTTTTTCTTTTATCTTTAGGCTGTCCTGATACGAAAGTAGAACTGAAAAGTTTATATAAATGCTCGTAGTAGTCTCGTTATTTTTCTGTGATTATAATTCCCACTGGTAGATCGCTCTACATCAGCGGTATTATTTCACCATACGGTCGCGTTCTCTTGCTTGTAGCAGTCGGATCTCGCGGAACGTTACGCGTTCCGTTGAATTTATATAAATACGTGGTCAGTCGAATAAGTGGGTTCGTCGAACACGTATGATTTTTACGATAGTATACGTGTAGTTGGTACCGCTACCGTCCGAGTTATAGATATTTATTCCGTCGTGATAATTTTCATCTAAATTTATACGCTTCGGCGTAACAACGTTTATTGACCGATGGAGACCGTCGAGGATCCTTACTTGAGACACTTGTTTGACGGTGAAACGGTGTTTAACGTTTACAACACCGAAGTCACCAATTTATCGGTCGGGGCCCCTGGTCCTGACCTACTCAAGAACTGCGGAGAGATGATGATAAGAGCTACGCGTCACAGAATGGTAGTTACATGAAAATTAATTGTTTTTTTTTTAAGGTAGTTATGTCGTCAGACGGTGGTGGTGATACCAGCAATTAAGCGTATATCTGTTAATGGGATGTGTTTCTGGGATCGGTATACGCTAGTGAACAAACGGGTGGTAACAAATGTCTCGAGAGCGTTCTTCTACGGTGTATCGTTGTTCAGTTGTTCCTGTTGGTCAAGCGTAATTCGAGAGATTGAGTCTTAGAGACATTGGTTACCAACCGAACAAACGAGTGAAGCGCGCGAGAGTTTCGTTCTTATCGTTCGTATATTTCTCAAATGTTCGGGGTGAACCACAATTTTTTTAATTCTCATTAGAATCGTTATTAACTCAAGAGTACATAGAACTTTTTATATTTTCTCCGAGGTTGATAAAAGTTAAAAAATTCTTTACTTCAATGGAGATGTTACTTTTCTTATAATCGTGATGATAAAAATCTTGTTTTTTTTTCTGTTGCTCGGTAACCTACTATCGTCTTTCTTGTATGTAACATTGTATAATAAAGCTTAAAGATACTAAAAAAAAATATGTTTCTTAGTCAAAAATGCCTTATCGACATAACTACCTGGTTCACCGGGTAGAGAGGTAGGTGGATCGAGATAGGAACAGCTACTATCCTGCAACGCGATAAAAAGGACGAACGATAGGGCAACGTTCTTTTACTTCCAACTACTGCGAGTGCTATTGGTTGTAAACTAAGTACACAATTGACCTAATTTTTCTTATGCTGCTTCATTCATCTGCACTTTAATAAAATGTTTTTAAAAATCTTCATTTCTCTACATTTTCACCGGAGTTATGACAGCGCAAAAGACGCAATTTTTACATACGACGATAACACGCATGTTAAACGAGTCTGACAAGATAATAACATTTTATGTAAGCGGTGTAGGTGATAATTCTCAAATAATTCAGAAACATTTTTACAGTGGTTGAGAGTAAGTTACAACGTTTTAGATTTTTGTGCGCATTTTCTGTCTACCTGGTGAACTTACTTTTAAAACGTAGAAAATAATTAATTATTTCATTAAAGACGTAAGAATTTTAGACAGAAGAGGAGAAAGAGGGCAAGCACTACCTCTTTCAGTATGGCATCACAGCGGGATTGTGGGAATGCAGAGATGAGCTTCAACAATTTTTAACAAGACGTTACGGTGATCCGGTTATCAGAGAACATATGATTTTGACTTGCGGTGCAACGCATGGTCTGCAACTACTTTTGACGACTGTATTAGCACCTAACGGGGTTATATTCGTCGAAGAGGTCACCTATATGATCGCCCTTGATGCGTTTAAGCAATTTCCATTGATGCGAGTAATTTCAGGTAAAAATTAAAACGTAAATGTTCGTAAGGCTCGCATTATTTCGGGAACGAGCACTGCAACATAGACTTGTTAATGATTTTCAGTACCAATGAAAGATGACGTGGTTAATCTCGATGCCCTGAAGAGGCTGATTATCGATGTGAAAACCAACAACTATTTCTTAAATAAAGATAAAATATTCTGGGCAATGTTCTACACGATACCAACGTATCACAATCCTACAGGAATGACTTTGCCTCCCGGTAATATAACAAGTCACGTAGCGTTATTCTACTTTATAATTAGTTATTAGAATTTTTTTCTTTCTGTATTCCACTTTTTACGATTAATATTTAAACGTAACGACCGTATTTGACTGTTAATGATAAACTTTCCAGAAAGTTGCAAGCGCTTAATTAAAATCGTTCGAGAGAATAGTATAGCAGTGGTATGCGACGACGTTTACAATCTTTTGCATTACGGAGTTGGATCGCCACCGCACAGATTATTGTACTACGATGATCCAAACGATTGTGATTATAAGGGCGGAAACGTAATATCAAACGGATCGTTCTCCAAAATTCTATCACCAGCGATTCGTCTCGGTTGGTTCGAAAGCGGACCTCGCGTCATTAATATTATGCGATCATCGTACGTAATTCATTTTCGTACGGATCAACACAATTTATTAAGTAATAGAATAATTTTTATACTAATTTTCAGGGGTAATTTGAAGAGCGGAGGTGCCGTCAATCATTATATTTCCGGGATAATTGCGAGCCTTTTACATTTACGGATCGAGGATGAACATCTTGATATGTTGATAAAAACTTACAAGGTTCGTAAGGTTCGCAATGTACGATAGTACAGAAGCAGGTAATTCATTTTATTTGTACAAAGTCATCTCGGCAACACCATATTTTTAGGAACGACTAGAAGCAGTGTGCGTAGTCCTAGATAGTTTCCTGCCAAATTGTTGTTCTTATAGAAAACCCGAGGGTGGTTACTTCCTTTGGATACATTTGCCAACAGGTATCGGCAAATTCGTTTAATATTTCACATGATAATCGACTGTTGATGCTCGAACTGTTAACAATTATATTTTCCAGGCTGCGATGGAGGACAATTTGTCGCTTGGTGCCAAGAAGAACTCAAAGTTACTGCCATACCGGGAGTTCGATTTTCTAATATCGGCAAATCGAAAAATTACTTGCGTCTGAGTATTGCTTTTCATCGGGTTAAGGTTCTAAAAACAGCTGTGAAAACTCTGTGCAACGGATTACTTCGATATATTAGAAAGAATGTAGATCCTAATTTAATTCCTTGATAGGTGTAACAATTGATAAAAAGGATTTTTAAACGCGGAGAATACTTGTAGCTCTTTTCTTCTTCGCTTTTCAATCGTAGAAATCATTTCCAAATGAATATTTCCACGACGAATCAAACAACGGCTCAAACATAATTCTTTACATTAGTTTTCTTGTAATGCATCGAGTGTATGTTTCAATAAAATATATTTAACTCAAATATAAATTAAGCGATTAACCGGAAGAGCTTAATAATTCTTTTTGTTTAGTATCCAGAATTTGTTCAGCCTCCTTAATGTATCGATCGCTAAACGCTACTAATTGAGCTTGGATTCTACGATTGTCATCTTGGGACAAGGAAGATATCTTATTCAAGTTTTTGATTTCCTTATTCCTGATATCCTTGATGTTGTCGCGACATCTTATGTACAGGGCCTTGGCATTTTTAGACAAATTCTCTCTGTGTTCCTTGGTCACCCTTAAAAAAAAACAAACAGTCGATTAGATAAAATAATTAATCATTATTATCATTGCTGTTGACTAACTTTGGTATAGGAATAAAAATAGTTGTGCCGTCTTGCTGAGGATTCAAATTCATTCCGCTCTTGTTGAGAGCTTCCAATATTTGTGGAATCGCTTGTGGAAAGATAGTAATGCTCAGGACAATCATTTTAGGCTTGCGAGCTATCTCGACGAGCTCTTGAAGCAAATATTCATTGCCATCAAAAGTTACGGAAACTTGCTCTATCGAGCCTGTCGCCGAGCGCAGAGACAGATGTTTCACAAAATTGTTCTTCAAGTCGATAACAGCTTTCTCCAGGTTTGTCGTTAGATTATCCAAGTCGACAGTCTGCGCCAATTCATTCTCATTTATGTGCTGAGCCTTTCCCACCTTTTTCTTCTCTTTGTCTTTACTCTTTGCAGCTATTGTATTCGTTGTCGAGAAATTTCTAATGAACACGGCACAACAATTACCAAACCATCTTTGGCACACATTAGTATTGTTCATTCCAGATACCGAAAAGCACTTTGTTTTTTCACGCACGATGAACCGATTTATAACAGACTCAACGCTGTATATATTTTCTCTTGTTGCTGTATTAAAGAAAGGTTTGTTGAAGCTTCTTAACCATTTCAAGGCGAACAAGACCCGCATTTTCAGTAGAAAATTATGTTTTCTTTGATCGCCGATAAAGAAACGCTACAGACGTCCGAAATACCGATTTGGAGGTTATGAGCAATACGTGTGGGAAGCCCAGCATGGATGCCCACATGACGAAGACGTTAAATTGCATTTACGTTTTTTTTTTGCTTATTTTACACAGCGCACAACAGTTTTGGTGGTACATTGAACGAGGATGCATCTTTTTGCTTTAGTCATCGAAAACGTGGTTAAAAAGCACCGTACGTCTGTAGTTAAAATCTAACCTTACGAATCAATGATTTACAGAGTACGATTTAGTGTATCGAGACGAGGAATATTGTATGTTTAATTTATTTTTTAACGTGGTAATTGGCGGTTTTTACAAGACATAATGTACAGAATGTATCTTGATTGGTAGAAGACTGATAACGAATGTATATGGATAGAATGTCTCTTCAAGGGAATCATAACAGATTCATTATATCCTTTACCGATGACTCGAAAGATCTAAAGAAAAAAAAAAATTTATATTAAAAAGTATGAGCAGTACGATTAAACGACGTTACTTAATTTATTCGATTAACGAAGCAGAGGTAGACGTTAAAGGACTAACGAATCAAACTGCAGGTACCATCAATGACATTGAGAAATTTCAAGTTAATATTTCTTGAAACAAAAACTTCTTAGCGACATTTCGGTCGCAGTCAAAGTTATTGGTTATTTGCATTTAGATTATGCAGCTAGCATTGCTTTTCTAAAGAGCTATGATAGTTGTTTACTCATCCGATATTCCACAGTGCGTTAAACATCCTCCGAGTAGATTTTTATTCTTTCTTATAATTTTGCCAATAATCAATATCGTACGGCAACAAAAAACAAAAATGTTTATAACTACTCGCATAAAAGTTGGAGAAAATATCGATAAAGTATGAAACTTGCTGCAATATTCTCCTACTGATGTACAATATTTGTTTACCTGGATATTATTGGATCGCATGGAATGTAAAACGGATTGCACACTGCATTGGAATACGCTACGTGCAATTTTCTAAAGATCTAGAAAAAGAAGGTACATCAGTTAACGAAATATATCTATACAATGCGAATGCTTACCATTCTGACATCGTTGTCACGAAAAGATGCATTCGAAGACTGCAGAACTACGACAAATTTGATCTTCGTATTGGTAGCATATCCAAATCTAAAATTTAAAAAAATTCAACAATATTTATAACTTGATAATTATTGTTAATACTTTTACAGAAAAATTACGCACATTTTATGTTCTTCAGTTGAGTAGAGTAATCCTAAAAATAATTCTCGAGTGTCCGTTGCTGCTTTGCTGCCTACATTCAATTTCTCTTCGATGATATCAATCGACGTATGAACTTTGAAATGAAATTCAACCGCAGTCGATTCGGCAGCGCATTTAATATATTTCGGTGAATTCTAAAATAAAATAAGAAACAACATTTTATCACTGTTAATACTTTCTCTATTATTAAATTCGATAAATCGATGGAAACTTAGTAAACATAACCAACAAATTTGATTGAAAATAAGATAATTAATTTACTTACGTCTTTGCCAATCACTGCGACGCATACAGCCATTTTATCTGATTCATTAACCAACGTTAACTTCAACTACATCACTGTAATAAAAGGAATATCTAGATTTTATGCGAAACCAGGCCGTTCAAATCGTGTCAATGTCGTACGTACGTACGAGTTCGCGGAACTGGAATACGCAGTCGGTACGACACGATGAGATATATTATGAATCTATTTCTTGAGAATGATATCTGGATTTCGGTCAAGGGGTTGGAAACTGTCGCAATAGCACAGATCAATGACAACGAATAATCTAAAAAAAAAAAAGAATATTAATTTTATTACTACAATAATTGATTCACAGCGCAAAACCTTATGGATATCATTGATCAGGTACCAATGGTTCAAAGGTCAAAAGATATATTTCACATAGATCCGTCGTAATATCGTCGTTTCAACGTGCGATATTTCTTGAGCATGTAAAGGGCTTCGATCTCTTTGACAACGAATTGTCCATGAGCAATCATCTTCTCTATTTTCTCAGCATCCTTCTCGTCTCTGTTTTTCATAAAAGCTCTCTTCAGGCCCGTGCGAAAGTTATCGTAGCCTTTCGGATAATCTTTTCCCATGTAAAGCAGCTAAATCGAATAATTTCTGTTATCGACAATGTTATTGATTGATTGATTGATAATATAATTATTAAAATTATTATTTCAATTACCGTTTTGTATAATTCAATAACTTTGGCTCTTTGAGTCATAATTGTACACTTTAACAGTTAAAACTGTTATTATCGCGGGGATCGAGAAATGCGTTCTATATTTAGCAGATAACTGATTATTGCAACTGAGAGAATATAATAATCTCAAGTTGCGATAGTGTAGAATACAACATTCGGAGAAACTGTTTGATTATGAAAATTTATAAATTCAGATCGGTATAGTGTACCACCGATTTGATCAGCAGCCGGTAAGACAGTATCTGGTTCGTACAATTAACCAACATCCCTTGCTTCTAATCCAAGGTAATAAACTGCTTTACCGTGAGTATTGTTCTCCCTATTTAGAATCTCTCCCTTTTTCAACCCCTCGTGCTACTCTAGTTGCAACCCCTACGAAGAGGTGGCGGTATATATTCGTTGAGAAAAACAATTCTGATTTGGTAATTCTTCAAATGTATTTAGTGATTCTTCAAATGTATGAATAATTTATAAAAAAATTATGGATAGTTCATGAGCATTGGACAATTTTTGGTACAATTAGAAGGAACTGATACGGACGCCGATAAATTCATCTCCCGTGCTGATGCAGCTGTCCGATTGGAAATTCGATACGATCAGATATATAACAGTGAACGATGAGTAATGTTAGCATTCTTTGAAGTATGTGCATACGCAGCTCGATAGATATTATCGGTGACATACATGACGAGTGTCCTGTATGAGAGGGCTCCGGTGGGTCTCTCTTTTCCTCGGTTACCGTTCAAGATTTAGTCATTCGTCAGTTGTAGGTACAAGCATACGACCGCCCGCACTGACTACTCACTCAGTGTCAACAGTAACTCGCCGATCGTTCTACCGATATCATGAAATTTCCGAAGAGACAATGTGCATTGGTAATAGCGGTGAGTACTCGTTATACGCTGGTTGCTCGTGTACGATTTTATCGAGAGATGAATTTACGACAAAACGAATATCTTTGCAGTTTCTATCAATCACAATTGCAGCGCGGGTATCGGTATTCACCAAGCCAGTGAGGAATGAGCGCGATCCACCCTTCTGGCAATCAATGCTTCGAGAATTCATATTCAAGACGATCTCTTCGGATCGATATCAGCACGATGACCTGTACAAAAAATTACTGGACGCTCCCTTCTACGGTGGTCCCTTGCCAATTGGTTTGAAAGGCGAAAACGCGATTGTATCTCGTGGCAATGCGTTTAATATGCCCGATGGACAATGGATTTTTTGTCAAGAGGGTTGTACGCAATGCGAGCTCTGCGATCAGCAAAGAGATGATCCAGCAGTCAAGTGGACTTTGCGACGAGTAGAGCGCTCGACGCGTCGGGGTTTGCCAAAGTGGAATCTACGGTTGACCGTCGCACCACGGATGTACGAGAGATTTCGCGTCAACAAACATCCGCAGCGTTACGATGATGTCCACGTGATGAATGAAGTTAAGGTTGGAGCGGAAAGTGCCCGGGAGCTTGCTCCATCTACCACACAACAAGAATTCACTTTTGAGAAATCACAGAAAATAAACATCTGGAGTCCAACTGAGGAAGAACGATATTCAGATATTGACTCCTTAAACGAGAAAACTCATGACGACTATCGCAGGGGTCCAACGCGGATCAAGAGGTACCGATCAAAGCGACGCTCTCCATTGGTGTACCACGATCCGGATCAGTACGATAACGAAGTCGAAAGTCCGGCAGAGAGACAAGAAGATGACACGCGTCCTCGTTTGATCGTGGGTATCGATCAGCACGGTAAAAAGCACTTGGTACACCTCATACCGGTCGATTCACCATTGAGAGATTCTGATCAGCGCAACCACTATGACAGGAATTACCGAAAGTCCGATACCCGGAGAAATACGATGAGGATCGGTAGGACGATTCAGGAAGAACAGGATGCATCTTCCTATGAAACATTGATCGAACGTATCCTGGATTCTTTCAACACTCATCGCAACTTCGTCGAGAAGTTTTTGTCCTCCGACAGAATCAAGTCAGTCAATCACAATGATGCTGACATTCCTTTGTATTCGACTTATTCAGAAAGTGGCGAAAATACATTCGAGGGAAGAAATTGGGTGGGTTATCGTATCGATGACTCTCGACAAGCCAATCAATATCTAACCGACATGGAGTATCAGGTGAAGGAGCAGGGCGAACAGTTCAGACATTACCCCAACATGACGCGGGAGGTAAACAAGCCCTACGGCGAATATCAAGATCAAAATACGATGATCGAGTACGAACCTTATGGGGTGTCCGCTGGGGGCCAGCAGCACCATCAAGACGAGCAGTATCTGCCCCCGGCAGACGTTGAGCGTAGACGTCGCAACTCCTTTGCCAAACTAATGGACTCGACAGCCGGGCATCAAGCTTCCAGACAGAATCATACTCAGATTGATGCTTCCGATACCGAATTCTGGATCAAGAGAGACTTTCTTCAAAACTCGACTAATCAACCGTTCACAGATTCGCCACTGAAGATAAATCGAACGGACGAACGGAGTCTAAACTTGTCGGATGAATCGGCTACTTTGGAAAAGCAAACTTTAAATTCGGACAACTGATAGCTTCAGTTATTAAGGCGTACAACGTATAGTTCTTTCAAGCCTACATAGAATCAAATAAACTTTGTTTTTTGTCGTTACGCAACAGGATATTGCGTTGCAGTTTAATAGGAGACAGACCATGCGAAGAAATAAATACAACGTCGATGAAACGATTTCGCCTTGTGGATACACGGTGGTGCGATAGACAGAAGCTTAGGAAAAATAAGGAGATCGTGCAATGTTTTGAAGCTTACGAGGGGCCAATTACCCTTCCATTAAAAGAATCGTGCTGTGACAACCGACACGTCATGCGGGCAGAACGCAGTCAGCTACGTTTGCATTTAACGACATTGCAACAGCACGGCGTGTTGAATCCAGGACTGTGTCGGCACGATGACGCCACATGCGGAGGTACATGACTCCACTGTACCGTCACGGCGTGCTTACCTATGCCACCACCATGGCGTCACCTTGCCGTCACATGTCTATCTGGGTTAAAATATCGAAGCTTTCATTAGCCATGTAATATTTCATTTCAAAGTGTAACTTATAACCATTCTACTTGTAGGTAATCAGTCAAAAGTCAGTTAAAAATTCGTCTGAGCTCTCGATGCGGTGAACGACCAAAAAGATGTTGGAACTTTCCTAACGGATAAATTCTTCGATTCTGTTGATACTGATAAAATTACTTCCTCCTGTCGAACGCCGTAGTACACAATTCTGACCGAATCGCCTTAAAAAAAAAAGAATATTTATTAACAATAATTCTTTCTTTTGTTTTATAAAAAATAAATTAACATTTCAGTGACCGCCAACGATTTTGCTGTCTTGCCATCGTACATCTACATTCCTTTCTCTACTCACGAACTTGCATCTTGGGGTGCGAGGGATCGTTAATTCGATCATTTTAATAAAACCACTTGAGCCCTAATTTCCTTGGAAGACTAAAATATTGATAGTTTTTCTCTAAGAAATAAATATTTCGATTTGGATGATGCCATTCGAATGATTTCTATTTGACTAACGCCGTATTATACAACTCCGACCTAATTATCTTAAACTAATGAGGGAAAAATAGTTATTGACGATTCTTCTTCGTTCTCTTCTATCAAAGATCAATGAACTTTTGAGTGTCCGTCGATCATGTTGCTGTCTGACTATTATACATCTTCATTCCTTTCTCTACTCATGAACTTGCATCCCGAAGTGCGAGTGATCTTTGCCACATCTTCACCAAGCTTTCCTCCATGGTAATGTCATCATTTGATAGCCCGATGCAAATAAAGATGCGGGTTGCTTGCACACTTCATTTATAAGTTTGATGTACCAATGGCAAGATGAACAACGTTGCCGATATGATGTACACTATATACATTGACTGAGTAGACCCGATCTGCGGCTTCGTACGGGTTAAATGTAGGCACTGTAGGATTCGCGTAATTGCATGGCAATGGATAGGTTGAAAGTGGAAGCGGTTCGAATAGGGTAAGGTATCGTCTGCCAGTCGGTATCCTAACACCCACCTACAGCATATACCTGCAAAGTCTATGTGTATGTCCGTGAAACGGGAAGCATACCGAGGATAGCGGAGTTAAGTCGGTGCTTATATTTAATTAAGGAGGATACGGGCTTGAACGAGAAGGAACGAGATAGAGAAGGGTAAAGAGTTGCCGGTTCCTAAGGGAAACTAAACAAGCGAGACAGAAGGAAAGATAGTTGAGAGAGGTAAGTCAGTGTTACTTGTCTAATTATCCACCCCTCTGACTCTGCAACCCCTCGGTACAATTTCCTCTTCGTAGTTTGCTTCCCTCCTCAATTAATGTTTCCACCACCTCACTTTTCATCCGTTGCGCCTTCGGGACTCCCGGTGTCTCTTGCCTCTTTTGTTTCGTAGTAAAACCTTTTCTATTCATCCTTCTTCCTGACACACCACCGGCAAGAAAAAGAAATCAACGATCTTCTCACTCGCTAGGCGTTTATGCGCGCACTGGGTACAAATTTCGAATCGTCTTGAAAAGCAACGCACCCACTTTCCTTCAAGCGCGCATAAACATTCGGTACTGTGGAAACTTTGAAATTGAATTCCCGTTTGGTGTTTGCCTGATAATTAACCTCGAGGGGCGTTGTGACCTGTGTGAGATGCGCTTCACTGATTTCAAGAGAAGAAACTGGAAGCTGCCTTCCATCTGACTTTCGCGGAAGCAGTCGAGCTGTCGAGCTCGTGGCATGCCTCAACGATAAATCGGAATGGCACCTTGACTGAAAATCTATGAAAAGCGACAACAAGAGATAAGGGAGTGCGCAAGAGCGAAAGCTTTGAAAATTCCTAACAGGCAGCGCATCCGAACGAGCTTTCCGGTGGATTGATCGAGGAGAAGATATATAGCCGGGTATCAGTGCAGCGAAGGAGGTACGTTTTTGACTCGTTTCATATATTTAAATCCCCGTCAACGAGTTTGAGTACTCGTAAGCTCTCCTCTTCACAGTCGGTCGGCTCGAACCTCAACAGCCTCAGGAAAGTACAGAAGAAAAAGTGAATAACAGTATCGGGTGTAAAACGTCTGTATAAAGCATCCGAGTTGTTCGAGCGTGATGACGCGTATTCTGTCTGACTTGTTGGTATAGACCGGGAGAAGAGCTTTTTGCAAGACGTAGTGGCCTTGACGTAACGTGGCTCGCGATAAACGGGAAGGCGGAAACCATCCCCTGTTCCTAATGCTCCCTCGTCTGTTCAATGTGTATTTATACCGTACGTGTTTAAGTATATAGGTGGCAGCTCTACGCAACCATGTATGAGGGTACTGGCGGGATAAGTACTATCCAGTTTCATGGTGTGTCATGTATGTATAGTTTGGTAAGTAAGGTTTTGCGCGAGCGGAGGAAGTATCTGTCTGCCGAGACTTGAGATAGAGCAAGTTTTAAAAACATGGTATGTATACCCTCCGTCGTATTCGGTGGGCTGTGCCACTAGCAGCTCGACGTATTATCGGAGAGCGGCAGCACTCCGAAAGTAGGCGGCCAGCGGGAACTCTTTCGCCCGTAAAGCTTTCTTCTGGTATTCCCATAGAACCTCACCACGACTTTCAGCATGGGGAAACGAGAGAGAGAGCGAGAGAGAGAGAGAGAGAGAGAGAGAGAGAGAGAGAGAGAGAGAGAGAGAGAGAGAGAGAGAGCGCTAGGAAACCTTACAAGGTTTTCCACCAGCGAGTTCTCAGTTGAAACTAAAGCACGCAAGGGGCTTTTCGGCAAATGGAAAGAAGTAATCAACGATCTCAATGCTTTTGTCTCTCTCCGTTTGTCCAGGAAAACGAAGAATTTCCACGTACTTTATTACCAGGATTTTAAGTCGAAGCAGTTTAAGTAGTTGTCGGAGTAACTTAGCGCGATTTAGCTCCTGAGGTTTACCGGGTGAAGCTCTAAATAGTATATTCGTGAACTATGTAGATAAAACGTGTTAACTCTGTCATTTAGACACCTGGCGGAGGATCAAAAAAATTTTGCTCATTACATTACTGCCAAGTCCGCAGTCTTTTTTTTTATGTATTTGAGGAAAAATGCCAAGGTACTGGATACACTTTACTCGCCGAACCATCTCGCGGAACGATGGTCACTACTCGTACGTTGGCATACGCGATCGCCAGCGCTAACCAGGGTAAGCTAGCTAGCGCAGCAATTTTGGATTTCGCCAGTGCCGCACCAGTCATCCCGATACCATCATGGCTAGAATTTTCCATAATAACCGCTGCTTTGACATCGGGCAAATCCAGGGCAATTTCTCCTAGGATCTCTAATTTCAGAGATTTTAAAAATATCTTCAAACGCTTCAAAGAAGAACATTGCACGTTGCTTTCGCATTATTTTTCTTCGTCGTCCGCAAAGCTTTCGTCAAGAGGGATCCAATATTCATTTCTATGTCTTCAGCAAAAATGGAAAATTCCATAAAGTAAGATTTTTTGAAATGTATAATATAAATTCTTCTATTACTGACAATATAAGGAAAACCTCTCATTTTTATTGTACAAAAGGATAGAGTTAAACAAGGATACAAAAGTGTCCCAATTAACGATTGAACCGGTATTGTTATTCCATTGTATGTTTATCGAGTGGTGGAAAAAAGCTAATAATCGTCATTGGTGGAAAGGCCCTAATTAAGAATTGGTACTTGATCGGTAAATAAGGATCCCTAACGGACGTTTCGACTGAATAGTTTTGTCACAAACAATTATTTCGATAATACGTGCGTTTTTCAAGATTTTGCAATTTTGGAAAAAAACAGTATTACGAATAGAATATATAAATATTAGAAAAATTCTATTGTACATCGGTGATTAATTGACGATTATAACGGAGCGAGTTATAATTTTAAACTGAAAATAAATGATATATATTTAAAAAAATAAAAATAAATTAGTACAATTATGATTTGCATTTTGTTGTTGAAAATAATAACAAGTTTCTATTGTACCGTTGCATCTACGGGAAATTTAGAGTCCACTGTCCCGATGAGTACATTCCAGGACTATCAATCTTTGCCTTGGACAGATTTTAATATCACAATTATATATGCAAACTTTCCAATCGATCTAGGATGATTCGCTGATAAAACTTTCCAACAAATTTTCCATCATCACCGTCGACTGACATTTTTGGGCATTGAGGCGGGAGATAAATGTCCTCAAGGGAGAAGAAGAGCCGGTGGGAAGCCCTATACGAATTCCTGTCCCTCGCGCCACCTTCCATCGGAGCGCAGGAGCGTCCGCGATCTCCTTAAGACGTCGCGGCTCGTGTTCCGTACTGACTAATTACTCCACGGCTCGTCGATCAGAGTCACTGCGAACTTTCGTTGTGCTGCTACCGAGAGCCCGTGGAGCAAAGAGGATGAAGAGGTTGGAGGATACGTATCACCGCGCGAGTACCTCAACGAGAACTCCAAGAAACGAGGAATAAGGCGGGACGCGCGAGGAGATTGCGTTCCACATCGGCCCCCGCGAAGCTTCCAATATCCTGTAAAAGGAATCGCAAAAATTCGGATATTAGTTCGACGCACGTCGATCGTAATCGTGTGTGAGAGCGTGGGGAGAGCGAGAGAGAAAGAGAGAGGGAGCCAGCAACGGTTGAGTACGATAGACGCTGCTGGCGGCCGAGCAAAAGCTCGCCCGATGTCGGCGAGGGTGCGCGCGAGCGACTCTGCTTCCTGAAGATTCGAAGCGAACGACTGCTCCGGAGGCCTCTTTCGCCGGTACTATCCGCCTTTGAGCTCGTGCCAAAGAAGAACGTTCGGCGCGCATATGAAAAATAAAAAGCAAACGAATCACGAGGGGTGGGGAGGGGGTGCAGAAGGGCCCTTGCGCGCTCTTGTGCCTCAGACGTTTGCGTAATAGAAAACGAAATGGGATGTCGATGCAACGTGTTGTTTTTCGGCTGGTTGCCTGGCCAGCAGTACCAGCAGCCGCCGTCTATACATCGCTCATCTTTTCCTTCCACTCCAATTTCTCCACTGCCGTTCACCGTCAAAGCGTGCGAGAAAAGCACCTGACGGGACTGACGCCGAGGAAAAAACGTCGCGTCGGATGTGTGAAAAGTACGAAAAAAAAAAGTTAAAAATACGACAACCAAGAATTAAAGTACACAAACTTGCACACAAAAATGTGAGTGTAACATGTAATTCAGTACAGCTTAGCGCTCAAACGATATAAACGCGAAAGTGAATCAGACCAATTATTTCATCATTCTGAATAAAGGTATAACAAGTCGTAATTCGCTCGCTCTACTTCAAACAAGAGTTTTAACGCAAACCCTCATTGTCGAATTCGTGAAATACCAAGAGCGCGAAATAGCGTGAAAAAGGTTTCGACAGAGGTTTTAGTAGAGAATAAGAAAGAACTAACAACGAGCGATAGAGGCGCGAGGCTCGAAAATTAAAAGCGCAAGTCAACATTTCGTTGCCGGTGCATTTTAAGCGCGGACGAATTGGAATTCCGATTTTTTTCCGGTGGTCGGTTCTAGTACACTATGCCGTTTTACCATTATCGTCATTTAATCACATCCACGATGGTCATTTTTAATCTTTGGATAGCCATCGCGTGGAAATGCTGTTCGTGTAACCTCGTTAACTTCACCAAGGGTGGATAAAAATCGTCACGATTTGGATATTTGTGGCAGGCGGGAGTCGGCAGTCCTTGATACAGAACTAGTTTTAACCGATGAACGAGCGACCCTCTCGTCGCTTAATCAGCAGAGTGCTCGCCTCGGCGGATCGAAGCGCTTTTACCACTGGTCCGGAACGAGCGGATGAAACACGGAGACACGGTGTAAAAGCGAAATCACAGTTTTTAAATTAATGGATGGAATACCGGACTGCAAGCGGCGAGATACAAGCTGCCAATGTTCAGCCGCGATGGAAGGACACATTGCGCGATTGAGGTGGTCGGCGTCGACTGCCAGACAAAAAATAAAAACTCACAGAAGAACTAGTAAAAGCCGATCACTTGATTTATCGCTTTCGACTATCGTGTACTCGCATCTGTTTCGCAGAAAAAAAACTATCTGATACTTGTGAAAAAAGTCAAAACCAACTTTCGGAGAATCCTTTCGATCGCCCACGAGTTATGGATATTGCGGACATTGATATTTACTTTCGTCGAAACCGAATGTTCTAGCCGTTGAGGCTGGCATTGAATATGGCTTTGATAAAAATACTAGAACAGTAAAAGAAAAAGAAAACGGAGAGAAAAATCTAGTAAAAAAAATGATGACGTATCTGAGAAAAATTGCTATTGGAAATCAACACAAAGGAAAAAATGGCCAATATTACAGTATTAATAAATATTTCTAAGGGAAAGTCTTTTTCGAATGTGAACAATGACTTAAATAATACAGAATATAATATTTTCCGAAAAATTATAGGTTATGACAATCTACTGGGTTGGAGTTAGTTACAATTTATCCACCAGATGTCAGGGTGACTTTTGTGATTTCTCAATAGTAAACTGGTTACATGGAACGATATCACGATTTGTCAACGAGTTTGAGATAAAAGTCGATCTAACAGAGTCTCGCAAGCTGTCAAGATTCATTCAAGACCACTAAAAAAAAAAACGCAGAGGTTGAGTGGATGGCTTGTTACCGCGAATTTAATATTTGGGACTCAATGGTTGTGTAACTGAAGTACAATTATTTCACTTTGATAAAAAAGAAACTATTAAATTGACGTAAAATATTAAATCAACTTTGCAATGTTATCGACAATTATTCTGTTTTAATGAGCTGGAAGTAATAAATTCACGTGAAATATTAAATTCACACAAAATTTAGCAATTTTATAACGGATGCATGATTCTATTGGATCTACTTTAAGATATCGGTAGACGCAGCCTAATTTTTATCATGTTGTACCGATGCCTGCCTTGTATACGAGTAGTTTCGATTCGAATGAGAAAAATATATATCGATCCTTGGTAATCACTATATATTTTCTCTCTTCGATACTTCCGCAGGCCGTCGCCCCTGCCATTCTACACACTTCTCTAAATTCCACGTCCGGTTAACGCATTGTGTCAGAAGTGTTCGGGCCTACAATAACACATCCTCATACGCACAAATTGTATAACTGGAGCATAAGAAGCCCAACGAGGCACACGCACAAAGAGCCTAACGAAGCTCACATAAAAAGCCCAACGAGATACACATGCATCGCTTCATTAAGTAGGCGATTCTAATGAGAAAAATATATAGGTGACATTAGCGCAGTGGTTAATGCTCTTACTTGGTACCTGAATAATTCGGGTTCAATACTCAGTGATCACCATATATTTTCTCACTTCGATACTTCCGCAGGCCGTGGCCACTGCCATTCTACACTCTTCTCTTAATTCTACGTCCGGTCAACGCATGGTGTCAAAAGTGTTCGGGCCTACAACAACACGCCCTCATACGCACAAATTGTACAGCTAGAGCGTAAGCAGCCCAACGAAGTACACACACAAAGAGCCTAACGAGGCACACATAAAAAAGCCCAACGAGGTACACTTGCATTGCTCCATTAAGTAGGCAATTCCAATGAGTAGAATATATAGATGATATTAGCGCAGTGGTTAATGTTCTTACTCGGTACCTGAACAATTCGGGTTCGATCCTCGGTGATCACCATATATTTTCTCTCCTCGATACTTCAGCAAGCCATTGTAACTATCGTTCTACATTACCCAAATTTACCCAAATTCTCCGTACGGTCATCACAATATTTATAAAAATTATTCCCACAAATATGGTAAAACATGTTAAAAAATCGTACATTTGTTGACAGATTGTTGACAGAACTATTAGCGGTTTTTCTCAGGTTATACAGTAATTCTTGCGAGAAAGTTTTTCTCTGTGCACGATTTATCTTACAGACATTTAACTCTTTGAGGGGAACCTGAATAGTTTACTACCCGAGGCACCATTTCAAAGTATCCTCCCTGCTAGGGAAGCAGTTGTTATCCGTCGCTGGTTAATCAATTGTTGTTATGTCATCTACCATAAAGTTGACATACCAATTTCGCACATGCAGCATCGTACTCTTGAAACGATTCGATTTTACTACTTATTTAATTCAGTGAATTAGAGTCCCAACTCCAATGAAAGTTAACAAAGGTACAACTTTGAAGAAAAATTTTTTTGTGAATTAATCGTGAATATTTAATGAAATAAAAGTCTCAACTGTAATCCATATGATCGATAAAGGAACCTAGGATCGTCCGCAGTCCAAGGAATCAGGCATACGCGAAGCACAAATATTCCAAAGGCATCGATGCACGGGAGTTCTGTCCCCCGAACGTCGGGAAATGATTCCGGGTTGGATATCAAAGTCCACGAATTCCTGTGCGTTTGGGAGAGTAGAAGACGATCGTATAATCTAGGAGAGGTCGCTGCCGGAGAAGGGCGGAGAACCGGAAGGATATACCAACAGGGGTTGCCGGTAGAGTCGAGAATGCGAAGGAGTCTTGAAGTTGTGGAATCGAGAGGCGCGCGGAGCGAAGAGGTGTCTCCGCCTCGTTGGTTCAGCTGTGGAAACCTCTCGCGAGGCCAGCAGGCGGTAGAGCTTCTCGTCGAGACCGCGTTACTTCCGAGTCAACGGTGCCTTTTGATCTTCCGTTGAGTCTAGACTCGCTTTGCCGGCACAGTCTTTCCCGTGGACCCAGCCGTTTAGCCTTCTTCGTCATTCGGCTCCGTCCTCCTTGGCCGAATCCCGTTTACTCGTTCGCTCGTTTGCCACCAGCGAGTAAACGCTTCGGTACCGGCTTATCGAAACTTTACGGCAATTCTTCATCATCCTGACACAGTTTTTCTTATACCTGGCAAACCCTTTATTTCAACGCGTGTATGCTATTTCCATCGTTGTTTCTTCATTCTCATCCAGTTCGCATTCTTTTTATTCATTCCGTTGATATACTTGATGATCGTTAAATAATATTGCGGTAGTCCTTCCATCTGAATTTTTTATATGTCATAATGCTAAAGCGTATACCGCTATAGCTGTAAAGTTTGAGACTCCGTCACTAAACATTTCGATGAAATAATAATTGTGGAAAATTCAACACGTGCGCTTACGGCGGATAGCTCGTAGAGCAGACACCTTCGTTATAAATTTGCCTCGATTAAATACAATTTGAAATAAATTACCACAATGTTCTCTGGTCTTCTTAAACAATTCTGAACATCTCATAAAAAATTCAACTTTCTGAATATTTCAAAAAGAACTCTTCGATTATCCGAGTAGAACTGTAAAGACGCATCAACGCTATTTATATCCGGATGTGCCTGCCTCATATCGCGAACTACGTACGCGTTCGCTTGCCCCTTCCGATGCCGCACAGAAATACTACCTTAAGTATTGGCCCGAGACGTTTGTAGTTAACTATTAATCCCGAGGCGTCTCTTTATTGAATCATATTTTAAGGTGTCGAGTCAGGATATACTTAACATTTTCTGCTCTGTATCAGTACCGGGAAGCGACTGGGATGAATACGATATCGAAGGTCGGGCGCGTTTCGCAGAAGGACCGACGAAGTTACTTATTGCTCTGTATCGTCTAAACGGAAATATAACAGTGTCAGACAGGGACAAGGATTCCAATTTCCACTGGGACTTAAACATTCGTCACGCGTAGTCTGTAATGGAAGGTTATAGAGCTCTGGAGCGCCAAGTCCAAGTTCGTCTTCCGAGGGACACAGGAAGTTTCCATAATTCAACCGAGCTCGATTTCCCGTTGCACGCGCTCTCGCGTCTTGCACGGCTACCCTCAGTCGCCGGTACGAGAACCAGGGTATGCTTTCCTCTGCACCAGCAGCGAACGCGTCTCCGGTGGTACATAAATTCAAAATAAAGGTGCGATAATACAAGCGAATGGGTCTCCGCGAGACTCGTGTGCTTTATGACGTCAAACTGGTGGCAAGAAAATCTCGACATGACCTACATTTTAAAGAGAGAACAGTACACGTACGTAAAGTATCTTCGGAGCGCACGCTTAATTTATATTGTATCACGGAAATGCCTTGGCTCATGATTTAAGTGGATTCATTGGTTAAGATGGATAATTGCTCCTGACGATAGAAAGATTTCATATTTAAAGAGTAATTTCTAAAGACGTTTTTATAATCAGCGAAATGTGGTAAAAGCTGTCTCAGAGGTAGAGTATTCCATTTAGAATTAATGGAATTGCATCTGCATTTGGCTTAAAGGGGAATTCCTATTTTTCCACAAAATTAGTGATTTCGAACGAAATTTTATAAGGCAAGCCTTAAGAATATGCAATTTTGAAGCCTAAATTTGTCAAATTTACGAAGCTATGATTCATTACGCGTTAACCGTTAACAATTAACGAAATAATACAAATATTCGGATACAAATCAGTCAATTCCATAAATTTTGAGGATGATGAAGAGCGTAATGTAAACAAATATATTTCACATCGTTTTTTATGTTTCGGCTGTACATGCGAACGATAGCACGTTTGTCATGGATATTTTAAAACTGATGCAAATAGGAATATTCCATAAATTCCAATAAAAAATAAGGAATAAATATAAGTAAAGTTTGAGATTGATTAAACTCATAGTTAATAAAAAATGGAAAAATCGGTTTTTACGCTAAAAAATGGCAATATCTCTCTAAATTAATTTTTTAAATTCATAGTTCTACAAAATCTGACGTATTCACGGCGGTAGAGATACATTTGGAAAGCGTAAAATTGTAGGATAACGTAATTTTCATAAAAAGTCTGCTATACCTATTTTAATCTGGATAATAAGAAGTTGGAAGTTTCCTTTTATCTCCTCGCAGGGTTAAGAACCACCGGAGAAAATGAAATCGTATCTCGGTGAAAGGGTCTCTTGGTATATGACGAACGTATTTTCAATATAAATGAAATCGGGACTGAAAAAGCCCCCAAATGTAGCAAGTTTATCGTATTTCTACTGGCGTATAGCAGTGTCGTATACGTTGAAAGTAAAAATTTTCGTTCACGATTCTTTCGCACCCGATTTTCTTTTTCCTAACGTGTTTCCTTTCAACGCGTTACGTTACGTTGCGCCTTCATTCAGGATCTTTGTATACGAAGTACATACGAAAAATCACAGGAAAAAGGGAGTTGCCGCTACCGCTGCGTGGACTTGTTGTGCGCGAAATCAAACAGAGTCATCGGCGGAGAAGCGAATCAGGCCAAAGTCGTGGGGGCGCTAAATTGAAATCTAGAAACGAAGCGGAGAGTAGGAACCTTTTTGCTTTCGTGCGCTAAACCTCGCTGTAGTCGTAGTACAGCAGAGATCACACCGAATCACCTAAAGGCTTCTCCACCGTGCACACCATCGGATTTGCTGCCGCTTTTCCTCGGTTTCAGCGAATGAAGCCGGGCGAGAAGTCAATTGGAAAAGTTTTTTATTGGTTCACGCTTAGGAATTCCGCGCTGCGAGGCCATACCAGCGTTCTCTCGCGCGATCGCCGTTTTCTCTCTTTCTTTTTTGCGATTCTGGTTAACGACCCGAATTGTTTGTCCGATTCACTCGATCGCTCTCAGCAGAGAAACGGATATACGACCGCCTCGGTATATCTTGTCGATCTTTTCTCGGTCCTTGGCAATCGGCATAATCGAAGATTCGGTAATATCGACTTATTCGTTTGCGAAATATCAAGTGTCCCCCATGAAATAACATTGACTCTGAGGATACTCTCTGAGTGAAACGAAAAGAAAAATCCGTTTCGTACATTCCTCAAGTTCCGTTCTGGAATTTCTCGATGCAAATCGCGCAGCAGGAAATTCTTATCCGAAAGTTAAAATTCTTTTTTTTTTAGCGAAAAAAAAAAAACAACAAAATTAAGGCGAAACTAAATTACTTAAAGTTTAGCAATTTGTATTAATAAAATAAAATTTTGCGATTTTTGCGAAATCTTTAGGTCAATTTAACATCTGCGCTGCTTGTTACTTACTCGTTTATTATAAAAATCTTGAATCAACGAATCGATTACAGTCGAAAACTCCTGATAAAATCTCTTTGAACACTACAGTACTATGCCCACTTCTAAAAGCGATTATGATTGTGTTTGTGTTTACATTTTATCGAAGATTATATTTTCATCGAAAATACTACTTTTATGTTGTAATTGTGCGTTTTATTACATCTACAAAATTAGTTTCATAAATTACGAATTTGCAATTATTTTTAACCACTCCAACAATTGATTATTCGAAATATCTCTCTGGGTGTACGTCTGCCTTCTATTTGTGCAAGTTTAATGAATTTAATATGAGAACCGGTGATATTAATCCGAGATCATACAATCATTTGTCAGTCTAGAAACAGTGGTCTCATTTTAATTGACGCTTAACCCACGTCGCAAATTATAGCGGGTGTAGTATATTTGTTGTAGATTACTACATTCAAGTAGAAACTTTTGTGCGTGCGCGCGTGTGTATATGTGTGCGTGTGTGTGCGCGTGTGTGTGTGTGTACATAGCTCAATCTGTTTACGGGAGTGGACCGAACGTTTGCACAGTCAAATTTCGGGCTGGTTTCGACAGTGATATACCAAAAGTGTCCAGTATACCAGGAGTGTACTCGACGTTTCTGAATGAGTTTTTGTATTCTCACGCCGCTTTTTTTTCCCTAGTTACAAAATAGGATTAATCGCAACTGTCGAGCTAAAATTACGCGTACGATCAATGATCGGTTTATTGCATTTCACTCAAAAATATAGCAAAGCCATTGCACTCCCGGTGGTCATTCGTTCCAATTCTATTACCGCGAATGTGAACGCATCGGCGTCGTATAAAAAACATACGTTTCGGTGAATTGCAACGTGCTCTGATGCACACGTTCCAAGCTCTTCTATTAAATTATTCGCGTCGAGCAATTATATGAAATGGTTATTTCGGAATGAAACCCAGTATCCCAGGTTCGTTTTGCGCCATGACCGGCAACGAGTTTCGAAACGTGTTCGGACATCCTCAGCGCCTGTCGAGTTCGCACCCCCGATGCAACTGATGAGTAAAATAAGTATAACCGCGTGTTGAATACACGTATACGTATACGTAACGCTGTTTCATGAATATTCGGCACGACCTATGGGAAATCACGCGGTAAATGAATTTATTCTTATCCTCGGTACCCATCGATATACGACATCACTCATATGTTTCCATGTGCGTTTGATTTTCTACTGTAGTTTGCTCTGGAAAATGTATACGGTGGGTAAATGAATTACCAAACTCTATTCGATCACTTAGATTCATACGTAATTGTGTTATAGTACAATTTGTACTGCATTTGTTTACACGACGTATGAAGTTTTCATGACTGTAAAGACTGCGTTACACAGACTCGCTGAATCGATGTCCTCCGGGCTGTGTACCTATATTTCGTAAAATTCAACGCAGCCACTGTATTTCCTGCACGGGTGAACGAACTGTTCTGAATGGGAAAACACAGTCAAACAAGTTCGTACTAATTGCGAATACATGTCGAATGTTTTATCAATATGTATTTATCGAGAGTAAGAGTGAGAGACTGAGAGAGAATTGGTAACTCACGAGCCCATCTGTCCTCGTGTGAGCTATTGATTTATGCGCTGGTTCGGTTTGCCGAACGAAAAAGACAAACCAGCGCTCGATCATTCATAAAATTGATCAGTATCGCGGCTACAGCGTTCGGCGGTGCGCTTGATTGTAAATTGTAAGCAATTTCGTAATTGCGTGGACAAAGCAATTAAGCCGTTTGACTGGTTATCTACGACGCAGAGAGCCATTTCCTGGTAAATGCACCAACGGACACTCTCTGCGTCCTACCGATATAACACCCCCTACAACCCAAACATCGGATGATAATGCAATTTGGATAATACCCAGGCAGTCCCTACGCGTTGCACCTCCATCGACCCAACGTTATCCACCTGGAGAACACACCGGTGTAGATGCTCCGTTGTTTACCTGTTCGTCAATTCAATCGTCATTATGGATATGTCGACCTACTACCTATTCGCACCAGTTTATCCTTTCTTCGCATATAATTATTGCAAAAGTAATTTCAATACTATTTTATCCGTAAGATTGATTCCATCAAGCAGATTGTATATTTTTTATCAATTGCGAGGCAAATACCTATTAGAAGGTCAATTAAATTGGGTCAATAGTCTTTGTATTCACATGGCGGAGCTTCGTTTTCATGAATATATATTTATTCGATTTTTTCATAACGTGTTTATCACACTCGAAAAATTCAAACCTTGATAACTCGAGAACGCTTTAAGCTTTCAAGTTACAATTTATCACAAAGTCGTTCGAGAGTTTGTTCGAATTTCTTACGAAATAATTATCCTTAAGATTTTATTTGTTATACTTACAATGTTATGAGCTATCGGTTGAAATAATTCTGGACAAACAGAATTGAATTTTGTATGAAACGGTCAAACAATTTTAAATTTTAGAGATAAAAAATGTCTTTAATTATTAAAATTATTATTATCAAGTTTCTGAGTCGATAAAATCTTTAACAATCGAACTGAAAGTGTGTACGGATGATCAACGGACTTAAATTACTAACTTTTTTCATTTAAAGAGAAATTAATATCAAGATCCCGAGTCTACCGTATCACGAACTATCGCAATTTTGAGAAGATAAGTCGGTTATTCAAATGACCCTACAAAGTAGAAGTTTGCACGTTGCTACCTCGTTATTTTCTACATTTCACAAAGCTTCTTATATGAAAAAGCCAAAATCGATCTTGATATTTCCTCGTAGAGGTGGCTTTACGAAGGGAGGAAAATAATGAGGAAGCAATGTATGAGATTCTTATTTAAAAACGTTTTAAAAGGTTATTTTTATTCTTTTTTATTTCACTAAAATCGTCCACAGACTATACAATGCGTAAATTTGCGGTGAGCACCTTATTTCGTTTCGTTATTAATAGGCCAGTCGACAAAATCGTCGTTATCGATCTGTCAGTTTATTATTGAAAAAAATAATGATCAAACAATGTATTTATCATTTAAAATGAATTAATAGAATTTTAAAAAGCAGATCAATTCCACAGAGAATATTTTAGATTTTGTATCAATGGTAAAGCGAATAAACGTCACAGAGGTCAGTAAAATAAGATTATAGGTTTTTAAATTGTTTGAATTTTTTTTTGTCACTCAAATCGAGCCAGAGACGATACAGTGCGTAACTTTGCGGAAAGCACTTTTTTTCGCTCGTGTGTTTGATATCGCTCGACGGAACAATTTTAACGCAAATGAGAAATACGCTCTGCTGGTAGGATAAACAAGCGAGATAAAGGATTTATGGATACGAGCGAGGTAACAGCTGCCATAAAAGTCTCGGGGTGTTTCCAATCTGTCAACCCATGCGCGGTGCTCGGCGTATATAGAGGATACGAAGAGTGAGCTTTTAGAATCCTCCGCGCAGAACGATCGTACGTGTATATACAGTCATGTAGCATGAGAATTTCTTTTTCCTCGTCTGTGTATATTATGTTCTCTGTCATGGATCCACACACATAACAATATGAGTCGGATTCGTTCGGAGTTCGAAGCAATCACAATATTCGCTGTTATCCTCTTCGGTTTTCAGTCAAACGTAATTCTGTGGTTCTCTTCCTTCTTTTTATCATAGAGCCTCAAGGATGGCGCTATCCGTAAGGGTTCTAAGATATCAAGTTGCCAGAAAGCTTTTTGCTTTGCTCTCAGTCAAGTAAAGTGTACATAACCAATGTTCTATGACTCGTGTGTATGACAAATGCCAGCTTGAACGCACTTTTGGGAACGGTACTGCGTCAAGTGAGTCAATTTTAGATTCATCCACGGGGAAAACATTTCCATTTTTGATTTCCTAATTAAGGAAGCAGTGTAAAAATGGAAACTGAGAAACCAATGTGCAAGGTTGTACTTTGCATTCTTGTTTAAATTTAAAAATGTAGAAATTCAAGTTTAACGAAAATTATGTGGTCAAGAAGTAAAAAAAATTCTAAAGGTTTGCTGAAATCTCATTATTTCAATATATTGTAACGATAATTGTAACAAATATAGTTCGTATATCAATATAAGACATGGTAAACAAAATTTTTAAATAAAATTAACTGTGCGAAAAATAAATTCCTTTGATTTCAATGAACTTCCGAGGTATACGAGTAAACTCTAGACCTGACAGTTAAATTCCTTCGCTGTTTAATTTCCCCCTGCGTTGCGGTGAGACACTAAAAGAGAGAAGCAAGAAGAAGGAGTCCGAGTGTATCCGAAAGGCGCATAGCCCTCGAGGCTCTCTCGAAACTGAGTTTTCGTAGTAAGCCCGACTACACCGGCAACTCTTAAGGTAATAATAAAGAGAGACGGTAAGAGATGCTGCAGGTGTAACAACTGGGCGCGAAAACAATGTAGTACGCTCGGGTAATGGACGATTCAATTATGCATTCGTCCCCTCGTCAGTCGAGCTAATCAGTTATTTACACATTCCAAGTGGGCGTGAGCCGGTGCCAATGATTAAGAAGGCACCCGGCAGAACTTTAGCGAGCGGTATTTAACTTCCTTGTGTGTGTGGGTGTGTGTGTGTGGGAGGGTGCGAGGTGCTTCTGTACTCGTACCTCGTACCGTTCTCACTCAACTCTTGATTACGCTATACATATACATTGATGAAAGTGAAAGCTCTGTGAAGAAAACTCGCGTCGGTGGAGCATTGAAGGAGTCCGTGCACTACGAGTACCCAGTGGAATCACTTTCGAAGTGGCTTCTCGTGAGCTCGCTCATTCGCTCGCTCTTCACAGTTTCCAAAGACGTCAAGTTCTCGCAACGCTGTACCTCACCGCCGCCTCTACATTACCCAAAATCTTTAAATACAGACGCACTCAGTCGACTTTCTTCTAATTGTGTCTTCGACATCACCGAGCAGATTGCCAGCATTTTTTATTTAAATATTTTCAAAGATGGATTTAGCTTTGACCTGCTGAATTATCTATGCATTTTTTAAATAAAGAGGAATTTATCTCAGACACGTTTCCCGTTCCTTGGTGATAGTTGTTGACGCTAGAACTATCGGACCAGTCAAAATTACTGTTCTAGTTCTAACGTTGATAGCAGGACAATGTCGGATACCCTTCCAGAAAATTGGAACTTATATATTGAAAGGCATGATCCTCTCATGATTCTTTCTTTCTAATATCGAGCACTTTTGATCTCGACGCAGTCACGCAAAGTCTACAGTACATTACAAGTACGACTCGAGCAGAGCGGTAGTACAGGATGGAGTGATTAAAAGTGAAAGCGTCGAATAGAAAAGTGTGTTTGCCGTGCGTTAATAACCAGTAGGGTTGGATACTGAAACGACGATGGTACGGTTAGGAGGAGTATTACGGTTAGTGTGTGTCAAAGAGCGACAGAAAAAAAAGTTAAAAAGTAGAATCTTGTAGATTGTTTCCTCATTTTTTCGTCTACGGTATAAGCTTCTTTGTATATAAAAATAAAGTACGTTACTCAGCTTTGGCTTCCTCACGAAGAATACTTTGTGTACTGCAAATAAAAGAAATACGGGTGCACGATATGCAAACTCTCCTTTGCGATTATTTTTTAACGAAGGCAGCATAATCAACTGTAGCATTAAACGTCAAAGATATCCTTTGTTACTAATATTTATTGAAATTCGAAAAATCCAAATCGTCAGAAAAACTAGATCTTTCGATCGTGATTATTACCAGATTTCGAATATTTTTTGCTGTTATATTTGTGCAAGCTGGAGTGTGAATAGAATTTTTTCAAAATATTACAATCCTCGTGAAATCTAGATTCTTTGACTGATTCTCACCAAATCCGAAAATTGTTCAATGTTTAGTCCTTTCGTGTAGAAAATTTTAGCTCTATAGGCTCAAAATTTACAAGATCCAGAGCGCCATAGTGTGATTTTCGAAAAATGAAAACGCTAAAGAAATCTATACAGTTGTTTCAGCGTAAAATATAACAAAGATAGGAGCGTAATTGTTCTTCTTGCGTATTACATTTCAATTTGATTGATAAAGCTTATTCTTAAAATTTTAAGTTAGAATTTTGCAACTCTGTTACATACATAACGCTGACGCGCGCATACATTCATCCTTCCAGACATTTGTTTTGTAATATGTCTTCTGGACGTTTTAGAGCATTCTGTGTACTCTCACATTGAAATCTTGATTTTTTTTTCTTCTTCACGAACATACATTTTCTTCTATGAGAAAAAAAAAGAGTGCTCGACCTTTTGAGCGTCATGTCGGATGTTACGTGTGGTCTCGTCTACTTTATTTTCCTTCACTCTTCATTTTCTCATGCCTATCCTTCTTGACTCTTTCCGACTGTACGTTTATACCTCTACCCTGTAGCAGGTAGCAGCAGCATACTTAGGTATATATTACTCTTCTACCCTCATCTTTCCTCATCTCTTTCTCGGAGAGTCCTCATCTCCTTTTCTCTCGAAAGCAGCGATTCCTTCGAATCCGCAAAGTGCCTGAGCCACCCTTGGCGCACCCTGCTACTCCTCGTACCCGACCCTACCCATACCTACCTTGAGCTTTCTCGACTAGCCTGCCGGAACCCCCCTCTCGCTCTCTTTCGCTTACTCCCGTTGATCGGAGTGCCTCGAAGAAGGCCATCCGAGAAAACCTGGAAAAAATTAAGAAGCCCCTCACGCACACGCACCCATTACGGCGAGGTAAACATACGATCCGCGTGCATGAGCGGAATATCCGCAATGCTTTATTCTCTCTCTCTATATCTCTCTCTCGTTCTTGCTTTCGTTCTTGTTCTCTTTCTCTCTTTCTCTCGCGCTTTCGTGTTCTCTCTCCATCACCTCATCGCATGACGACAGAGGAACGAGTGGAGAGAACGATTCGTCCGAATCTTACAGAAAGTTGGAGGCAAACGATCGAGTCGTCTCTGCTAATAATTTTCTTCGCTCTCTTGTATACGCGAGCCTTGGTAGCTTCGAGTAAGAAAACTCATCTGTACAGCTCATTTTGAAAGTTACTTAATTGAGGGCTTTCACTTTCCTCGAATGAAACAGATATATAGTGTACGGTCTACGAGAGCCGCGTGCTTAAATTAACATCTCTTTCCATTCATCTCCGGTACGCCCGGAGAGCCGTAGCCACACGAAGCTCTCTATCCCTTTCAGTGGTAGCGACTTCCACAAATTTCTGTAAAAGATCTGCAGCAGCACTCCCTGATTCGACGAGCTTTAAGACGATTCTAATTAGTCTAACAAGTTCGCGGTTCACGAATTTCTTTCAGTCTTCGCGTCTCGCCGTGTCTAACGAAAATACACTTTTTTTTTTCTTCGAATACATAAGAAGACGGAAGTCCAGATCAAATTCTCGAGTATATTCGGTGAATTCGCAAGCACCGGTGCGCGAGGCATTGAAAAATGGACATTCGCTTGCGGGCGCACCACCGAGAAATAGCATTCGGCCCGGATTATCGGCAAGGGAGTGCGGATGTAGGGTGAACCCAGGATCGAATTCCTTGGCGAGCAGCTTCCTTCGATGCTGTATACCTCTGTGCTTTCCGACGTCCCCCTCCCATCCTCGTTGAGTCTCGCAAGATGGAGAACATCTGCCGATTCGTGGGACACTTGCCGTCGAGCATGCTGCACCTCACACTACGGAAACCGATGCTGAGCGATTCATAGCAACCGCTTCGGGAGTGTGCAAACGCCGCAGGAGGAAACGATCGTACTAATCCGGCCACAGTACACTATATCCGTGCATAAAACATTCCTATCCAATTTGCCGGATGAGGGGTGACGCCCGATAGGAAATAGATTGCTCGATATAAGCGTGGGTCCTGGAAAGCGAGACGGAGTACGCGCGTTTGAGGGTGAGGAGACCGTGGAGAAACAAAAAAAATTTACAGTGAATCCAGAGGGTTGCGCAATGTGGCATTTAGTTGCGTAGGCATTCGTCTCTGCGCCATTCGTAGCTGCGAAGCCGCGTTTCAATCCGCTTTAATTCCCTGCCTTTATTCCGAAAGTTGCAACGAACGTTTTACTATTTCGTTTGACGAGAGGACATTGGTAGCTCTTTTGCTCGACGACCGTCGGAGCTTAGATCCGATTGCCTCGCTGTACAGTCACCGTTCGAACGAGCCCTCGAGCCAGATTATCGAAACTCTACGTTAAAAATGACAAAAACTCCTCGTGTATATCTCGTGAAACATCGCTATCAATTTCAGAGAGTCCACGGTTGTCCATTTCCTCTGTCCTCTGGATATTCCGTTTTATGGACGTATAGACGAGAGTAGACACGGGGATTAGTTTTGTAAACATTTTTCTCGATGGATCTTCCGCGTGTGGGATATTGAAGGGATAAATATTGAATTTGAGTATAGAAGTAGTTCCTTGGATGCCCCTTGATAAATCTACGTCTCGAGATTCTGCGTCCGAAGCATCAACTATATAAATTTAATAAGAAGAAATTACGTGACCCCTGGAGCCTACTCGTTCGGTGCTATATGATCTTCCGACCCTCTCGTTCGTATCGACGCATCAATATTTAATCCCCCCCCCCAACCCCCGTTGTTGCAACACTCGGCGGAACTCCGTCTATTGTTTCACGATGCTTTTACGCTGGGAGAAAACCACTTGAAAACCGATTGGTATTCTTACGCGACTTCCATTATAGTTTCCTGGTTAAATCATACGTCTTCATCCATTGCGAGTTTTTGTCAGTAAGCATAGTGAAGTCATCACTGAATGGGCATCTGAATTTTTTATAATATTCGTTGACACAACACTAAATTTCTTTATACGTTTCACCTAAGTTTTTATAAAAAATGTATTGTATGCGCATCGACTCGGCACAGCTAAACTTTACACAGCATCAGGTCGACATGGCGATACTCTTCATAGCATTAACTCGATATAGCAAAACTGTTATCCAACCGTTTGCTGTCTCAAGTTACAACTGTCCGTGAGTTTTGCTGTGTCGAGTATGGTACGTGTAGGATTTAATTGTGTCGGGTGAAGGCTGTGTCAAGTTTGAATATTTACACCTTAATTGTGTAGAATGGATGTCGTGTAAAATTTTCTTTTGTATAGCTTCGTGCGTAGAGACGGACAGTGCGCAGTGTTGCATCGCGTAGAAATGATGTCTAGCTTATCAATGATCATATTACTTCCTGTGAATAAATTTATACCGAGGAAGTATCATTGTAATCCGAACCGAAATCTTTTTTGGGAAATGTGTGTCGAGGCAACGAAGTGTTTCGAATCATATAGTTTCGTTCTTGTTACTAATTCAACAAGCTGAAAATCTTAAGTTCTGAATTTAAACTCGAACTGTCGTGGAGATTTATATAGACTGGATTAATTCGCTAGACTGCCAGGCAATTCTCCAGCTAGCTGAACGGTATAATTTTACGCAAAGCTATTTGAGAAGGTTGATAGTCCGTACAGATGGTAGATGGAGAGGTAAAGAGTGCGGTGCGTGGATGATTTCATGCAAATGTCACTCGGCATTGAACGTGGCATTTTTTTTCCTCGGCGAGACGTTGTCTGTCGCTCTCAAGCACGAGCGCATATCACGAAATATCATCTCACCATCTCTCTTTCTCTTTCTTTCTCTAAGTTTAGTTTTTCCTCTTGTCTTCTCTCCCGCAGTTTCATTAATTCTTGAGATAACGCCAGGCACACCGCGGAGGGGAATTGATGAGTCGGTAATCCAATTTGCTCGGAATATCTCAACGCAATATTCCAGTCGTCTTTTAATAAATTTACATGGGAAAAGCGAGACAGAGGACGAGAGTGACGCGAGACACTAGGCGTGCACGCCACGCGCAGTTTCAATCTAGATCGCAATAATCCGATCACCCTTTCCACCTGGCGACATTCGCGGTACTCGTCACAAGCGCGAGAACCACCCCAGATATTCAAACGTGTTGTAGCAAAGCTTTGCATCTACGCATGTCCCATTGAAATATGCGCATCACAACGGAATAACGGGATGCTATTTATAGCAAGCATTATCGTCGTTTGCAAATATAACGGATCAATCACTGAGGCTAGACGAATGGTCTACGCTATGGTCGAATACAACAACAAAAAAAAAAGATCTGTTGGAGTTACGTGACGAGGGGTGCGATGCAAACGATATAAACAGTGAGAAATTTGCGAGGCATCGTGTATCTCAAGAAATGTGAAGCTTTGGTACGTGCAAAGAAGACGAGTGTGCCAGAGGTTGACTGCGAGACACCGCACACGTACCTTCCCTCTAGCGTCTGGAGAGATTGTCAGGCCAATAATGCATTTCTCTCAGTAAAAAAAAGACACGAAGAATGAAAAGAATATCTCTGTAAGGCGACACGAAAGACAGAGTAAAAAAAAAGAAATAAAGAGCGAAGAACGAAAACCGCAGCAAAGAGCGCATGCAGGACGGCCAGATTTTGTCATTTAAAATGCATAGAGTTCATAACTTATTCCCACGCCGGTAGAGGCGCTCCCGGCGACTCGCTCGCTTTCTTGTTTGACTCAACTATTGCCTCCTGGTTCTCGTACCACGAGCAAATTTCATACCCGTGCGGTTTTTGTTTTTACCTATCCACCAGCGCGTTATTCTCGACGTACGACTCTGTCTTGCTCTTTGGCGCAAGCTGCGACGAGTGTTTCTTATCCCTTCTATCCAGGATAATAAATACTGCCCGTTTCTACCGGGCTGTATCGCATGTACGAATTTCCGATGGGTATGTGCGCAAGTACGACTAAATCTATCGCAGAGATAGCGATATATCTGCTCACGTTTCGTGGCTTGCGATGTAGAGAAATATTTAATTACAAAATTAAATATTTGAATCGTTTAAATTCGTCTACGGTGTCTGACGTAGTTGGTCGAATTATTGGTTAAAGTAATCGTAAAATACTATATAGGTTGTGTATGCATACATTACGATAGATATAAAACGAGACGAGGTGATTAATACATTATCTTGACACCCCAGCGGCGAAAGATCGAAGCTCACAAACCCAGACGATTTTTTTACGGTCTTGTGGTTATGCATAACTTTAATTTTTATTTTGTATGACATAAACCATGTACCAAATAATATTTGAAGCCGACTCAGGTAACGCTCGAGAGTAATAAAAGTGACTAGGGTGTAAGAGACCCCAGGTTCGTGTTTACGTAACTCATTTCGCCAAAGGTTGTCTCGAAGTATTTCATTATCGTAACCAGGAAATATGAACTAAGTTAAAATAGCATAACCATGCATATCTATAAATCGTTTTAGTATTAATATTTATAGGAAATAACACGTCATTTCTATAGCTGTTAAAAACGCTTATACGTGCTTTTTAACTTTTTGTCTTATTTAAGGTTTTTATCAAATTCATTTAGAAAAAAAAAGTCTATTTCGGAACTCTCTCGGAAAATCTCTTGAGGAAACAGTCACTATTAGATATAAATGAAAAAACGATTTTATTATTTCAATAATTATCTCAAACACTGTCGTCATGAATTGATTTAGCTCTGTCATTTGAGATTTTAAATATATTAACGATATTTATTGTTACGTTCTGTATTTTATAAAAGGGATGCAACGTAAGAATAATATATTGATTCTCCATTTTAGATCGAAACTTTTAATGGAATAACAATTATATATTTAAACGATCGAATAGTCGAGAAATTATATATTTTACGTAACTCAATTGGTTGTTACGCATGATATCATTTATTTAGAATTTTATAACGAGAACTTTGAATTTTAACTTTGCCGTTACGACAGTAGACCGTCGCGTTCGATCCCCGGAGATTAACTGTGGAACAATTGAAGAAAAATAGTGTGAAGGCGTATTTATATTTTGAAAAAGACGTACTGGATTCCGTTTTAATTACAACAATTTAATGTACAAATTTATGTTTTGTTCGGACGCGTAACATTATATATTTTATTCAACAAAGATCTTTTTAACGAACAATTTCAATAACTAATGACATTTTTGCAAATAGCTATTAATAACAATGATTTTTAAATAGTGTAACGCAGAGACCCCACGTGGGTGTTTATGTAAAAAAACTATATGTCTTCGTTTAGTCCGTTAATTTATTAGCAACTTAAGGTATTCTATTCACGAAAGAGCGTATTTTGTAGGCGTTTAAGCAGGGCCCCCACAAGATGCCAATATATAGCTCTGGACCCACGAAAAATAATGTTAGGACCTCTTATTGTACGGAACAATCAACAGGAATTGAAAATTTATTGAGTTTTGTATAAATTTTCTTATATTTTTTGACAATTTGGCTGCGAGAACTATATGACAACGTCGCACTAGGGACTGTCAAAGCGTCTCTAGCTGATATCAATCATCACCAGTTGTTTGATTCGCGAATTATTAGATTGAAATGTGTGCAACCGAGCTTCTCCATAAAGTTACGTATTAATTATCATATTTTCAAAGTCATAGTTCTTCTCTAAAAGCTCGGCTCAATATTTTTCTCTCATAATGATATATCTTCTAACTTCATTATTCTGAAGAATGAGAATTAATCGCGTTGCTCTTGAACTTTGTATATTTCTTTTATACATACAGTGAAAAAAAATGATTGATTTTATAAAATTTTTCTAATTCTTACATTGCCGTATTTATTTATAATTTAGAGATTTATAATTAAAAAATTATTTTCTTCATCCGAGATATAAAGAACAACGTAGACTTTTGAAATTTTTTAAGTTATCGTTTCAATCTCATATAGGATTGTAAAAATTCCACGTAGAGTCGAAATTACCATATATACATGTATATATATAAAAGTTTATATATATATGTTGGTCGCAGCCAGTGATAGAATTGTTATTGAATCAATGACATATTTTTTTTCAGTATATTTTTCTTTTTTTTATGACTTGACGTTCACCAAGTTTATTATGCGCTTGCAGTCAGCGCCGTTAAAGCGTGCGTAAGGCCATGCAGGAAAGGGTTATTGTAAAATGGCAGCTGTATAACGAGGGTGACATGACGAGGCAGCGATAAAAAGCTTTCGAGGTAAAGCGTGCTGCTCGTGAGCCTCGCTGAATCTGACACAGGGAATTCGAGTGAATTATAGTAAACCCGAGAGATTTTCATATTTTTTTATGCGCGTACCGTGGTGCCCGCAGTGCCTTAATTGAACGACGCTCTAGCGTTCGTAAACTTTATATACAAGAGCGCCTCTGACGATTAACGTACGTGCGAGAATTACGCTCAATAAAGATGAATTATCTTTGAATTATGCGTTGCGAAGGGATGTGTGGAGGACTAATGCGAGAGCAACCAGGATGAGGATGACGTTTGTTCGTTGATGCATCCGATGGGGTCCAGATGATTCATGCCAATCGGTACACTAGCCAGCCGTCAGTGCCGTTGGTATCGTGTCTCGATCGATAGTGTCTATCTCTCTCTACCCACGATGAGCACTCACAAACCCCGAACAATTAATTATTTCGTTTGTTCATACAGGGTCTTGCGGTGACCTCGGTAAAGTCAAGAAAAAACAAACGCAACGACACTGTTACGGTTTCAATGCCAATTTCCAGGATGCACGAACGAGCACCGTTTGATATATTGATATTTTTTGGTTTTCCAATCCTAGAGCTCCGAAAATGTTCCAATCATTACAATTTCTGCATAAAAAAAATTATTTTGCACGCGACCGAATGCAGATTCAGTCTAACCAACAGCAAATAATGGATCTTAACATGAAGTGGCTTTAAGTTAGGATTTAATGGAGCTATTGATTTCACGTCTAAATACGATAGTCAATATATCTAATATCAAAATATCACGAGTACCATGCGGTCAGTTTGTACATTCAATGCTATCTCACTTGTACCTCTGTCTGTTGATAATAGCTACAGCATGGTTGTACACATGTTGTTTTAGTTTTAAAGTAGATTATGTCGCGTAGGTTATGTATATTTCTGTAGTTTTAACCGAATCGTTATTGTCCGTTATATGATTTGCCGTGAGTCGTATTTTTGTTTCCTTCTCCATTATAACCGGATTAAATTTAATTCCATGTGTGTTTAATTCTTTTAAAGTTTATTATTATAGTTAAAAAGACAATGGACACCGCTTGTTCATAATGTATTTATTTATTTGGCTATGTACAAGGGTTTGTTGACAGTTACTCGGAGTTGTACAGGGTACGGAAAGTTTAGTTATTCTGAAAATATTCATACCACATCGAGCGACCGAAATGGTGAGTTGTCCCGGTTTAAATTTATAAAAGACAAAATTGAATGAATTAACTAATGTAATAAATTATTTTTTTAATGTTATTTGAGTATAATTTCATTTTGTATACGAATTCTTCTTCGTGCTGTTTTGGTATTTCAATTCTTACGAATAATTAAGTAGAACTCTTAAATAATTAATTACGGTAAGCACTTAATTTACGATTTTTTAAAAATCATTTTTTCGTTTTAGATATTTTGAATTATTTTGTAACAGTTTGAAATATTTTTATCAGATATTTTGTTATTTGGTATTAATAAGGCATGGGAATTATTTTTAGAGAGAGAAATAATGATATTTCAAATTGACTTTATTGACGAGAGATGCTTCAAAGTACTTGGACACGTTTTTTATTATGACGCGCTAGAGTTTCCTAGAATTACAAGGATTTGCGCTGGTTTTACTCGCGGATTACACATTATATCCTCAGTGCTGTGTCTGACTGGCAAGCTCTGGGCATTGAGACTCTCTCATTGTATGTTTCGTTATCACGCTCGTTTAATCCCTCACGTTTCTTCGCTTTAGGGATTTATTATGCTTTACCCTGTCGCCTCCATCGTGATGTAGAGCCCGAAAAATCTACTTTTCAAGCCCAGTGTTTCAGAGCTTTTGCATTTATCTACCTTTTCTCTCTTTCATTATTTTTCTTTTCACGCGATACATCACGTGCTCGTGCGAAGGTAAACTTAAATAGAATCTGTTTTGCCAAAAATATTTAAATATAAGCTTTGCGCGAAAAACTTTGCAACGTGCGTACAGCTTAATTTCACCTTGTTCGAGTCCGGTACACCGAGACTTTATATAAAATCCAGATTACCGAGTAACCCATTTCGCTGAAAGTTTCTTCGGTGCTTCTCTCCCATTCTCATGATTCCCGCAGCGCCGTTGGAACTCGAAACTCGAACTAAAAGAAAATTTATTGCAGACTTTTCCTTACATTCTCCCCCGCCTATATTGGACGTTCGTTTAATTTCATAGTTCTTTTTTTTCTCTCTCTCTCTCTCCTTGTCGTGCTCTCCTTCGCTCACACTCTGACGCTCTCTCTTTCTCTCTTTCTCGTACGTGCTGTCGGCAAACACGGTGCAGTAGAATGTTGTCACAGCAGGAAACAGGGACGTTATTGCACTTTCCAGGTGAGACACTTTACCTCTTACCTGAGCCGATAAATCATCCTTCTTTTTGGTCTCCCATATACCACCATCTACCCATGGTTTCCGTTTGGCTATACACATCCATACACGTAGTATGTACATTTTCGTCTTGCCGACCTTTCGCCTACCGTGCGATACCCTATAACGGAGTTAGCTCGGTTCTAGGGCGATAGAGTTAGAGGATCCACGACCGCAACGGTAACCCCTTGCGTTGGACTGCTTCCGTGTCACGCCCCGACGCTAAAGCCAAGAGACGAACGTGCATGGACATGACGCTCCTATTGCTTGTGCTGGTGTCTATAAAACCAAGGGGTATAAAGGGATCACGAAGAAGCGGAAAGACGAAGAACGCGTTGCAGGTGTACCGTGGGATGTGGCGTACGCGGCATACCGTCGTATTACAAGCCCCGGAGCGATTGGTGCACAAGAACATGCACATCGGTATAACCCTGCGTTGGAGCATTCAGCTCGTAGCCCTCAACGTAAATGAAGAAGCGCGACCGGTTGGTTCGTTCAGTCTCCCGGTTTGTTGCTACGACTCGCCGTGTAACTTATACCCAACGGACAGCTCCGCGAGGATTTGAGTGTCCATAACTTTAAATGGAAAGCTATTTGCCCGGTTTTGCTCTCGAACCATCCAGTCCGTGCTCAGAAAGAAGCGCCACCGCTGCAGCTGTCTCTATGCACCATTTTCTATTCCACTTGTACGTTTCTACCTTCCGCGCCTCTTTTGCTTTTTCCTTCGAGTACACGTTGGAAAAACGCGTCGATTTTTCCACTTAGTTTTCGAACCGCGTATCTCTCTCTCTCTCTCTCTCTCTCGTGGAAAACTCATCTAACGCGAAACGAGCGACTCACCACAAAAGTACTGCTTGTCCCTCCCTTCTACCTAAATAGAATCGTTTCGTCTAGTTCTTTGCCATACTCGTTCTACGTTACTGTCTTATAGCGGCATTGCACTCCAGCGAACCGAGCAAATGTATTTTTTTTAACTCGTGACCGCTCATCCCACGAGTCACTACGATCAGCTCATTAGGGATACCCAATCAAAAGTTTTAGATTTTCTTAGACTCGAATGTACTCTCAGAAACCGTTAAAGATGTCTCAACAGAATGAAGTACGTTCATTCTGCGACTTATGAGAATTTTGCTTCCTCGGAGAGATAACTTTGCGTTTGTTAATTATTTTTTTCAAGTCGCTTTCATGTTATAGGGATAATTCAAAATATCCTGAAACGTTGAGAAAAGTAGGACAAAATATCTGTACGCGTGTAAACTGTAAACTCCGGCTTCTGCAAGGTTTTGGATTTGAATAAAGTTAAAAGGAATTTTGTGTTGATCGATCGAGGACTTTGAATATTAATGCATTTTTTATTTATGGAAAATTGTCTGTACTAGCTAGTGGAAATTTTGACATATCGGACTTAAGGTATTCACACAAATGTACTAATATTGAATACATATTGATATTTTTGACAAATTAAAAAAATACATAAAGTGGTTGAAATTTTTTAAAAATGTTTATAAATAATTTTAATAAAAATTACTACGAAGATCATTAATGTTTCGAATCCCTTTAGTTTCTCGAAATGTTAAAGAAAAACGTTGACAAGTAGAATCTTGTGCATTGGTTCTTCATTATTTTACACCGTTGATAAAGCTTTCTCTATGAGCGAGCCAAACTCGTTTAACATATTTCCTCATAGAGGTTGCTTCGTGAACGGTATAAAGTAATAAGGAAGCAATTTGCAAGATGTCTGGCAGGCTTTTTTCATTAAATATGAAGATTAACTGCGTACTCGAAGAGACAATGTCAATTTAAAGTAAAAAATGCTACAAAAAATTAATTTTAATACAATCGAGAGGCGTTTTTCTTCAGTGCTCTTAATACGTGAATATTTATACAAAGTGACGTAACCCGTCTATTTTGAATAAAATGAATTATTTCTCAATAAAATAAATCCAATTACTCTACTACGGAGATAAAAAGAATAATAAAAATAAACAGAATTTGACAAATAGCATAGATTATGACAATTTGTCATGAATTCGACTGTTCGATCGTACTAATGAATATAATTGACAACATTCTTTTAATAATCTGATCGCTACAAGTTAATTCCAACGAGGATTTATCTCTAATATTGTGTTAATACAGTCTACGTCCTATAGTAGATAACATTTTGTCGGTAGTTTTTATAATATTTGTACAATGTTTTTTTAAAAATCTTTTAAAGGAATAACAAGGATAATCGTATAAAGTAGGTTGGTGTACAGATTGAGAGTCACGTTGACTCGAGGCCAAACATCGATCTGAACACAGCACCGACCTTCTCTTATCCTATTCCACTTAATTGGCATCCCACTCAGGGGTGAGCTTAGCTCTTACCAGCGAGCTTTCGGATGGTGTATAGCTAAGATGCAGTAGCGGAGTAGACGAGGCCGACGAAAGTGTCGTATGCAGCGGAAGCTCTTTGCCGGTACGGGTCTTAGGGCGGTAGGATCGCGAATCTTCTCTACGCCGTGGCATTGCCAAGCCGCCTCTGGGAATGATTTAATAATGTGCGCAGCATTAGCCAGCGCGAGCAACGTAAGCGGGGATAATCCCTTTAACCAGTTGTCTGGCAACCCCTTTAACCCTGGAAACCCGGGCGACAACTAATTCCCCCCTCCCCCTTCCAGATATTGCTTACCGGGGACGGAGTTGCGCGCCGAGAGCAGTGCCACTCGAATCTCCCTTATAACTCCCAACGACCTCCCTCCACGATTCGCATTTGTCCTTTTATTACTAGAAATACCTGGACGATGAAATTAGACGATCAAGTTAGACAAAGTAGACGACGAAACAGAAGTTCATGTGTTTCCTTTGTCAAAAGATTTTTTTCCTGATTCTATCAATAAAATCCTTCGTATAAATAAATAACGATCTTCTTTTCATTTCAATGAGTTGGTTGGTTCGTTTTTGTACCTTACTTAGCACTATTGAAATCCATTGGAACTTTAGAACATCTTATTATTCCAATTTAATTTTACGTAATCACTTCTCGTTTCTCCGTTATTCTTCCTTGTCGTTCACAGTACAAACGAATCGATGCTAATTGGCCTGAATTATCAAGGACTCATAACGGGGCCCTCGAGAAGTGGCCTCTGTCATTGATTTAAATATTCCACGCCAGCAGTCACGCGGGGCGCGTACCCTGTTAGCGATGTTCTTATTATTATGAGCGCCTCGTACACGCTGATGACCTGCAACCCTAGCTCTCCCGAGCTCATTCCCTTTTTCGCGTGTCCCTGCTCCCTTTCCATACAGTTTATGTCCCATAGCATCTCCTCATCCTCGGAGTTAAACGACTGTACACGATGTTTCAGTGTGGAAGATCGATGGTGAATAGTTTTGCCGTTCACTTTGTTCTCGAACTTGCAGTTCCGGGCCGTCCAAGAAAATTTCTCAAGTACTTTGCGACTCGGCGAAGTACGTATAGTCTTGCGGAAAAGTTATATCGTTTCGCAGGGAAAAAGCTTCGGTCGCGGAGCTTCGAGGACGACGAGGAAGATTGTGACACGCAGAGAAAGATACCACGAGTACTTGTCTCTCTCTCTCTATCTCTCTCCTTTTCTCCATCCCTTTCTCTTCCGCACGCGGTATAAACTGCGTTATCTTCGCCTTTCCGGTTTTATTTAAGGACAACAACGAGCCGCGCGCAAAGCTACCGCGAAACCATCTCGGGCGTTATAATGCACCTGCTGGCAGAACGCGCCAACGGAATACATCCAAGGCTTTACGAGTACCTATAAACCGAAATGAACCTTAATACAAGAATGTTATAGTTAGGTTTTCATAAATTTCAGCATCGCGTGTACCATCGTATAATATGTATCTCCAGCCAGGTTCCTCGCTCTCGCGTCGTACCTCTTCTCTCTTCGACACTTGTATCTTCATAGACGAGATATCGAGGGGAGAAAATAAACGTCTGCTTTAGTCTGACGGGTTTCCCTCGTCTCGACGAGAATCGCAACCGTCCGAAAGTGAAACTTTATACTGACTTTGATGATATGTGATCGAAAATGAATATAGCAAACTTGTTACACAGCACTTTTATTTATCTTTGCATTTACACTCAGAGAAATCGTGATATTTCCGGTAATTATTGAAAAATATATTTTTACACTTGTATGAGTTATTTTAATAGTGAAATCAGTTAAAGGTAGTAACGATTACTATAAAAATAGTACTATGGCCTAATAATTTATAGCTGTAACTTCATAGAGTTGCGGTAACATTTTTTTTCAGTGCAGAGTTCGTTGCAGAGATATGTTCCGGAGTAAATGAAAACGTTTACGGTTGATCAACGGTTGATAGGCGAATAAAGTTAACTCACTGGAACGATCCTAGACTTATTGTTCACTTATGGTTCTTTCGCCATGACGCAAGTAAATTTGTTGCAGACTCGTCATCAATCTTCTCGACACGGATAGATTTGCCACGGATTTGAACACCGGTCTAATACGAGTTTGTGACAAATCTAACCGTGTCGAGAAGGTTGATGGCAAGTCTACAACAAAACTACAACAGATCTACCTAAATCTTGCCGAATAAACTATAAATCAAATATTAGAGAATCGTACGTCTACCTTATGTCAATGGGTTAACTTTATTGCTTGATCAACCGTAGACTTTTTGATTACTCACGTAGCTTCTATTGAAATAAACGTTCTCTGCCTATCAAGTTGAAAATTTATTTGGTAATTATTATTTTATGAAATTAACCTGCAATTTTTCTACATTTATATACACTGAAAGAAAAGATTTCATTGATTCGAATGATTTGAATAAACATTCAAATTTCTTTCATTGAATCAAGTAAATATTTATTTAATTCAATGAAAATAATTATTTGATTCCAATGATGCGATGCATTTGAATCACGATAAGGATATTTCGTTGCCTTCGAGTTAACATTTATTTGATAGTTATTATTAAAGAAACAGATAATTTTATTTAAATGAAAAATGTATTTGTAATTATCGTTTCAAAGAGATATTTACTTGATGAAAGACGTTCTTTGTTTTTTCTAATAGTTTTGTATCAAGAGTGCAAAACCGGCGAAACGTCGATTGTTAGATTGTTACCCAAATGGAAAAGTTTTGGAAGGAGATAAATACGTTATTGCATTCGAAGGTATGTAATAATATATGAACATTACACGAATCCTGAACATTTCCTCGGTTAGTACGACAAGCATGCAAAAATAAAACATAACCTATAACGTAATCATAGATGATCATCACGATCTATTTATAGAGACATTGACGCCAAAATACCATTATAATATTTGTTTGATTGTTTGTTTGTGTGTGTGAGTGTCGCACGCATTATGCGCGCGATTTCCAAGCCGAAAACGAAATGATACACCGTTTTTTGCAATTGGTTCAATGTATTGTTTCTGTTACAACGCCTTAATCTTAATTCCTTTAAGTAAAATAAAGAAAGAACAAGCATCCAAAGCGTACGTGCTCGATATAGTACGTCAGTTACTACAGAATTTTGTGAGATTCGCTCGAGAGATTTAAAATGTAGAATTTTAACCTACTATCATTATAAGCCTGAGCAACAATTAAAAGTTTCATGGAAGTAAATAAAAGTGATTGGTAAGCTTCGATACAATTTTCATTGATGCAATGCCATCGTATTTAATACAATTCGCGATCAATTAAATGAAAGATAGTCTTAACTTAAATACATTTTTTCATTAACGGCAAATAAACGTTTTACTAGATTTCAATGAAATTTAATTGATTCCATGAAACTTTTTCTCACGGTGCAATTGTAATAAATAATTGCATGCATTATTGTAAATACTGCTTTGTTATTGCCTTGTAATTGGATTAGCATTTGACACGTTTGGCGTCTATTACGTTGTTCTAGTGTAATTATGCGGTAGCCTATCGTGCTGTTGCGTAGGACATTGACGTTATTAGCTCAAATGCCTGGAAAGCACAATCTGTGTATAAGTAGTTGTTGCGCTCACTGTTACATAGTGTAGCAAATGATGGAGTCTCTCGACGACCCGCACTCTCCGCTTCTGGCACGTATCAGTTCTATCTACCTCACTCGTGTAGTTTGCTTGCGCGTAGAACGGTCTCAACCTCTGGCCAACCAATTCCTCAAGCCTCAGCGTCTATCTCAATAATAGTCTGCTCCCATCATCGATTCGAATCCGGAGTGGCGCAAATTCTGTATCACCAGACATATACTAAGCACTCACTTGCTCCTCCGATTCTACAGTGTACGAACGCTAATGCATTTGATTGTGCACAGTCGATTTATCACTCCACTGTAATGTACAGTAAAACCTCTCAGACTTTTCAACGTAAGCACTAAAATTATTTCTCTGTTTTCATCGAAACATTTTTCTTTCGTGAGATTTTCGTCTCTTGATCATCAAAATACTTTAAGATGGTCGGAAAGGTGGTTTAGAAAAAAATGTTTGGACGTACCCGCGTGCGCGTCCGTTCGAGCGTGTGTGTGAGCGTTCGTGCGTGCGTGCATGTGCTGCTCTCCGAAAAATTAAACGTCTATATCTCGAAAATGTAACTACCGATCGTACTCAGTTATCTCAGAGCATGACACACTTTTTGGTGCAATTCTCGCAGGAATTACTTCGTGAAGTTATGGAATTTTTTTAAAAAGTTACTCGCAAACTATAACTTTTGCAAATTGTCAGTTATCGAGTTCAACAAATTTCGTATTGAATTTATCGAAAATTGTAAATGACGTTCGGATTATACGGGATATAGAAATTTTCGAAAAATTTACGTTATTGCGCTAGCTTTCACAAAATTTTATCCGGTGAACCGTTATTGAGAATAAAAAAAAAAGAAAAAAATTGCACAGATTAATTGGGGCTGTAAAAAAATAACTTACGAAAACGTTTTATTTTTGTTGTTGTTGATCGAGTGGTATTTTTTTAAAAGTTGTTAAATTTTATACGTGCATCCGCATTTTCATGATTTTCTGGTTACTCAGATTTCTCCATCAAGTCTTATTATCATAATAATTATCTTTCAATACGATTAAATTAGGAGAAGATTGAAAATGTTTGAATTGACTCAATGAATGATCGCCGAGAATACTGAATTTAATCGCAGAACTTGAGAGAGAACCTCTCGTTCGTAATTTTATGAGAAACGTGCACATTTAATCTGACGTAAGCGAAGCATATACGTCGGCAGGCAAGTTATACGCGGTAGGTATATAGAGAGACATACATTTCGTTGCGGGAGTAACACGTTCGTGTCTTACGAAGCGTGTGCGCGACTCCCGTGGGGTGTGAAATTTCGCGAGATTAAAAATGCAGAAATATACATGCTGCCCGGTCTCGTAAAATATACACCGAGCGAAAAAGAGAGAGAGAGAGAGAGAGAGAGAGAGAGAGAGAGAGAGAGAGAGAGAGAGAAAGAGAGCGTTTGGAAGTAACGTGTAGGCTGCGTCTCTCTGCTTTTTTCGCGTTTCCTACGTTACCCCACTCGGAAACCCCTTTTTTTATTCTCAGCACCCCTTCGGAACGTTTATTAACGCTCGCACCTATACCTTTTGGCATTTACGGTACACTCAGCATCCGCGATACAAGAACAAAGCGAAATTTTACGTGTAAATTTGCCTGATTTGTATTTTCGGCGATGAGGTCTCTTCTCGCATACGGTTAGTCAGTGTTGGGATTATAGATATATATCGAGGAATACAGAATACAAGTATAGAAGATCCGAAAGCTCGCATATTCGCGGGTTGGACGTAGCACACGCTCCACGTCGTTACCAACGCCAATCACATTTGACAGGGTCATATCGGTGCCGAGTATCCGCACACGGTATTTCCATACAACCCTCGAAACAATATCCTTTCTCTCTGAGTTATATCCCTCTTTCTCCTTCTCTCGACATAAATATTCGTTGGGATACAGTTCTCGGCTTGATGCGCCAGGTATAATACAGACGCGACGTAACCCCGCAGCCACGAATTTTGAGTGGCAGTTCATTGAGGATATATCTGCCACACACGCTGGTGTATCATCGGTTCGGATCGATACATTTTCGTGGGACCCCCGCGGTTTATCGTTTTCCCCGTTGGATCGTCCGATCGACCCGTACGCTGATATATTTATGCTATCCCTACCTACTACCGACAGTGCACAGAGGAGAACGTCATGTCGAAACCAGGGATACACGCGGCGAACGAGAGTGAGAGAAATCAATTAGCTGGCTATTATCTCTAGGGTATAATGAAATTATACGTTTCACATCGATGCACCTCGGGATCCTGAATCCACAAAACCGATCCATTTGTACCACACGAGCAGGATATAAAATTTTTTTAAGCTGTTTTACAGCACACCACAGGATAGCTTCTGCTATGTGGATCGGATGAAAATGAGGCTGCGGAGACCCACATGATAAACGGCCGTGAACATTCAACCTCAATTATGGAGAAATAATATGCTTTCCTGGATTAAATTTACATTAATTACATACAATTTAGGTACTGAACTTGGGCGATGAGAGCTTAAGTCTCGTAACAGATGGGTGTAGAATATTTACTAAAATATAGTTTAGAATCGTGACTGAAACTGTTAAAAATTTATTCGCAGGTTGTTTAAAAAAAATAACAACAACAATAACATATACATATATTTATCAGGAAACCATTTCATTGACACATGTTTGTTGTGTTACAAAGTACCAAACATGCTTTTGGAGTTGATGGAGAAATCGTCGGTAGAGTTTCCTGCGATTTGTTCTCACGGCGCTTTCGGGTGTCCCTGCGGATTCACTTGGGAAATGCGGAGTCATCCTGAAACAACGGAATCTACTTGTGCCGACGATGCGAGCGGATGGTTGACGTTGGCTATCGCGACGCGCTGAACTTGCTCGGTTAGTGTTGGACGGGGTTTCGTAAAATGTCGTGGGATCAGCGCTATTCCCTCAATGCACCGCTGTTGTTTGCCTGACTCGACGCGTCGTTCGGGTCGTCCCGTTAGTGCACTAACGAACGTATACACAACGTTGGTGTTTTTAGTGGAGTTTCGTGGACTTCTGTTCTGGCGTGCTTCAGATGAAACGAGAAAAAAAACTTGGCATTTCTCGTCACGAAACGTTTATCGCTCTCCGTAGAGAGTTTTCCAGCAGCAGAGCTAATTGCGGCATAGAAATGGCAACCCTTGTACCGAGAGTAAAACATGGAACTGGCAGATATTAACAGTGGCAGCTAGTAATCCGTGTTGTTTTTTTTTTTAATTACGATAAGTAACTTCAATTGTTGCAATTATTTTTATAGTTGCATGGAATAACAATTAACGGGTTCGCTTAATGATATTTGCGCCAAAGCTGGGTGCGGAAAACGTTACAGGTGTCCGCGTTGAACGCGTTAATCAACGTGCGAGAGAGAAGCGCCCTTCGCGTGACTGAGATAAAGGGAGATAGATGCCAGAAGTCATTTGGTTGTTCGACGAATCTCTGAGACTAATACACTCGATCATTTTTTTATTTGAAAAATAAGCTGTATCGGAGTATCTGTTCCGATCATTTAAGTTTTTATTTGAATCGAACAGAAATTAACAGAGAAAATTGTTTCATTGTATCGTCGTTGGCCGGGTTTTTTAACGTTGGTGATAAAAAACTAGATCGTTAATTATTTTGAATAAAGTTATACATAATAGTGCGTAATTTTTCGTGGCTAAATTAGTAAACTAATCGTGGCACAAGTATCCTAAATAGGTGACAGAACTACCACGATTTCTTCGAGTTTGTTTTAAAGGCGATGCAAACGAGCAAGCTAATACAGCTTTTGACAAGGTATTTACGCAATTTGAAATTTGCACATTGCTTTTTCATGATTCTCGCTAACCCACGGATTATCATCTACGGAGAACTATTATCTTGATTGTGGCTTCCTCATAGACATACATATTGACTTCAAGCCTTCTAGCCAATTTGTATGCCAAGTTTCAGTTTGATAGATGAAAATTTACGAAAGCTAGAAGAAAAATAGTTTTTTCTTTCGAAAAATTATAAAAATTAATGTTTCAATAAAATGTCAAAGTCTTGATCGATTCGTGCCAAACTCTATACCGAACAACTTGTCACCTGGCCTATTCTTGTAGAAAGTTTTATCTCGATAACTAAAAATTTTTAAAAGTTAGAGAGCGTACAACCCTTTTTCGAAAAGTTCAAAAATATCATAAATAAGACACCGGTTAATGATTTGGCAAAAAAATGGTAGCAAACTGACGAGGGTAGCGACCTGACGCGTGTGCAAAGTTTCAGGATGATAGAGTAACCCGCTCGCGAGATATATCCGTTGCACGTGTATACACATTTCTTGTAAATATAATTTCTCGACATTTTGCGACTTTTTAAGTACTCTGACATCAAATCTGTCTTACAGATCATTTACATCATCATCGATGAGCAGATTCTTTAATTTATCGTTGATTGAATCGTTTTGCTTTATCGTTATCGGAAGTTCGGAGCAATTATCATTGGATCGACAAAATATATACTTCCTTCGAGTGGCTATATAGCTACAGAATAATGAAAGCGTAAGATAGCACGCGGTGAGCATAGTCGATGGGGAGTCGGAGATAGAGGTTGGAGAGATGAACGGAAAAGTCACGAGGTATGTAGATACCAATAAAGCGAATTCTGGCTATGTCTGAGCATCTCCGAAGCGGAACGTACTGATCGGCCGATTCTCAACAATTCGAGGTATGCTTACTCTCGTTCTCTATAACACGGAGCTATCAGGCCGCGCGGGGATGAGCGTGCAAGCCTCGATGAATCGTTGGCCGGTCGACGAGTCGTATACGCATATCCAAACCGTAAGGGTTGGTTTTGGAACGAGACTATGTTCGGGTTTCCTCTCGTAGAGCGTCGAAGAGGGCTATAACATACCTAGCTGGCCGCCGTGACCCTCGGGCGAACAGCAGCAGCAGCAGCAGCACCACCACCACCAAGTACCACCACCACCACCACCACCACCACCACCACCACCACCAGGACTAGCAACAGCAACAGCGACATCACGCAAATAATGGAGGCTCGCGACTATCCATGATTAACGCGGCAATAACGATTATTTATAGGGCCAAAACAATGTTTCGCACTGTCCAACGTGAGGGTTCGTATAGCCCAGGTTTCTACCCCAAGCGCACAAGCGAACTACGCTCGCCCTCGTGTCTCCCGTTGGCTGGACGAAGGACCGGCCTGAATCAGCAGTTACCCTCCCTGAATACCCTCGGCAAGGCCCGTCGCCTCGCCCGCGGATTTATGCAAAAATTTCAAAATGTCTACGCGCTCGCTGTCTCTCCCTCGTGCTCCACACATACCATCTAATTAATTGAACCACTCGAGACTCAACCCTACGGTGTCACATATTTTTACTAAAAATTACTCACGCAAGCTGAAAATATTGCATACTTGGAAAAAATCCTCTTTCAGTTAACTAAAGTGATAACATTTTTTTTCTACTTATATTTTACGTTGTCGGTGCACATTGTATGACGCGTTACATTGATAATCGATGACTGAGAAGAAAGAAATAAGAAAAAGCTCTCGTTTCCTAAAAAAAAAAAAGGTAAACAAATTGTGCACAAAAAAAAATTAGAGATTTCTATGAAATAAAATAAAATATCCAATTGGCTACTCATCTTTTATCGCTGTCGATTACGTTTTACTTTAGTTGTTTTATTTATCGTTGTCATCGTTATTTCTTAACAGGTTTTCCGAAAGATATTTAGCTTATGTGCGTGCCATAGAAATTCGATGCTCTCCTGGTGCCCGGTCGGGTCGGAATCGTGTTCACTCTTATCCACCCTTCAAAATGATGAATATTATTCGCGATAAGAATTTTTCGTATTTCCGTTTGGATGGAACCGGCCATTTCTATGCGAGGCCGATGGTATCCTTTGGTACTACCTCGTTCGGAGAACGAGAAACTCGATGGAGGCACAAGGCACGGGAAGTGATGCTCCAAGGGAGCAGCAATTTTCCAAAGAATCCCCAGAATTCGATGCATACCTATGTGCGCTTTGAGAGGGAATAAATTGGGCGGTTGTGCCCAAGGTGTAGGTATAATATTCACGAGAATCGCGTATGCCAAATGGTTCAACTTCTGGGGGCCTCGAAGGAAATCGAGGCGAGCGAGAGTCCAAATAGAATATGAGTCCAAACGGGGTGAGAAGTCGTACGTGGATCGACGTTATATATCTCGACGATACGACCCGAGGCGAATGACCGTCCCTCAAAGTAGAATAAAAAAAAATCACCTAATTCCTTTACCGATTGCAATGGACTGACGATTCCGACGAGTGATATTTTGCGGTGACTCTCCTTCGCACGGGAATAACGTGATATTCGAAGGCGTGTCCATGAACGCGGGTGCTCCGAACGCCCGAAGCACGGTAAGGTCGGACATGACGACAAGAACGATGACAACAGGGACGTTGATCGGCTTTAACGGGGTGGACAGTTACTGGTTGCTGGACAGAACTGGGTAGCTACGAGTACGCGAGAGGAAAATCGATAGAGCCAATAACCTCCGGCAATAACGCGCTAATATCCTGAAGACCATTCTTGCGAGCCCCGAAGGCACTTGCCCGCCCTCTCTCGTAACGACCACACTGCGCTCGCGAGCTACCGCTCTTCGAGGGGTGTACAGTTCGAGCGAGTGAGAGACGGAAAGAGAAAGAAAGCTATCGGGGTAGAAACCAGCAACCAGTCAGTCCAGATGTCTTGATAATTGTTTCTCGGTGACTCGGCGCTTTTCTAGACGCGCCGTTGTGTACGCGCGAAGCTTTTATGAGGCTACCTAAACAAGCTCACGACCAATCGGTTATTGTGCTACAATAGCCCGAACCCATTTGTCTGCCTCATGGTTATTGCCGATTCTTCGACGCTTTAATGCACAGGGCCATTATTTAACAAAAAAAAAAAAAAAAAATATTCTATGCGGAGAAATATGTTGAGATCGAAAATATAGAGATGGAAGGTGTAAGTATAATCGAGGAAATGGTCGAGGACATACGCATACCATTCCCCTTCGAGATACTAATTCAAAGAGGCCACTCGACAAATTTATCGAACGTCCGATGATTCCTTCGCGTACAGTAAATATACTTTACCGACCATTTACCCTCCCAGCGGGAGTGTAAGACTGGTACGTGCTGGCTCTCATGCCAGGATTTAGTTGCGTCGCGTATAACGAAAAAGGGATAGTCGTCGCGAGAGTTCGGATCAGCGCTGATAACACGGTTGGCAAAAATCCAATAGTGCCGTTTCCTTGCCGAAACGAGCCTTTCATTGGAACCCGGTAAGAGGGACTTCGCTTTAATCGAAGTTTGCTAATTTACAATCACAACGAAATAACCAATCGTCCTCACGCTTGTCAGTCTATAGGAAGATACGTTAATTTCAATGACTCTGACGAATGAAAACCAAACGCAGCGTATTTACTTCGTTTCTATCGCACTGGCTAACAAAACCTTGAGAGCTAGCGTCCGTCAAACAGTCTTTATGAAAAATCTCAATTCTGGAAATAAATTTAATTCAAATGACGAATTATTTTGATACTTTGGGATTTTTATTTGTTACATTTATTGGGAGATTGTAGAATTCAACTTATTTTTATGACGCAAGATAAATTTCTTGATTTTACGGCTTTTTAATTCTAAGCAGAGATCGCTAAAATTAATTGAAAAATTATTGTGCCGTTGTCTCGTTGAATTCTGCACGAAAATATTTTATATTTTTAAAGACGTACACTATATCGGTGGTGGTTGTTCCAATGGCGATAAAAAGAGGAAAAAATTCTCCCTCGAGGCACCAGACCTCGAAGATACGAGAGAGAGGACGATTTATCGTTTTTCGAACGAGGGCAACCCAATTCCGAGCGGCGTTACCTTGCTCTCTTCATTCTCGTTGTCGTACCGAGTCATGGACAGCGTGGTTGGCATGGTGGCTCTCCATAAAAGTTTTAAAATTATTTTCTATCGGTATGCGGAAAATCAGTGTGGCGGCCCGATTACGAATTCAGTGCGCGATGCGGACGAACCGCAGCAGACTCGGCAGCACGGGTCGATGGGGTGGCGGTACAGCAGCTAGCAAGAACAGTCGCAGCAACAAAGTTCCACATTCGCCTGAGCCTGTCAATAATGCGCCGGAGCCAAGTGTTCATACATAAAGAGTGAGAAGGGAAGATGGAGAGAGAAAGCCAGGCGGGTTCTCCAGTGGCGCTGTGAGCCGTCTCCCTCTTCAGCAACGCACATATACACTCCGTGGAGAACATCGCAGCCTCCGAGCTTCCAGCAACTATATTGCGAAGGTTCCGACCGATCTAACAGGGTTCACCCTCGAAATACGTCTAATGCAAGGGGTGCGATCGTCCCGCTTAATACCTCTACCACCGACATGCCACTCTCGACCAACTCGCTCGTTCCCTCCCTACACGAGACTCGACTGCAATGCAGTCGACGTGTTACGTTAGTTTACCGATCCCCTTCTCCTGTAAGCCGATCCTGCCACGGAAATGCATCAAACTACAAATAAACTATTGGATATAGGGAACGCGGTAAAGTACTCTCGTACGAGAACCCTCCTTCGCCGTTGAGTATCGATAACGGAGATAAGGGTAGACGCCGAACTTGGATACATTCGACGCTGTATTCGATCCGTTCAATCATTATTTCAAAATTTCCAAGGATATTAGCATCGTGTTTGGTCTGAACTTCGAATAAATCCTTTAAATCTTTAAACGCACCTGTCTATAATTTATTTTGTACAAAGGCATTCCAATAAAATACATTTACCCAGGTGGGGTTTTACTTCTGGAAGAACGTTGCATCAGCGCTTCTCTTGCTTGTCCGACAAGCTGCCCACCGCGTATAGTGCGATTACCCATCCTCGCTCGACTCTGTGAAAAAACTATCTTAAGAGCAACCATTTGTTCATCATATATGGGCACCCATAAGTTTTTACGAAGGAGATGGATTCGGAGCAGCTCCGATAATTTTTTCCAATAACTTCTATAGCGAAATACGTGGAACAATTATTGGAAATATCATATTTCAATTGCTTTGCGTGGCACAAGAAGAAAATATTATAATGAAAAATCTCAAAAGCACTAATAAATGAACGGGCTAATCTTACCTACAGTTTTTGTCAAAATTAGATTTCGATGGTAAACTTTGTGACGCGATAAGCAAGAAGATGAACGCATTGAATAAATAATGTTGATCCAAAACATCATAAATTCTCGTAAGTCCTAAATACGCTTTCAGTCATATACCGATGATTTCACTCAACCAGCGTATTTTTAGGATTTAAATTATAAATTATGTGGAAGAAGATGCAATGAACCTCATATATTTTAAAGCATAGCAATGCTATCTCGATTATTTATCTTTTAATGATTTATTTAGACCTGCAGAATTATTTTTTCAAATGAATAATTAATTGTTAGCTACGTATTAATTTGAATCCGATACAGCTAAAACATTAAACATTGTACGTATCGATCGTTTGAGATGACACGAAAGGTGGTATTTAACTTTACACCGGTATGTCTGGGAGAGAAAAACCGAATTGGTTCCCAAGCGTAAAACGACTACATACGAGTTGAAAGAGTAAAAACACGAGAGCCACGGAGTCGAAGTTCTATGAGTCAATCGTACCGCCTCATGCTCAACAAAGATTAGTTCTGCATAAAAACCAACTGTTGCTCTCGGCGTCGAGGTCTCTTTGATGTTGACGTGCCTTCGCGCTGCGATACGTGCGCATGAGGAAAGCACCGAGAGGTGGCAAGGGAGACGAGAACTTGAGCTCGAGAATTGACGCCCCGCGGTTTCCACAAGGCGATCCATACCGCAGGAGGTCCTCCCGATGTCAGAACAGGTCCCTGTGGTCTTGGTCAATGTGGCTTTTAGCTCTGGCTGATGTACCAGCGAGATATCTCATGTGGTAGGAAAGGTTGCTCGCCAAATTTTTAGAGATCTACAGCACCGGATATCATCAGCTTGACGTCTCGACTGGCTTATATCCGGGAGAGATTCGTAATCGTGACGTTTCGTGAAGCACGCTCGTTCGAAGAGCTCCACACGCCACAAAGTGGTAATCCGATATTTCAATGAGACGTACACTCGATCTATCTTCGAGAGCCACACTCGGAAGAACTATTATAGACAGAAGGTCCGAGCGAACAGCTTTTTCTCCATTACCACAAACTCGAGTCGAGATACACTCGCTGCGGTAAAGAAGAGCTAGGCAAGGCTGATTCCCAGTGGAACGAGAACAGACAAAGGTCACTCATAGAAGAGTCGGCCATAGATCATGATTATCCCGATACCCCCTTCTTGTCCGGTGGTGAGACGCCGGTAAGACTCGGTCTTAGCATTCTCAATTACCTTGGGACGTGGGAAATGCTGGTCGATGCCCGAAACGATTCCTTCCTCTTACCCCAAAGGGCAAAGATATCCCACGAGACGCAACGCGGTCACCCACAAAAGTTTCCTTTATAATTAAATCATTAATTAGCTCCATGGTTTCTTTGTTTCCGACCCTGAGGAATTGGCCATATGCCAGTCCGTGTGTGAGTTACGTGATACCGCTCGGTTGTATGCTTCGCAAACGCGATACCCCTCCTTTCTATCCGTCAGATCCGATTCAATTCTCCTGCGGCCTGAGAGACACGTATTTCGTAAGGACATACTTAATACGTGGAGGGTCGACACCCAACGATGAAACAAGTGTCGCTCGAGCAAATTCATTTATTCGATACCCAATATTATTATTATTTAACAAGTTTTCAAGCTTGACAATTAAAAAAAATGTTATTAAACGTAATTATTATTTTTTAATAACACGATCGTGCTTATGGTATTTGTCGTATACAGTGTCGTTTTTCATTGAAAAAAATAGTACATCTTGGATGCAGATAAGGGTGATAAGTTGGAGGCGTCAGTAAAGTTGCTCGTACCGAAAATGACTCGTGAGAGTTGCGAAACAATTCTCAAAGCCCCGGGGAAAACTGACAAATGCCATCAAAGTTTTTAATACCGAAGTCATTTAAAAGTTGGGACCATTCGTCGTGTAGTGGGTCTTCGCGGATCCCGAGTGAAGAACTTGCCTCTTTGCCCGCCTCAGAGCTCTCGCTCGTTCAACTATATAACCACCCATCCACCCACCGACTTGCCTTCTAATCCCCGCCCGTGAAAACGCAATCTCGCAAATTCGCTTTGTCTCTCGTTGGAGACGGAAATTTTCGAGCCGCTCGAAGAGAACGCAGGATATTCGTGTACATTTATCGTATATATATATTACAACAACACGATGTTGCACCATCGGTTCAGCTATTAGACCAAAAATAAAGTGAAATTAAATGTTAACCAAATTATCCAAAATTTTATTCGTTATTTTTATCTCGCCAGTTGCGGACGTCTCGTCTATAACTTTAGAAAATTATCCAGTCTAACGAAATCCAGACTGAATGAAAGTAATAAATTTATTAGATTAGGTCAGAGATATTTTTGTTTTGCGCTACGACTGAATAAATTATTGCGATCGATCATTTAAATACACTGAATGGTTTAAATTAACTTGAAAAGGACGGAGCGACAGACCCCTAGAGCGAATTCAACTCTTGGGTGTAGGGAAAAAAAAACAGATTCTCGCGGCGGAAAAGCGGTTTAAGCGGACCTCCGTGTGGTTAGAGAGAAAATAAAAAAAAATTAGACGAAAATTAAGTTTAGCATTGCACTGGACGGCAGACGTAAATTTTGATATTCTCGTGATTGGCGGTTACGTTCTCACAAAAATAAAACACAAAAGAATAACCAGAATCGCCTTCGCTCGAGGCAACGAAGAGTTTTCACGACGAGGGAAAATGCGATATTTAAACCATTTATATCTACGTCTTTGAAGCGCATGAATATTATATCTCTCGCGCAATCGCGCAGGGGCATCACGTGCTTGAACTCTCATCTCGTTTCAATCACGATGACTTCAAACGTCACTAACCAGTCCGTATATTTCTAGAAAGTTTATAAATTCTAAGCTACATTATTAAATATGAGACCGGACAGATTGAAGTCCGAGGTAAGCAGAAACGTCCTGAAACGTCGCAACGGTCATCGAGTCTGGAGTATATTCCTCGCTTCGAGACATTGAATTTTTCCCTTTCTCCTCTAGCGTTTCTTCGGAGAATCTCGTCAAGAGACAAACTTTTCCAACAAGCTTCATTTTACGAGCTGCTCTTCCTCGTTGCGTGCAAGACTGAAGCGGCAAGTTCGCTGTCGGAAAATAAGCCCTTCTGCGTCCCCGCTACCCGCATGTGCAGCAGAATTCCCCACCAAGGCTTGGAACTAAATTCCCTCGTGGAAGATTTATTACCTGGACAGTGGGAACAACAGCAGAGTCAACGAAACGATCTCACGATATCCGTAACTGCAGTTGCTGGATTCCTCGCAAAAGTGTGTCACCTCTGTGCGAACGAGCAACTTGGCACTTTACGATTTTACTCGCAGCGGTGGCAAACAATGCGTGTTCAAGATTAAACTTCAGATCGAACAAACGTAACCGAGTTTTATATTGTATAATCAGCGTTGCATATATGTCAAACAGCGGACTCGAGACGACCTATCACACTTGAAATCGTTATATTTGTGGAAATTATTGGAGTATTCTTGTTTCAACAGGTATCAGGTAAACCAAATTTTATATTCTTTTCAGCGGTCGTGTATATTAGTTATTGTGTTTGAATGCTTCATCAATCTCGAGCAATTCTTTATAAGATGGTGTTTTTGGCGTGTCGCAACTCGGGTCAGAGTCAGCGCCACCTGGATTCCTACCTTATCGATCTTTACAGGAAAGATCTCAAACAAACGAATCTCTAATTTTTGTTAACTCTGATTGTCTCATTAATTTATTGAGAATCAATGAGGCAACAAGACCCGATTTTTAATTTCTAAAGAATAGATATTAGGTAAAGGCGGTTATATGTGAAATATATTCGTCATTACATCTTTAGCTTTGAGCTTACAAAATTAACTTCTTTATCCATCGTTTAAGGAAAAAATTTCGATTCAAAAACATTTAAATTGTCATACGAGACAGTCGTTGAATGAACAACGTGTATCACAGAATTTCATGCATATTTCGATTAGATAGCGTTAAAAATGAAGATCCAACTTGTAGGTCAGATGACGAGGATACCGACGCATCGTGAAAAATGTTGTTTACCAAATATTTTGAATAGAAAGTTCAACATATGGTACAAGAGAATGGCAAATCTTTACAGCAATCGCTGGATATATGCAATTTGCATAAATGAAGAAATTTGGACGTACATTATTCATTTGATACATTCAAGTTTATTCGTGAACTTATTTATAAAACACTAATAATTTTCATAAGTTTTTATTTTATCCGGCAGTCGCACTTAACTTTAACTTGAGTAGCACGTAGCAAGACGATTACTTTAAGAGAAGGCGTATAATTCCTCATTGTTTTGGGTGCTCTTCGTTCCCATCGACTCGCATATAATCACAATTCTTGAACAAAGTTAGCTTTGAATTCCGCGCTAGTCAGACGATTGCTTTCAACGAGTTTTCGTACTTGTTTCGACGACGCAGCCTCAGATTTCCTTTTCCGCGTATACCAAAGTGACGGGGCGTTGCTTTTCTTGATTTACGCGCGAGTGGACGTTTATGCGAAAGGGGGTGCGCACGCGAGTTCTCTTTAAGGGGAGACGAAACCTTTATACTTACACGGATGTTGCGCTTCTCTTTCACTCCGCCGTATGAAGGTTTTGCCTCTCCTTAAGACTTTCCCAATATATCTGTTTGCCTACCTAGGATCCTGGACCCACAGTGACGAAAAGGAAACTTTCTCACAGCGAAAGTCGGTGGCCTCTCTTATATTCGTTAAGGGGTTCTTCCATCGTGATTGCTACTACTTCATTGCCCTCGTGGACGCAAGTTTCTTCGGTCTGTATATCTGGTCTCCTTTTCAACGAATACATTCCCAACGAAAAGTTCGGCTCGACTCTCCCTGTTGGTGGTAGCCTCGTTCTCTATACGGTACTGTGGTCAATGTATCTATACAGCGCAACGTCTCTATCAGTGAAGTTGCTTGGAGACTAGCACCGGTAGCGACGCTTCAATTCCAACTAATCCAACAGCGACCCGGTTTCATTCGGAGTTTAGTTTGACAGGTAGTCAGAGAGAGAGATGTGAGTGGGCTTGGCGGGGCGACGACACAAAGCGCTCACCACCAAACATCCTAGTGCGGCCAACTACCGGTAGATGGAGCGCTGCAAAGAGTACAACACCGAAACAGGCAACTCTGCGCCTGGGACACACAAATCTCCCTTTCTCTCTCTCTCGTTCTATCTATGGCACTCGCTCTAACCTACCAGTAACAGGAATTTGAATAATCTACATTCGAAATTACCTCACGTAGGACTGCGAAATCGCGATGATTATGGGACTTGAGAAATTCGCCTGGGTTGCCCCAGCACCAGTCGAGAGTAGACACAACACTGCGCCGTGACTTCTCAACGGATTTACATTCTCGTGTGTTCACTCGCTGCGCCGCGGTTTTCGCTTCACTGGGATGCTATGCCGAGAACACCGGGCCGAATCTAACAGCGGCACAACTGACCCTTCCGCTCGCTAACTTCGACAAGCTAATTCGTACAATCAACGATCACTGTGGATTTACCGACGAAAGTGTACAGCCATATTTACCGTTTACCAACAGCAAACTGACTTTAATTGCATTCGCGGTTGTTTACTTGTTATTGTTACGTACCACGTTATTGTCATTATTAGCTGATTGCGGATAAACAATAATTACAAATATTGAACTGGAATCCGCGGATTACCGATACGCAAACGAATCAGCTCGCACGCATAACTCTTCGCGACTACCAGATTGATAGGTGGGTCATCAATTTATCGCTCTCAAAGTTAGTGCTGGCCTGTTTTGCCTTCATTCGAATATATCAGAGTATAAATCGTTTGAATTCTGCTGCTGGGTTCGATCGTCCCGGTTTCGTACAACACCGTCGGTGCATCTCGCTTTTATTCCACCTACGGTGGAGGATGTTTTTCGACTCTCGTCTCGAACATTGTTGGCCGAAGGGATATCGCGGCAACTGGGCTTTCACTCTGCTCCCTCGATCAATCACCTTCCACCGACGCCGATCGTTTTCATCGAACGGCGCCTCTTCTCTCGCACCCGTTTCCAATCCTCACCACGATCTTTTAACTCTTATTTACTCTCTCGTCTTCTTTTTCATCCTTGGCTTTTTCTTTTACCGCCAATAACCTGATTCTACTCAACTACTCCGCCATTGAGAAATTTGTAGCCTTATCGCCAAAAATACAATCCTAACGGTGCATTTCGATTCAGCAGTAACATCTTTTACCAAAAAATAATATTCGTAAGAACTCGATAAATAAAATTTTCAATATTAAGACGATGACCTCCATTGGCTACTTAAAAATATGTGTAAATAACATTGTTTGTTGAACTAACGTAGTCGAATACTGCGACTCAGTTTTGTCTCTTTGCCTCAATACAAATGCCTTGGTAAATTAATTTATATAGACAATCAAGTTATCGCGTAGACAAAATAAGCCGGAACTTTGTTACAGAGAATCGGTTGAATGATTCGTGACATCCCGAGATGCAGCTTTAACTATAGCAGAATTGTCTCTGAGTTTCAAACAAGCTACGATCCAATCCTCATCCGCTAACGCATACAACAGGAAATTGCATACTAAACTGCATCTATCTAGACGATACACATACGAGTAAAATGTGTTAAGTGTACGCGAGGTAGCTCGTGTGACGTTGTGTACGCCTTGAGCAATAGGAAAGTTGTAACCAACTTGCTAGAGCGACATCGACGGAGTAAAATTCACACGAGAATTGATAACTATGAAGTTGTTAATGTATTCTCGGATCAATGGATTTCCGAAAATGGAGCTAAAGCGGAAGTCGAAGCAACTGAATGGCTGCTGGTCGCCAACAACTATTATAGCATTCGAACGATTGCTCCTCAGTTCGAGAACTTATTATAGCTTGGCTCAGTGGGTGTAGAAGTTACACACAAAAGTGAAACTTATCCTGTGTTACCGAACATAATTAATATATAAACATTACAGACGTATTGATGCAGAGACTTCTCTATTCGTGACAACAATGACATGAGAGCTTCGGAATCGTCGCATAATAAATATTCCGCTGCTTTATCAATAAAATAAATAATGATTATTGAGACTGACTATATGATAATTTGAGTTGATAAATTATTAGCTTGTCAAGTAAACTTTATTACGAAGACTCAAAGGTTCGAGAATTTATTGTTTATTTGAAAGTGATTAAACGCCTTTTTTTTCTTTATAACAATTAACTGAACTTGACATCAAATGTTTTCTTCGGTCATTCAATAGTCCACAGTTAAAAGTATTTGTCTGCATTTTAAAAAAATTTCTTGATAACTTTTGTTCGATAAACAAAGCGTTCGAACTTTACGAACGGCACTGAATCTAATGAATTTAAAAAAAAACTATTTTTATTAAGTAAAAATTGCTTGATAGATCGACGTATTTCTAAATGAAAATGTAGTTGTTTACAACAGATTGAATTGTGCCAATCTAGATACGACTTTGATAAAAATGTGAGAAATTATTCCTAGGATATGCATTGGCGTATAGCGGGAACGATGATAGCGCGCTTCACTGAGTCTCAATGAGTTCTCATCTTGGCGGGTCGATTATTCCGGTAATTATTCTGACCATTATCGGATCTGCGGCGTGTCAATCGATGAAAGCCAGGATCATGGGGTTTGGGCCAGCGCGCACCGACGTCTTATGCCACGGCTGCACGCTATTGCATACTCTGCCCTCATTTCGATGTGTATACTTCGTATACCGATATATACATGGGATCTCGCTCGACGCGTCGCTCTCCTCTGCTCGTTGTGTTGGGATTTCGTCGAGTGACGTCGAACCGAGGGCCTAACGAGAATCCAATAATCCCCAATTCTGCGCTTCGATGCACGGCAAATAGAAGTTTATTCGGAAGGTTCAATGGATGACAGCGAGATACAGTCTCGGTTGTCTAAAGTAGTTGGTTATTCTTAACTATCTGGGGAAAAAAGATTCGTTTGCCTTACTTGAATTTGAAGTGACCTACTTTTCACTCTCTCATCGCATACAAACTATGAAAGAATAAAAATTATTGAAAATAAATAAAAATTCGACTCTTGGTTTATAGCGTAAATACATATTTCGAGTGTCTTACACCTCGAACAAAATTATTCTTTCATTTTTGTCTGTTCAGAAAGATATCTGTGTGGCTGTGTGTATCTGCCGAAGATGCAATAGCTTTTGAAAGAGATTGAAGATCATGAGCAAATTTAATATGCGTACTCTTCTAATAAAATTTAGTTTTGGTGTTTCGTCAAACAACTCTGTTGGATACTTTTTTTTTTAAATATTCCTTGAAATTGGTAAAAACAATTATTTTAGTCAGCAAGCTTTTGACTTTTATGCAGATCATTAAAACTGGGTGATTAATGAGTAGTTTACTCATTCCATCATTCACTTATATAGGATAATTATAATTAATTATTGAGCGGAGATGAGAATATCAAACGTTGTATGCACCTTCCAAAATCTGTGTGTAATATATAAGATTAGAGCGTGTAACTTTTGTCCACACGATCCTTTATTCTTCTATATAGAGAAAAAAGATACAAAATATTTTATTTAATTAATGTAAATAATGATCAACGAATAAAACTAATTTAGTATAAAGTCTGTCATCGGATCTTTGAGATTTATTGATTTTCGTTAGTCTTTTTGAGGTTAAACGCGAGTAAAATGACAGCAATAGTCTTTCACATTCTCGAAGAATCAAACATCATCGCGTGTTATCATCGACTCGTCATTTTATTTTTCAATTTTTATTATTTCTAATTGTCTAATTGTTTCTAATTTTTTGTTACATTATCTATTATTGATGACACTTGTAGTAAAGTAAATAGTTCGAGTTCAAGTTAGGCTGGATGCTAGATTTTCAGTACAATCCGAGCGGGATAAAGTTGTTACGTCGTGTCCAAGATTTAGGGTCTCGTTTGTGCGTCAAGGCTTGACAGCCCTTTATCGCGGAGTCGGAGACGTCGTCTTTACAACTAGAAAAAATATAAATTAATCTGGTGAGCGTTAATCAGAGATGGGCTCAGCGGTGTAACGTTGACACTTGTTCCCAACGGGGACGCATTTTTCTTGTCGTGTTGTCGATCTCTGGTGGTTGACACCTCTCTTCCGATGTTGTACCCTTCGTTGAGGATGAATGGAAGGAGAGTGACAGGTTGAGTCTCGATCATTGTCTCGTATAATATGAATTTTGTATGTACAATAGTTGCACAATGATATCAACACCAACCACGATTTACACTGTTTTTTGACGATACAGAGATTGAGGCTTCGTCGCCTTTTGATACAAAGTAATACCTCGCGAATCGCAGGTGAAACAAGTTCGAGGACAAGAAGACAATAGACAATAATGCAGCAATCGATACAACGACACGTTACAAGATGTCGGATAGTAACCGCGCGGGTTGAAGATTAGACTCGAACTCGATTATGATTAAAACTGAACAACTAAACTAACGAACCGAACACGATCCTCGCGAAAGTCCTTCCTTATATATCTTTTGATTGGGTGGGGGTTTCGCTTTGGAAAACTCATTGCGCAGGGTAACTCGCTGTTCCAGTTTATCGTGCCCTCTTCCTGCATGACTCATTTTGCAGGTAGCGTATCCTGCATTTTGCAGAAATTCATCCGGGAAAGGATGCGTCACTGCCTTACATCCAGCGGCTTCCCTCTTAACTAGTTTTTCTTTGTATCATATTCTGAAATTAAGGAAGGGACTCGACAGGGGCGATTGCGAGTGTCATAAATTCCAACTATCCTGTCAGAGAGATTTTGCAATAGTGAATGTTAATTTCCAGGAAAAGTTGAGTCAGTGTCCCGCGTTTCGCGGCTCCCCTGATAACGAATTTCTTTGTACGTTGCATTTCATAATTAAGATAATGACGTTACGAAAGTGATGATTGGAAGCTTCATAAGTTGCGACCCTTCTGTTGGAGAGATTTACCCAAGGTTAAACAGAAATCCTAGGAGATCCTTTTGGTGGAACAGTGAGTCAGAGCTTCAGATCCTGCGGCTCCATTGATATATATTCTAAAATTTATTTCCCGGCGGATGACCACCCTTTGGCGCCGTCGAGTGTAAATAAAGTCGAGTAAGCAGGTCGATGGACGCAGTAGCTATAGAATAGTCGTAAAATAAAATCATTACGACACGTGCCAAGTAGGCGTCAGCAACCCTAAGTAGTTACGCGCGTCCCCCGTTAAGCTACAGGGATGATTCGTCAACTCCTTGCACCTCTTAACAGAATCGATACCGCAGTCGCTGCCAATGGTCTGTCAAGCTATCGCACCCGACCGATATCAATGAGATAGTTATTAACAATTTAGTAGGATGTAATAGAGTTCCTATAGAAAGAGTCTGGACAATGTCGAAACAATTTCTGATTGGTTCCGCCATTTTGGGTCCCGACTTGTGTATCAGACCGTGCGCGCAACTGAACACACTTTCGCATGCACGTCGATGAATCCTGTCACTCTGCTAGTTTCGGGACCCAAAATGGCAGCCAAGCGTACGGTGTTCAGACTCTGTCTGTAGGGACATTCAGCTGAAGGAAACATGCGCCCTATCGTATGCGGAAAAGCGGACTTGGTTTCCCTTTTTTCATTTTCTTACGTTGGTACAGCCAATGAAAAACGCATATGATCGTCTACCAAGCCGTCGCTGTAAGATGCGAGGATGAAAGCTATGAGCGATTTTACCGTAATTGGTAATAATGCAAAATTGTCACTTTTGTCAATTAAAAATTGTTTTCAACGTTATTGCTCCGCAAAATAGTCATGCGTGACGCATAACGTTACTGCATAATTAGGTAATTAACATGTAAATATCTGAAAAAAGCTTTGGTGTATAAAAGGAAAATGAAGACGGTATTTGTGAATGAGAATATTGCAGCGTGGAACGAGTGGAAACCGATAACTGCAAATAAATAATGGAGTTTTCTCTCTGTAACGGAACACAGAAGAAACAGATTTCGCCTACCGCACGACTACCGAATTACACAATTTGCGGATGTAACGATAACGTAGAGCGCTCACTGTGTAAAAAGTTTTTTTTAAGTGTGGATATTACTAGGTTCGAGTGTGCTGCGGCCTTCATTCTTGCCGCGAGCGAACAAATAGCTTCCTCGCAAGTCGCATTTTTCTTTACCACCACGGCGTAATTACTTATTGGTCCCGTGCGGCTGCTGTACGCTCTACCCGGGTTCGTTACGCTATAGGTACGCGGAGTGCGAGGCACTGCTCCGCCACCGGAAGTACCGTAAGGTCACGCGGTGTTCTCGAGGACGCCTGGAACGGGCCTCGAGAGCCCTCACTCCTCATCCCCGCTCGCATACTATATTTCGCCGGACGATTTATACGATATCATGGAAATGGGCTTGGCGCGCATTACAGCACTGGAGAAAATAAAAAAAAGATCACCATCCGAGAAGAAGGAAGGAAGTAAAAAGCGCGTAGAGATGAGAAAAGTCGAAAGCTTTCACCGTAGTCAGCCGGGTCAACGGGAAGAGCGCGCGCGCGCGCGCGCGAGCGCCACTTGTTTAATCTTCGGATATTAATTTCTCAGGACGAGCCGAGCGTACACCTTAATCCAATTTGTCGCTTTTCCCGCTGCTGGGTGTCTGATGGTTTGCGAGGTGGGCTTTTCTCATCTTGAAGAAACCAGCGGCAGTCTCTGCATGCGCTATTCTATACTATCTTCACCCTTTTTCGTATTATACCGTAACTCCCTCTCCGACTCCGGTACCGGCCGCTCTCGAGTGTCGTCCGGCAAGACAAGACTCGAGTTTTCGCTTGAATCCACCCGATCGTCTCTCGCGCTCGACGTTTCTCGTCTTCTCCGTCCTCTTGGCCTCGCGAGTGTCTCGAGTACTGTCTCACGGATCGTAGAATCCTTCGCCTTCCTTCACCTGCTCCGTCTTTGCTCTTTCCATCCGCACCGAATCGCTTTATACGTTACACCCGCCTCTCGCCTGCTACCTAACTATTTCCGATAGTGCGCTACAAGACGCACCTTTAGAGGGTACTCGACGATCCACCAGACCCCACTACTGGGAATACTCGGTAGTCTCTGTTATGTGTATCCTACAGCGCAGCGAACCGGTTGTACAGCGGTCTCGCACACCGCTCGACTTTGCTCCACCGTCTTCGATGATCCCCCATCGAGGATGATACTCGACCTCGAGCCATACGGCAATGGATGAGGGCTCTGGTTTCCACGACTGCATACCGGTATCTCGCTCGTTTTCCCGTGTTGGGCCATGCCTGCTCGATCCTCCAAAGCCAGGCGCGATGTTTCCCGTCGAATTGAAATAGATCCGCCTGGTTCAAGACTCTCACTCACCGTGACTTTTATCGTTTCTTCTATATACCGAGTTCTCCTCGCATATGCAATGATATATCATATGCACATATTTACTCACGGGAATTGGGATGAGAATTCACTCCTTCTCCCCTCCGCCGCAAGCGAGTTTGAATATAAGAGCAGTCGAGCGGTCTTCGGAACCTGACAATTTTTATCCAGTCGCGTAGGATTGCGAAAAAGTGTGAATGTTGCACGTGCGCGATAAGACAATCCTATAATTTATACTCAACTTCTCTCTATTTTATTAATTTCTTGTAAATACTTGACAATCGCTACAATAATAATGACGTTTTAACAAAGACAAGAAACATACGTTACTAGCCGATTTCTCAAAAAATTATCTTTAAAGTCCTTACAATTTTTATTTTTGATAGTTTGGTTTATTCCTTCAAAGATATGAATCTGCCGATTTAATTTCTCTTATATATTCTTTTTAAAAATTTGTACTTTTTTATATAATACATACATAATGAAATATATAAAATATATATAAATGTACATATTTACCAGGATACATCCGTCAGATATATCTCAAAATATTTCAATTTGTGTAATTTTTTGTGACAAATATATTTAATATACGTAGAAATATATATTTTTCCATCGGTGAACGAAATGATTCGTGTAGAGTTAAAGAAAAATGATGAATTATTGTACAAATAATTGTACATTAATTATACGCGAATGATAAAAGAAAAAGTATATTTCAGAATCGTTTTAAAATCTCTTTTCCTATTCGATAAAACGTCACTATTATTATTTTTCCATTATAATAACGTACGCAGTAAAGGGCTATCATACATTATTGTTGGCAAATCTATAAAAAATGTATACATACAATTAAAAATATTTAAGTACTTCATTAGTTCGCAATACCCTAATTACCTAAACCCCGAGACGAATGCTATTGTTAGTTTGCGGTGTCCCCTGACTGAGGATCCCGGAAGAGAAGGCATCAATCCGCTTTCTCAGGATCTTCCCTGCGAAATTAACTCCGACATCGGACGCCTCAGACACGCACCCTCATTTGTTCGTCTCGACGTTTGAGAATCTTTGACCCTTCTAGTTCGTAACTTAGAAATCGAGCCTGACGGGTTGTCACAGTCATGCTTTATCCTCTTGTTCCAGCGCTATATCTACACTAATACTGTATTCAACGATAGAATTTTGGTACCTAACCTACATAGATACACCGATGTACCGTTAACCCACGGAAAACTTTTCTCTCACGACGTAAAGTCTTGGTGCGTAATCGAATGATCGCACGACGATGCTTATACATCGAGACTCTTGATATTTTTCACGGTGACACCTTGAACGAGAACGCGAGAGACGAGAATCTACTTATCCGATCTCTCAGCCGTCCTGAAGCATAGCGAACCAAGGGCGAAAAGGGAGAACAAGTAATGCCATCAGAAATACTTTTTTCCGAAGGGTAAGACCGGGACGTTTAAGAAGCTGAGCTATGAGCTGGAGAGAGGAAGAAGAGATGCCGAAGCGCCTTCGACTAAGTGCATGCCGGGTAGGGTTACCACTATAGCTTGTAATATAAGCCCCCAACCGACGTCTTTTGGGGTTCTCCGCTACACCTCTCTGTACTTCTCCTTATACCGTTCCCGTTGCTGATGTACACCCCGAAGGCCGAAGGGAAACAAGATCGGACGTAACACTCGCGTAATGTTATTTTTCGAACGAGATATTCCGTGACACACCGATTCTGGCTTTACTCGTCGCCCATCCTCGATAATATTTGCGTTTCGTTAAAAGTTTTTGGTGATATCATGAGGGAGAGGGAGAGAGAATGCACGTATGAGATGCGGAAATGGACAAGACTTCCAAGCTCGTGAGATCATTCGATAATACCGATCACTATGGTTTCTTTATCCTTCGTGATGTATTTAGTGAACTTCACGATTTTCTTTCATCCCTAGCGATGTAAAATGAATGTCATTTTGAGTAACGATCGACGCCACTGTCTTTATTTCGTATTCCGGTATGAAAAATGACAGTCATTTCTTCAAATCGTGACCGTCACGATCAATTGACTGTAAATTTGAGTTTAAACATTGTGGAGTATACCGAGCGATTTCGGGAATTAATTTGCAACTCAACGAGAAATTGTAAGTTCTCGTGTGCTTTGACGCAACAGAATCAGATATTTAAAAACGTCACGGATAAATGGCCTTGTGTGTGGAGGAGAGTCGTTCTCGTGAAGTTCACTCGGCGACTTGTACCTGAAGACTGAGCAAGAAAAAAATACAAAACACAAACTCTCGATGCGCTACTCCCGCTTTTTTAAGTGGAAGAAGAGCCTACAACCCTTCACACCGCGAATCCTCATTGGTTAAATATTAAACTAAGCAAACTAGAAAGCGTGGTCGATTTAAGGGTTGGCACCCCCCGCAGGTTGTGCGTAGACTCGTAGACTTATTTTCTAAGCGAATAAATTATTAAAAATCCAAAGAGACCATTTGGGAATACGCGACTGTCAATGTATTAGTATTTTTCTTTAAATTGACATATCTCGAATGTATATACGTAGCGCGCAATTTATATATTTTAAAATGTATACATACAGCGTCGTAGTCGACGCTCCAAGCATCTATTTAAAAGCAAAATGACGGTAATTTTTCAGAAAATTTATTAACCTATTGAGATGCATCTTTTTTCATTTGGATGTTCCTTCCGAAATAAACAAATTTCTATAAATTGACGGTCTAAGTAATTTTTTTTTGCGATTAAAGAACAGTGACGTGACAATCAAATGAATAAGAAAAAAATTACTGGTCACGATCTCGAGTCGGGTCCCTGATCATCTCTCACCGGCAACTTAGGGAAAATGATTGTTATTGATGTTCAATCGATTTCTTGATCGGGACACTTTGGTCAATAAGAAGATGATGTTTCAAAGAAACTTGTATATTTTAAACAATGAATAAGTAAATCAAAATTGTATGTGACTAGGAAATATATGATTTGCTAAATATTTAATTATTTACCGCTTCAATATTTTTACAAGTTATTTATTAAAGAAATAATGATTTTCGTTACAGAATTTTGGCATCTGCCAGCAAGCAATGCCAAAATTCATCGATTCACTTATTTCAATGCACAGTACATAGAATATTGGATTAATAATTAACATCATTAATATGCGTTCTTTATACAAGAAGAATGCTTAATGAATTGATATCACATATTATATGAATTCATTACATAAGAAGAATGCTTTTTAAATTTGACTTTGTAAAATGAGGCAAAAGGAATGATACTACACCATCTTTTTAAGGTTACTCATAAGTAAGCCGTTCTACTAATTCTCTAAACAGTACTATGTTGCTTGCAACGCAAAAAATTTAATGAAATAGATTTTACTTAAGGAAAAATACAATTAGTTGTATAATGGCTTATAGGACGAAAATAAATATTCTGAAGAGGGTTCGCACCAAGGACCGTAACGTAAATTCATAATTTGAGTATTGCATTTGATAATCCCAACTCCTTGACATCTGGGGATGACCGGTGGCAGCTGTAACGAGTTTCTCTATTGCGTTTAATAATTTATTTGAATATGAATGAAGATGCTTCTAATGATAATATATTCCTCACTTCTTTAAATAAAATTCGAATGAAATTATCCATTGAACAACGCGTTCACATAAATTAATATATGAAACTATATTAGTATTCTATGTTTAAAGATAATATTTTTACGTTGTCATAGTTTTAGAGCTACCCGAATGACATTATCGGAAATAAAGTGACTAACGATAGACAGATGTGGTATACAAGTACACTGAGAGAAAAAGTTTCATTGAATAAAAGAGATTTCTTTGAAACGTTGATCTATGAAACTTTTCTTTGCCGTCAATGAATAAATATATTTAAGTCTATACTATCTTTTATTTAATTGATCGCAAATTGTATCAAATGTGGTGGCATTGAATCCATGAAAATTGTATCAAAGCCTACTAACCACTTTTGTTTACTTCATTGATACTTTTATTTACCTTAAAGAAGAACTTTATTGCGTTTTTGGCTTGAAAATGTTATATTTTATGTTTTATTTTTTACTGCTTGCCGTACTAACCGAGGAAAGGTTCGAGGATCCGTTTAATGATAATTCATTATTACATACATTCAAATGTAGTAACGTATTCGCGGATACCAGCATTCTTCAGAAACTTTTCCATTTGAGTAACAAATGCCAAACGGCATTTCCCGCCAAACGGCGGTGTGCACGATCCTGTCAAATAAATATTTTGTTGAAACGGTGATATCAAATTTATTATTCACTTGAATAAAATAAATCGTTTCTTTAGTAAGTACTATCAAATAAATGTTTACTCCAAACGCATCACATCATTGGAATCAGGTAATTGTTTTCATTAAATCAATTAAATATTTAGTTGATTCAATGAAAGAAATTTTAATGTGCCAATTTATTCCAATCAATGAAATATTTGCTCTCGGTGTAATTCGGCTATCCTCCCGGTCGGTCTTGTCACTCTTGTCATACCGCGCATGTGCATCCTAACATCTGTGTATCGCATGTCATTTGACTGAGCAAGCGAGAAAGGAAGAAAGAAAGAGAGAGAGAGAGAGAGAGATGTCCCATACACGCGTTGATCGCACGAGTACATAATTTAACCTAAACTTGATTCATACGAACCAATATCACTGGAAAATATTGCTGCGAACATTTGTGTTTCATCCGCACCTTGACATTGGCAAAGTTGGCATTGATAACTAAATCGCCAGCATACACTGAGAAAAAAACGATTAATTTGGATACAATGAAATTTAATTTGAGCCAACTATAATTAATTAGCTTCAAGTAAATTTAATTGTGCTAAGCGAATATAGTCCTATCAACATCACGTGAGGTTGAATATGGTGAAGCTCAAGATGAATGACAGTCAACCGTGTATCATACAATTGAACCAAACTATATTCATTTAGCTCAAAGTAAATTTAATTGAATTTCATTAAATTTAATTCAATAAAATTTATTCAGGTTGTTCAATTTATTTTATTATACGCCTGAGTTTCGTTGGCTCAAGTTTTATTCAGTTGGCTCTAACTTAACATTTTTTCTTAATGTACTTTATTGCATATTCATATATTTTGTTATGGACATCCTATTTCAAAGGATTCCACTACATCTATTTAATTCTACGAGATGAACTTGAAATAGCCTACGAGATTAATATGCATGTAACAGGAGTTCAATGCAAAGACTATGAGTTTGATGATTGAATTCGGGGGCGTATAAATTTATTCACCACTAAATTGGTGGCATGTAACCACAGAAGTGTGATTAAATATTCGGTTTGCCTCAGTGAACATTGATTGCGTTATTAATGAAGAACTGTATGATTGAAAAGTTATGAGTGAGCTAGTTCGCAGCTTTTGAAAAATACCTCAGTGAGCGTTAATTGAAAACTGTATCATTGAACAATTTCAAATGAGTTAATTAACAGATTTTAGAAAAATATTTTTAAATACATTCCTCGTTATTGGGTAATTTAATAATTGGAATAATCCGCATTATGGGACTACGATCGTAATGCACCGAAGTAAAATTTGGCAACAATCGCCGCCAGCTTAGCTTCGATATCTTTCAGAACTGACGCATGGACCAGAAGGGGGCAAAGAGCACCCAAGGATTATGTGCTCGAGCCAACTAGATATCTTGGCGTAAGAGCATGTTCGGTACCTCCACGCCCACTGAGTCTCCTGCACCCAGCAGAGTCAATAGCCATTGTACTTTAAACAAAGAGCCGCCGAGCGAATTGTAATGGGATTCAGTGAAAGAAGATCCCTCGGAGATAAAGGGGGGTCGGTCCTGTTTCCCCTAGCCGCCATGTTCCTCTTCTTATTCTTCTTCGGTATATACCACCACTACATTTCACTACCTGTCGCCCGATTTCTCAATTATTGAAATATTTCTGGAAGTACTTCGGTAAGCGTTAGTTTCTCTCAATCGAGTGATCCATTGGCATCGATTGAATCGCGTCTCGCCGAGTACAATGATATTTCATTTGATAATCCTTATAATTCGCAAAGAGTGCTGTGGTACGTAATAGAATTCGCAGTGAGTTGGATCAATTTTTATTCCGTCAGTCTCATTCTGCTTCCGAGGTGATGGATTTCAATAGATATTTTTTATTTCATTTATATTTATAAATTATTGACATATTTGTATGCAGCTTACCGGGAAAATCGTAAAAACAACAAGAAAACGCTCTCTCGACTTATCATCCCTTACCCGTTTAGCATCTTTGTGTTTATCTCTTTCACTTTGTTGTATTGTAAAGCAAAAAATCGTCAGAATATATGGAAAATAAATAAAAATCCCAATAAACGATTATTAATCAATTAAAAATATTACCTTTTAGGAGTCTTTCGTGTACATTTTCTGAATTTTTAAGAAAAGTATAGATAGAGCGGTTCGTCGTTTATCAAAAATTACTATAATTTTGAATCCGCTTGATACACGTGTTGGATGAAAATCATGTGTGGTGCCAAGAAGCCTGTGATAACTGCAGCAGTGACAGCGATTGAACGTAGAAAAGCAGAAGTTTTCCAATTGATTTGACTTAACTGGCAGTGGAAGGTGCACCGTGAGTATCAAGGATCGCGCGATCCGCCCTCGGAGCGAAATATAGTCCAAAGTTGCTTCGGTCTTCTGGCAGTAGAGTAGAGAATCGCGAATCTCTGCACCACAAAGAAAAAGGGGTAAGGAAGCTATGCAGCTGCTTGTGCACCAGCCACCCCATTCAGCACTTCCTTTGTTAATCGAGCCAACGTTTCGCCCTTTCAACTCTGCGACTCCCTCGTGCTGATCGTTGGGGAAACTTGGTGCTGACTATCCGACACTCGTGTTTGTTTTGACATCGCACGAAAACCCCTTAAGCCACTTCTCCGCTATACTTCTTGCTTGCTTTTGTGAGAATTAAATTTTCAATTATATTGTTAAGCGCAGTGATGACGTTGACATCGAATGGGATCAATTTTCTCTGCGTTATTTGCGCATCACCGAACAATTACAAATAAATGGTGAACCCACAGAGTCGTTGCGATGCCTGTTCACGACGTAAAGCCTGCTCAGTCTATAAATCGAACTACCCGCGGCAAATAAGAGATATGAGAAGAAAAAAAAAACACAAAACAAAAATACAATTGAATGAGTGAAAGCGAGAGAATCGAGGTAGTTGGGCTGGTTAATTGAAAACGTGCATCTTTATTGTGCGCGACCTGTGCAGACTAGTGGAAATGCAATGGTACGGTTGATTAGCCGTTAATGCCTCTTTATCCCTCTCCTTCTCTCGGTTAGAACCTTTTGATGTTCGTCGAATTAGCAATCACAACACGGCCAAGTGAACTGGACTGTTGCTGAACTCAACTGCTGCTATTCCCTCTCCTCATCCCCTGCATAATCTCTTCTTTCGATGATAATTGGATGTTTCAATCTCAAAAATGAATGCGAATCTCATACGTACGGTATTGAAACTGTACTTAACATCGTTACGATACGACGCAATTTTGTATAATTAATTGTTAGCGTTGAGCTGTAACAGGAGTAAGGTAAGTATACTTTTTTTTTTTAAATCTTTCATTCCGCAACATCCGCTATAAAACTGGCTCGGTGCGGTACGCGCCTCGAGCGACTCGCGCGTAATCCTGGTGGATCATCTCTGCCGAGAATTTCCGGAATCACGTACCTTCGGTGCACGCGAGACCGCTTCACTACTTTCAACCGGATTACTTCTCGACTACCTTCGCTATAAGCGTTGCCCTCTCAACTAGCAAGCCTCCTCCTCCGCTTTATTCGATTAAAACTTCAACTTCGAATAACATATATTTCTTTTTCTCTACAACAATTCGTTATTTCACAGCGGAATTACTTGAAAAATCAATAGTAAACCGCAACCGTATTAATGCAGTTTTAAAGATTTTCCCAAAGTTTGCACCCAGAGGGTGTGCGTCAAAAGAGAAATGTTCAGGATGTTAAATACAAAGAGCCCTTGATGTCAAGTACGAAGTCCTGACATCGACGAGGCTCGATGTATTGTATGCGTAGAAGAGAATGAGACGAAATGAGGAGCAGAAGGGCGAGACGACAGGGTTATACGACATACGAAAGGTGAGGGGAGGCGGAGTGACGTAAGAAAGACGAGTTAAGAAAGCTGAGAGGACGTGCGACGGAGCCTGACATTCTCTTGAGCCCTGATGTGCCGAAGGGCGGTAAGTATAACTTGGAGACTTATCCTGTCATGACATCCCGCCGGTACACAGTATACGTTCGAACTGCAACGCCAAGGAAGGCGCCCCCACGGGGTGAACATCTTCCGCGCTTGGAGAAATACACTTTGGAGTATGGCATAATACAAAGATTACGTTGCGGGGTACGTGACTTAACATAACTCAATGAATGAACCTCGTCGCGAGTTAATTAAATCTAAGGGCGGCGAAGGGGTGAAGGGAGGTGCGAGAATGAGAGCGGAGAGCGCGGAGTACCGCACGACCATAGAGCGTAGGTGAGACCGTGTGGGGTATTCGCGCCCCTCTGCACCACCGTTATTCGATAATGTACTCTACGTACATTCCTGTGTATAGGAGGACACCTGCGTTGATGCTGTGGTAAAGCGAGAGAGCAAATGCAATAAGCGTCTGACGCTGCTTCTCTCGGTAGAAAGACATGGAATATGTCGTCGTGCGCCGCAGCCGGATGTTTGCGAATGTTGGCTCGACGATGTGTAAATGGGTTTTAACGGGAAGCAAAACGAGAGAGTGAGAGGAAGGGAAATTGGGATGAAAGGAGTGCGTAGGTGTCTCCAAGTTTCGACGCGGTGCGCCAGAATCTCCTTGATTCCCCATCCTCTTTGTCGCCCGCTATATATTCCTCCCTTCGTGCTCGTTTCTCTTGTTCGCTTTTCTCGCAATTTTCGTATTCTCTCTAAAGCTGTATTCTCTGTACTCGCAAGCTCGGTCCTATAGAAACGCTTTACGGTTTCACCGAAATAATCTACCGACTAGTCCTTGTCCGATAGATGTTTATTTTTCTAGAGAAATTAATGACGGAGCCGTAACTGTGATGTATATATAATCATTTAACACGACGACAACCCGGTAAGAAAACGGTCGTGAAAATAGCCTGAGCCATGGGGGTTATTTCGCGAAAATAACGACAACGAAGGGGGTCGAGCGAACCGTTGGCAGAACGAGGTACCAGGAGGATAGCTGCTCAGAAGTTGAAGCAATTAGCCCAGTTTGTCGGTCGACCGCGAAAAACAATGGCAGAAAGTTGCTAACGATGTCACGTTGGGCTCGAAACGGCAACCGCTCCTGTGACGCTCTATACATTTTCTATATTGTGCCGGTGGCTGCTGGCTGCTGGCCCGCTGACTGCGCGCTTTAATCGTCGACGAGTCGCGTCACTAAAACTCCGACTTTTCGTCGGCCGCTTCTTCTCGCTAATTACAAACAAATAAAAACGGCGAACCCGGGATTATATCACGTGACTTCTTACAGGCGGGGTTGTGAAAAAAAAGTCGCTGCGTTCCAACGGTTCGGTAAGGCCGAGTCGTCGCAGCGAAAGGTCACGGAGTGGCTGTAAAAAAGTTTAATGACATAGCGGGAGGGGATGGACGCGGATGTCCTCCACCTGTTCATCCCTTCGGGTCGAGTGGAACGGATGTCTCCGCACAAACTGTGTACGACAGCATCGACTTTATTAACATTTTTCCGAGGGCGAAAGAGCTTTCGCGGTCCTGCCTGCACTGCAAAAAGTCCCGTCATTATGCTAAACACCGAGGACACGTGTTTCTAATGACTCACTTATACGTTGGACAAAACGGTGTTACAACGGGATACTTACAGCTCCTCGAGGTACGCCGCCCTCAGCCATTTATTACATCGTCGCAGATCCAAAGCGAGATATATCTCGGTAATAAATTTCAATGACCTTGCGATTACCTTTGGTATCTCGGAGCATACCTTTGGGTAATATTTTAATACGACCGCTGGAAAATAATAAGCGAATGAACGCGTTCCGGTTAATTAGAATTTTGGGCAAGTTCCGTGTTCCGTCGTCGTGCCCCGGGGGGATTTAACCGTGGAACGAGGGACCGCAAAACGGCTAGCCGTTTCGTTGCAGTGGCAAAGAGGGAGAGATAGAGAGAGAGACAGAGGCAAAAGTTTAAGCCAGACACGACGACTTGTCTACTAAGAGGCTGCAACGCGATTTTTAAGTAGCGATGATATCGCCCGGGTAATTAAGGGGCAACTTGGTGCACGCCGAGCTACGCGGGGGTGCGCAATTAAGCGGAGAGGAGGTATAAATATTTCGTCGGTGCGACGCGGGGGTCCGAAGTAAGCGAGAATCGCCGCGCACGCAGTGGGTACTCTCGGGGTGAGAACAAAATAAAGCGAGTTGAATATACCGTGAGCGAAGGTAACAGCAACGAAGGTGTGAGTGAGAAAGAGTTTAGAGGCGAGTTAAGTTTTCAACGGCTGCGCTCACGGGGTGGATACGCCGGTGCCATCAGATATCGTTGAATATACGAGCAGGGGCTTATTTCCTTCAACATATTACTTTCCCCTCGCGGAAGGTGTACCCGGCACCTCGTTATTACCGTGACTTACACCTCGTAGTCACTTTCTTTACCCGCGATCACATCGCCAGATGCGCGTGGTCTATGTATCTTTATCGCAAATCGTCGTTTTTGAAACTGTGCGATCATAACTCTCCGCTTTAAGTGCAACATGCGTGGATTGAACGACCGACGATCTGTTTGGTTATAGGTAAGTCGATAGAATGACCGAGCATAGAGTCTATTTCCTGTTATTATAATATATTCAATTTCCTCTCTGCGTAAACAATACGACAATGTTCTACATAATGTCACGCATTTTAATAAATATATTTAACGTACCGAGCGAACAAAATGGCATTGGCAATTATTTCAAGTGACAACTTTTAATTGGAGCTATCACGATTTTTCGATGTTCAATTTTTAATAAAAATAATTATGTTTCAGCTGTCAGGAAAGTGAATAAATTTAAAAGTTCCATTGTATCACAACTAAGCTTCTCGTATCCTGATTATTACATTCGCAATTTTTATCAGCGTACGTAGTACAATTTACAAACTTTCGGTTGTACATTTACTACCCGTGCAGATATTGTGTTTGCCATTCAGTTGGATTCACGTAATTATTCTTGGTTACTGATAAGGATTCGACGAAACATCGGATCGGATTCCAACACCGATAGGAAACGGTTGTAAAAACTGGATTCCAATGGTGTTCATATTGGATTCTACGGCACGCTTGAAGGATTACATAGAATCCGATAAGATCCTTGAAGGGTTCTGATTGTTATTAACGTTTTAATCAATACGTTCGGACAAAAATTATAATATTAAATATATTTGCTTTTTATACTTGACCGTAACGAAACTAATTGTGAGATACAAAAATCAAGAACAAATGAAACAAAAAAGGAAAATAAATGATAAGGAATTTGGTGGATGCTTTTATTTGAGTTAGATTAAGTAAATGATGATGTTAATTACTTGGACGGAGGGGATCGCCTTATATCTCAGTCACTAGAGTGAGATATCGCATTCCCGGCTCACTCCAATACTTCGTGATCGTTAACTGGTGTTAACGATTGCCTCTAATATCTTGTGAGAGGAGTTGAAATAAGATTTAAAAGAATTGGAACATCCGTTTGCATTATAAGTAGCGATAGTAATGATCTCTCGTTACTTTGAAATGCACGCCCTTTGTTTATTTGTCGTATAATTGTTTAATATCAATTGAATCCGGTTTAATAACAAACCGGGATCCAACTCGAATTCTAAAAGAATAGTCATATTGGGGAGTCCGTAACAAATTTTGATCAGGATTTTTTAGGTCTTTCAAACAGTTTTCTGTATGGGTATCATAGGGATAAGTATGAGTTTTTGTTGCATTAATCGTCTCGCAAGATTGCGAGACGTTGTTTTCGATTACTTGCCAGAGAACGGTGCTGAGTCATTCTATGTCTTGAGTCGGTAGAGACGGTGCGAGCTGGAATCCACCTTTCCGCACAATTCATGCATAAGCTTCCATCTCCATAAAGGAGTTAGTGGCGTCATCCTGGTCGGGTACTCATGTTTCATGAGGCTTACCCGTGGGCACTAAGCCGGCGGCGACCCACATACTATGCGAGCCAGAACAAGGCTACCACTGCCACCCCTGTCGCTAAATAACTCTGCGGAACCGTACCACCCTCGGGGCAGGAGCGCAGAGACCACGGCACCCAACACCAGCATCAGCAGGAGCGGCAGGAACTGGACATCCACCCTTTGGATCACGGGGCACCGGCAGCTTCGCTCACCTCCGATACTGCCTCTAACTTCTACTCGGTTCACGGCTGCGTCGCGGCAATGTGCGCCGACTCTCGTAAGCTTCGCCGAGCTTACAGGACATTTCAAATAACGTGCGGGTCCATCCGGTCACCGTAACTATCGTCCTTCTCGAGGGAACATGCCCATAGCGGTAGAGGTAACCCTCTGCATATCGTGCCACCACCGATCGTATCGTTTCTCGTAGACAGCGACGCTATATTACCCTTTCTCGTTTAGCTTTCCCGTCCTACATGCTCGCTAGGTACATCCAGCTCCGATCCTACGACTCTCCATCGAGGTTTACAGCTCCGAGCGTTATCTCGTCTTATATCGCGTTGACGCATGCACGTATGCCTATATTCGATTGGCGATGGTCAATGCCCGGAAGTCGGAAAAAGTGCGTACACGGAGGCGGTTGTTGTAGATTTTTGTAATAGATGTACTCGACCCGTGGTGCAATAAATAAAAAGGGAAGAACGAAACACTCCAGAGAAACCGGCTACGGTTGCCAACACAGCAAAGCCCCGGGGCGATCACCCGTTAAAAGCTGCGACTTACTTCTTCTCCCTTGGTGTAGATTTATGAGTTAGTCAGACGACGGTACACGGGCTTACTTAGCCGGTACAGTATGAGCGGCGACGTGTCTGCTTTAGCCGTTAACGAGCGCTTAAATTCTCCATGTACCGTACAGATTTCAACCCCTGGTGGTTCTGCTGGTTCTGCTGGCTCTGCTGGCTCTGCGTCTACCACTGCGTCACCATCGCGGAACTTCCTCGCTGTACCTTCGAATCGTTACAAGCGGCAACTTGGATGCTTCTGTATGGTTTGATGGTGTATTACACTAGCGAACAAGTGTGAGATTTCGGGAGGAATGGGATAGAGAAGCGAGAAAGACGGTAAGTATGGAGAGAGGGTGAAGAAGTCTCGCTGACTCGACGATCCTACAGTCGTCTCTCGCTGCGACTCGAAACTATTGTTTCTTGCGTATCGTTGATGCTTTTTAGGATGGGAAGATGCTCGGTATTCGGCTGACTCTCATTCCAACGGACTCACTTCATCACTATGCTTCTTCGTACACCCCTTTCAACGTCGCATCTGCTCTTGGTGCGCTTACGTCTCTGGTTCTCGCTCGCCACAGCTTGCATACACGTGAAATGAGTGCCTGCATAGATGCATTGCAAATGAGGTCGCGTTGAGAGGATTGCATTGCGATGCGGCACTCGAGACTCGAAGAACACGAAGACAACGAGGATGAAGCTTCGCCTTTGTTTCTTGTTTCGATTATGTTGGTGCTGTTGCCACGTGGAAACGCTTTGGTAACCGATGTGCTAACGTTTTTGAGTAAAACCTGTATCAGAGGATCCAGTTTATACTTCCCTGCTATTCAATAAGATCTTTGGATGGGACCAATCGAGTCAGTTAGAACTCACCGTAATCTCAGTTCGAGAGGGAATATTGTTTCAAAGAGAATTGTTTGTTTTGTTCCCCTATCCCATCGCTCAACTGTTATTTAAATAAATTTGCGTATGAGAAATAAAATGTTATTGAATTAATTCTATTTCATTGTTATTTACGACTTTACTTTATAATTATACATCGTAATTGATTAAATAACATCAGATATACCGACAAGCCTTTTATATAATTTAACAAATAAATAAAAGTAAGTTAAATTTAATTGAAAAATAAAATTTTTGTAATCGAACCAGAGAAAGACTCGTTCTTCTCGAGGAGAAATTCACGTAGTAAAAAAAGCTGGATGTAGTACATACATGAGATATTGGAGAATAAAATTATATGCTCGAAAGGGAATGGTTCGCTGGGATCTACGAGATTTTTTTTATGGTTCTTAAAGTTCGATCTTATCGGGTTTCAAGAGAAGCTCTACAGGAGCCATGACACGGGGAGTGCGCGCGCGACTACCGGGACCAGCAGTCGTTTCGAAACTTTATAACGACGCCGTCGCCACGCCCGTGAAATTTTTTCATTTCTATCTTCAGAACGAAGGTGCTAGAACTACGTGCCACCAAGCTACCTTCCCATCGACTATCTACCTATAGCCAGAGTCCCGTCCCAGCTGGCAGAGCCAGTCGTGCGGCATAATTTTCAATTACGATAGATTATATCTTGGGCTCAGGTCGAAGAATAAAGCTTGCGTTGCGTAAACTCATTCTGGTTAAAGGGAATATAATATATATTACGACTGTATATAACGTTTTTAAAGTTTAATAACAGTCATCGATGTCATTTATTAAAAATCCTCCTGAAACATGTAAGATATATCCATTTTCTCAGCGGAATACTCGTCGAGGGTTGCGAACAGATGGAAGAAAAAAGAAATTCGATTTCGCGCTCTATTGTCGAGAAGAGGGCCCCTTCACGGTCTTGGCTTCGATTACTCGCGATAAAATTCGTCATGGCTTCGAGCAGCTCGAGAAGCACGATTGCCTCGTGCTGTAATTAAAAGAAAGATTAGTTTCACCGGCTATATCGCACCCACGCGCCTTCCCGGTACGATTCTACTTGGTTCTCCAAATTCGCCGCACTCTCTCATCATCCCTGCCGCCCCATACTCGCTTTTTCTTCATCTTATTCTCCTTCCAAGAGGGTAGTAAAGAGGAAAGGCTTGGGAATAGCGCCACTTCAACGATCGCCGGAATTTAATGAACGCGCGCAACGACGGCGAGACGACGATTACTCGGGGGAGAATTCATTCGGCTCGTCCTCGATCGTTTCGCGTGTTTTACCTTCATCGTGCAAATACCGGATGATGTGAAGAATTAATTATATCTGTAGTATTTATTTCGACTGCTATAGTTACACGTTAAAAATCAAAATAAAACTATCCAATACATATTTGAAACAAATATTTAGAAACTATTGGTGAAAATAATTTATTTATTTATTTCTATTCTCTATATCAAACAGCAAATTCATTATTAACATAAAAAAAATACTTTGATGTAGAGTTTGGAAGAAGAAAAAAAAAACCGTTCCCTCGTATTTTAGCCAAAGAAGATGATTTTTCTAAAATGGCTATAACTTTTCATTCCGATGAAAATGCAACCGTATACGTTTTGCTCGGCTTGCTTTGTAATCGTTTTAAGCTTTAAAGCAGCACTTTAAATCCTCAGACTACGTCAATTTATTTTTTCTTGCGTCCTTTATAGAGAAAGCTTCATTATTATTCCATAATTTATATTAGTTATTTACATGAAATATCATTTTTTCAAACTTTTAATATCAGGATACTTGAAAGTGGTCTAAAACGTTCTGAAAAGTAATTTAGAAAAAAAAAATGTTCGCACGTATACGTATGTGTGCGTGCGCATCTGTAAATACGTCACTGGGCCTTCGGAAATTAAAGTTGATATCTTGAGAATAAATAAGGAAATGGAGTTGAAAAAATTGATAGACGATCACTCTAATTGTTGTGATTTTAATATAATTTTCGGAAAGTTTCGGTTATCAAGGCCGTCTTTTATAATTGCAGATACGTTCTATGATATTTGACACTGAAATGATAACTTTTGAGATATCTTATTATTATATTTGGCTTTAAACATATGCTTCACCGTACCTTTACTTCCCCTCTAAGTGCCCCTTCGCCCTCCACAGTAGACTTGCACCCCTACCGTATCGTATTAGCACGTGAGCATAGAAAAACTGCGGTAAATCCCAGCGGTAGTGCCATGTACAATGATCTCTTTCAACATGAACTGGTGTTCCAACAGAGAATCACCAAAAAAATTTTTAAAACTATCCCTTCATGATTCGATACACGAACCAATATTCGGCTAAGCGGTCACCCATCCGAGTAATAGCACCATAAATTGCTGCTTATCTCGACGGATCGTTAGAATTGCTCGCTAACCGTGCACTATCGTTGATCGATGTTTTATTAATTTTGTGACAAACTTGTCATGTCAAATAATAAACTTTTCTACATTTTTTTGCACCATTTTCATCTCTTGCTCGGTGTTTTTGAAAGTGCTGTTCTGTAGTGGAAACGGCTATCGGTTGAGTCAGTAAAATAAGAAAATGTCTTGGTTCGCGTCAACCAAGCCGCATAACCAGACGACGACATATTTAATTAACTTCTTCAGTGACGTAGTTATCGGTCATTTCATATTCAGCAGAGGCGATATTCAGGAGGAACGAAGTGTGTGCCGGTGTAGAGGGACAGTAGAACGAGTTGTCGCATACTCTTTTACGTTGAGCCACAGCACTTGCCTCCTTCTCTCACGCGGATAGAAGAGCGTCAGTGGAGAGAAGCGTTGGAATAACGCCGGAGTGGTAATGTCATGCTAAGATCAATTTTGTATTCCACGCGTCACTTCGCAGACTCGAGTTGAGCGTTACCCGGGCGTCGAGCTTTTCGAAAATTCCAGCCATTATCACGAAGCTGTTTCCTATCAGAGCAGGGTACTGGGTACCGGGCGTTGCCACTCGGTATCTCTCCCTTGCTCTTATCCCTTCTAGTGTATGCAGCACCAGCTATCCATGTGCTTATTTCGAGGGTGACAGACGTGTGTCACGCGAATTCACGAATGTGCATACATCGCCAGACTCCATCGCATACCTCTCTGTCACTCTATTTTCCCTTAGAGAGTAATGCTATTTTACATTTATGTACTTGGCTTAGTAGCGAACAGGATGCGTATTTCCGTATGAGGATTTTTCGAGAGTCATTTCACAGTAAGAGGAACATACCTATCGAAGAGAGCTACAAGCTGCTCTTCGTTGTTTGCCTTTTTTTTTCTTCCTCCGTTAACCCCGAGGGAGTGCGTAGATTAAAATCCAGAACGATTAACGTGCAAATGAGAGAACGCAATGGGCTGTTTCTTTTATCTTATGTTTTCCATTTTGCCACTTTTTTTTCCTCTTCGACCTCGCAACGTACTCGATGGAACTCAATGTAGCATAATTTGAGTTTGCGTTATTGTGTTTACAACAAACGGTTGAATTCGTCGATATCCTCGTGCGATAAAATTTGTATCTCGTATGGTTGACATCGTTTGTACTTGCACGAGGTCCTTCTTAAGCTGTGTACACCCAAACTCGCGACTCGCCCCTCATCGCATGGTCGCATAGTCGAGAGTTGGCAAAGCGAAGCAACCCTGCGTATACTTGTACGAAAACTTGGACGATTCACGGGCTTTGGTAGTTTAGAAGTTTGCCAAGAGGCTGCAGTTCCGTCGGTTTCGAGAAAGACCGCGTGCACGTACCGGGCCCCCGACTCCTTGACGGGATTCGCTTCTGTACAGGCAATATTATTTTATATAGAAAAATTGGAAGTAGACGCTACAAGGGTTTCGGGCATGGCTCCGCACCTCCCGGAATTCGAAGCACACGCTGCAGGTTTCTTCGGCAAAAGCTGGATACGCCACGAATTCTTTGAAAAGCGGAGTGTTTCTCGGTCGTTCGGAGTGACCGCAAGTGTTTTTCTCGTTGAAGCGATATCGACGTGGTACCTATGGTTGCGACACTTGAGCAGAATAGATAGATACGGACGAGAGTGGTTCTGGTAAATTCTTGTCGTTTAGCAAGAGAAAGGAGATATAAAGAGAAAATCTCCAAGTGAACTCGGTAAAACGTATTTTTCGTGATGCGATCGACGGTTCCAATCTGAAAATGCCTTTTCCGCTGCACTTGCCAGGGCTTGATGTCCCGCTCACACGTCTCTCGTAACTGGAAATTGCTAGACCGTTCGAGAGCTTTGGATACGGGAGCTCGCGTCTCGAATTCCAAGTTTGCTGTATGAACTGCTGTCGAACGAACGCCAGCGCCAGGTAAGAAGCATACGCGTAGCCTGCACTTCTAGATATTTTCTAACAAATTCATATCCGTCCGAGAGTCGTTTCTAGGGCGTCTGTAAGACCTTCATCAACGTGGCGGATGGCGCGAACGAGGGATAGAAGCTCGCCAAGTGATGGTCGCGTTAAATCGGCTACCGAGATACTCCCAGAGCTAATTAAGAGCATCGTAAAGACAGTAAGGATACGCCTGGTGCGAGATACTCCTTCCTCTCGCCGACCCTTCGCACGGTTTTACGAGGTGCAATTCGTATTAATAAACGAACTTTCAGAGCATCATCCGAATGCATTTTTCTCGGAGCGACCGCGCACCGCCATCAACTCGTCCGTATAGCTACGGCGAGAGAGCATAAAAATAATAATTAAAATGCACGAGGTCATACCGTCTTTAATCAACTTTCCAACGCCGCCTGTAGCAAATAAAAAATTGTTCATAGTTGGTAATTAGTGACGTTTAAGTAGCGACTAAAAACAGAGAGAGTCGAGCTACGTTTTTCTTCCGTTCTGTCAGTCTTTTGTCTCGTTGGCATCGGTTACGCCGAGGATTTGAAAAAAAAAAGAAAAAAAGATTCGTCTCTTGTCCCTTGAAATTTCTTCCAGAGGACGAACCCCAGAGTCGACGACAATTCGACGACAATGCTTCTTCAATTCTAAGGAGAAGCTCAACCACCAAATCCGGGATTGATTGTCTCCTCGAGATCTCCTCTTGCCAAATTTCCACGGTTCGAACTTTAATTGAAAATGAGTTCTTAAGGTGGCGAGAGTCGAGGGCGAAACAAAAGCTCCTAGAGGCGCGAGGATGATAAATTCGTTCGGCCGGGCTTACTCAAATTATTTTTATCTCACGAATTCAGGAGTTCTCTCGAAATTGCCAGATGAAAAGATCATCTAAGACAGTGAGTAAGACGTAAAACACCCCTCAGGATTATTTGATAATCAGATGGCACTAATAATTTTGATTCAGCCTGAATTAGTTTCGATTTGACGAAGGTGTGACGACCGCAGTCTTTGTAGAACATTAAATATAATCAAAGCATGATTTTTCAATGGGTACGTCAAAATTCCGACCTTCCGCTCTCTTATTCTCCATCGACCATTCCGACCAGACAGAGCGCTATATAGAAAGTAACTTCACCAAGTATCAGAGTACACGAGAAACTCTCCAACAACTCGCGAAAAGATTAACGTACCTTGTCGTACTCAGTGTCAGGTGTGTTTTCACCCTCGTCAGCCAACTGCCCCAAGAATTAGCTCGCCAGGTGGACGTCGAGACGATGAGGGCCTAGAGAACGCTGCTGCTACACAGTTCCGAATAGTCTAGGCGGTTTGTTTCGTCGGCGTGGCTCTCCAGGCACTCTATCCAAGGCCAATTTGCCAATTAAACTATCCGCGAAGAAGAAGCGAAACTAACCGGACAAACCAGCCAGACAGCCTCCACTATTACTAACGAAGGTAAAACTATACGTGCGATACGTTGTCATGGTATAACAAGTAGGGACAAGTAGAAAGCCTAGCTTTCTCAGCATTTGCCATCCTGCAGTTCTACGGTTGAGTTCCGCGTGCAGGTGGGGAAGCCGGAGCTGTACACTCCGGCAACACCATAGATGAGGATACCGCGTGAAAATCCATGGTGTGGGGAATCGGTAAGAAGGCTACATTATTGCAGCGCATTCGGGCTTCACGGCCCATAGACCGTTTGGTCGCAGCAGTAACTTAGAACCAGCCAGTAGTAACGACCGTGGCCGTGGTACCGAGGGTTGGTTACCCTGGCTCCTCTAACGAATGGCAAAACCCTTTCTACCGCGGGTGATCTCGATAGCTCGCGTGTGCCTGGAAAAGCATATAGTCTCGAATCGGCGTCTTCGCTCCTGTTCCAATTGCTGTACAGTCACGTTGCCTCTCCGTGAAACCCTTTGGAAATAGGTACCTGCATCTTCGTCCGTTGTATTCCACTTTTATTCGCGCATTATCTACCTACCGACCATAGTATATACAAATAGAACATCGAACATGGCTTCCACACCTTTGCCAGATCTCTCGAAATCACTCGGACGAGCTCACTGCTTCGAGAGAGCTTTTCCATTTGTCTCGCATACCCACTACGACTCCGTGATCGTATGTACGTACGGATACGAAGGAATTTAACTGGTTAATGAGATCTACGATGATTTTATTTACTCCTGCAAGCGGCAAATTAATTCAGAGATTTCAATTTTCTTCTGGGAATCGAATTTCAAAGATTCTTTAAAGGTTTCTATTCACGCTCTTCGTTGGTATTCTATATGCGTGTATGTAACATTTTTATTACAACCGTAAAGCTCCTGATTTGCGGTACAAAACGTACGAATGATTCAACTCGTTTGTGAAATTCACTTAAATATTTTGTTGAATTTCACTTAATTTTATTAATTCTAATGTTCTTTTACGAAAAAACTTTTTTACTCTAATAAACTTTATGGTTGAATAAGCACCAGGCGATTATTATGGTTGAACTAACAAATTTATCGGCTGCGTCAACAAATTAATTTAGTTGGCTCAACCAATTAATTTGTTGGCGCAAGCAGATTTATCGCCTGGAACGTATTCAATCTTGCAAATTGGTTGTACCGATAACTAATTTCTTTCCATGCATATACCATGTCCATATTTTCCATTTGTATCTAACGCACTAGAATTTCTAATCGATAGTAAGAGTATCGTTGACTTATTGGAACTAAATTTAAAAATCATTCGAAATCCGCAATGTCGAAAGCTTCGATCCCACAATTTTTTAAACAATTTCTTATCTTCGCACTACTCGTACCTCTGGTCGAAGCTTACTTTTTAGTAGATGCGAGACGTCACTGATGTTGAATGGGGTTCCAGGTTTACCCATAGCCGCGGTCGTGAAACAAAAAGTGGCGGTTGCACGAGCAAGAACTTTGGGAGATGGGAAAAGTAGACGGTATATATATGATATACTTGGTACACGTTCAAGTCGACGAAAGAGCGTCGGAGCACGAAGAAAGAGTAGAGACGGCGGGTCTGCGTCGACGATCCGAAAGCTCCAGCAAGTGCAGGACAACGCAGAGTTCCGACAAGCGGCTAAGCGATACTAAAGTATGACTAATGCGAAGCTTCGTCGACTGAACCACCAGCCAAGAACATGCGGTTAGAGATTTCCGAGTTTCTAGAACGAGAGAGACGCGTCGGTCGACGCGTTACATTCTTAAAACTTGCATGCGTCTACCGTACTCACTGACAACTCTATCTAATATGACAGAGATACAAAATGGAAATTCGGATGTTACTCGCGTGTTACTCGGATTCCACCATTCTTTAAACGTACAAACCAGAAATTAAGAAGTATTCTTGCGTTATTATAGTTAATTATGGTAATTAAAGTTGCCTGGGAAATATAAACTCTGGCGTTATTAGTAGAACTCAACTAGATATAGTTATACGTTCGTCTCGTATGTGTTATGTCGTACGCATAACTATATACCCTGTGTATGTGAATATACGGGTACTAGATATACATATGTATTCTAACACGCTGGTGCTCTCGTACTTTTTGCGGTAGGTACAGCTTGCTGCGTTCGTTTCAATCTTTGCATGCGGTTATATTGAATGCTGGAGGTACCGGTGGAGCCGTGAGCAGCATCGCGAAATGACGGAGCGTTTTATTACTTGAGCCACTGCTGTCGCGGTACCAAAGCGATTCTGCCAAGTCTCTGTCACATCTATTTGGCAACCGTACACTCTCCCTTATTGCGATGAGCACAGTAGCTACGCGCGTCGGTGATCTCACGGCTGGAATATATGATTTATACGTCACGGCTGTGAATGTGCTAATTTATTTGCCCTCCGCCATGCAGCGTACGCTCTACCGCACAATTATCAAGTACACAGCGATATTATATTTTCCGCCTACCGGTGACTGGTCATATCGAAATAGCTTTACCGATAGACTGTAAAGCATACGCGCTGAAATTCCACGTGGATATCGGACGAAATTTCTCACATTATAATGCGCGCTCACAGAGCGATTACTAATGCAGATATTATCAACGCAAATAGCAACGAATAACTCGAAATACAGGGAAATACAGAGCCGGTGGACTCAGCGCGCCAGAAATAATATAGTCGTAAATGCTTTTGCCAGGGAACAGGCGGAATTCCGAGCATAGATAAATGTGAACACATTGGGTACGAATGAAGGCTCTCGTGGGTTTACGGAACTCCCGCCACCGCTGGTTCGGGCCCTCGTGATGTTTGCCCCAAGCGCAAAATGTTCGCGACTGCTAAATTTGGCAAGGTTTCAACCAGGAGAGTATACCACCGGTACCGGTATAACTCCTCTCGTTCTTTACGAACCCTCCACGTGTGCACCATATTTTTTAATTAACCTTAACAAAATGTGTCGATGCGGCACATCGATGAGGCGAGAAGCTGCAGTCAAACCACAAGAATTTACCTGCAATATGGGTTAATTTAATAATACGCTGTTATCTGAAAATACACGTTCAACCGACATCTCGTCATCGGATTTAATTAATTTTATAAAATAACCGAGGCCCAAAGCAATTTTCGCTTTAAATAACAAACATTATTGGAAATTCACGATTTTTTTTTACTCTATTCCTTTCCTTATAACTATACGATGATTAACATTTTTTTCGGGATGACAATATGTTCGAAATGTGCCAAAACGTCCAGAAAATACTTTGACAAAAAATGTCCGGACGCACGCGTGCGTATTTCTCCTTCTCTCTCTCTCTCTCTCTCTCTCTCTCTCTCTCTCTCTCTCTCTCTCTCTCTCTCTCTCTCTCTGTATGCGCGCGCGCGCGTGGAATTAATTAAACTTCTAAATTTGAAAGTCTATAACTCGAGATCGGCTTGAGCTACAACGCTCGAATTTGACAAACAAATAAAACAGTACGACTTCTTTTTATTTTTTCGGATTTTATTTTTTCGAAAAAAATCTGTGAGCTCTGTCGCAAATTTCAAGATATCGAAACAGATAGTTTACAATTAAAGTTACGTTGAAGAACGGATGGTATCAAATTTATCGTTTACGAACAATCAATCTTGGAGGAATTTTCTATACGATTTTTTTTTCTTGATTGTAAAAAAATGAAGTACAGCGTTTTACTGAAATGCCCCCGTGCTAAAGCTAATCTCCTGTACTTCCCCCTTCCGTATACCTTCCTTCAGACAACTTCGCAATACACGTGCTGATCGGTACCGCGGGATAATAAATATTTCGAGCGCGTCGAACGTTCGGTACGCGGAAAATTGCTTTTGGGGAAGTACATAAGAAGCGAGAGGGAGCGAGAGCATCGAACGTCGAATCAATCGACGGAGCAGCAGTAGCAAACACAATGAAGAAGGCATTGCGGCCGATAGATCGTTCGTCGAAGCTCTCGATGTACGGATCGTCGAGAGATACGTGAAGATTTCGTGGCAATACCGTTTCGCACATACGTTAATTCCATAGGTATACCGCGGTACTGGTTGTACAACGGAGTGAGGAAAGATGGTCCACGGCCTCCGCCGTTATCGAACCCGTACCCTGAAACCACCCCTCGGTCTTCCACGCTCGCTCCGACGCCCTCTGTCTCTTCCCGCTCCCCGCTCGGCACCCGTTACCCTTATCGGTTCAACAAATTTAACTTGATTTCCTATACGGACTTTGCCAAGCTCCGGGGAAATACAGAGGTACAACCGGCTATAGTCCGCGCGCAGTCTCGTCTAAACTCGCTTTACGATAAAGGATAAACCTTTGCAGCTGTATACCCAGTCCGAGCCACCCCTTCGGAGAATTCAGCGGCGCACATACACCGCACCGAGATTTCACCCCAGCTCTATACCAGATCCTCTTGACCCAGGGAAAACTCTTCTCCTTTCGGTACAACCAACACCGGAAACTTTAGCGATACTGACCATGAGATAACGACCTTGGCGACTTCCGTAAAACTTCAATTTCGCTTTTTATTCATTCCAGTTGCCTCGATCGATTGCCGCTCCTTCTCGAACAGCTTCGGTAAAATCGACATTGTTAAGTATTTTTAACGCGTCGTTGAAACAATAAAAACAACAAAAATTATTCTCCAATATCATATTCACGGAAAAATACCGTAAATTTTACGATTGCGAGCTTGTTCCTCGGTGCTTTGCTCACACGGTGCGAACATAATTCAACCGTTGACACGTAGATTCCAAAATAAAACAATATTCGTTGGCGTTGCTCGTAATACCCTCATCTCGTCGAATGGTTACTTTGAAATGCATAGAATTTTCAAAAACAAAACAATGTATAAAAGAAAAAAAAGTATGTGCGAAAGAAATGACGCTGCGACTACGAGTGCCATTGAATTAATGGTCAACAATTTGAAGCGTTAACTCTTTGCCTATATTATTTAGTTTCTTCTCTCGACTGTATATACGTTGCCTAAATTTTCGTTATCAAGCTGTTGGCGAGCTTTGTTTTACCGGGGCTGAGTGTTTCTCTGTTATATGGTGGAGGGTAAGTGTTTCTCGTGCACGCTCGGGGTTACACATAAAAGGCATTGGAGTCGGTTCGCAATGACGGCCCTCGGGAGGCTTAAACACGAGTGGCGGCACGGCGTATGGTGTACACGCAGCAGTCTGGCGCATAGTCTGTATAATTCAGTCATATCCATGCTAATCCCACCAAGCCGGGCAGAGCGTTATTCTCCATGATGGATGTACGGCCACGGGAGAATTGCCCTTTTCATTGAAATACAACTAAAATTAAACTCATTTGCTGCCTACGTGGATTTACGATCCTCGAAAAATCGCTTACGGCGAAAAAAGAGAAGTAGTACACGGACATTTTACGCTGTTCGAGGATCGGGGACGCGTTTTTGTACCTTCCATATCGTTTTGGACCATCATCGGTTCGCCGAGTCGAAAAATGTCTACGGATTAACGATCAGGCAGATTTTTTTAAAATTAAAAGCCCATTTTTTTATAACGCGCTAACGAAATACTTGAAAAAATAACACGAAAAAGTTGGTATCGGTTTAATGCCGATTACGAAATAAACCAAGCTTTAGTAAAAATCTCAGAATTTCCATGTGGCAATGGATCAAACAAAAAAAGCTGTAAAAATTTCACGCTTTCTCGAATCGTACGAAATAGCGAAAGGTGATGAAAGAGAAAAGAGTACGCGAGAATTGGCAAGCACCAATGTCTGGCTCCGTATACCGACGAGGAATATATTTATTTAAAAAGCTATTGCCGTATTAAACCCGAAAACTGGGGATATCGAATAATTTCGTCTGCGGATTTGCAAATCCACCTCTCGTATTCGGAATATTATAAAAATATTAAAGTAGTATTGGGCTCACGTAGAGCTGATCGGGACTGTAGAAGCTCAACTACTCGCCGTGAAATACCACTTCGGACGAGCGTATCAATCCGGTAAAACGACACACGATGCAGTCAGAGGTAGCTGGTGTCGAGGACGACACATTCTGCAAAACTGACGTTTCGGAGAGAAGCGAGAGCGGAGTCTTCGCGGGTACCATTCTAGTCTAGGGCGATATATAATAACGTGGAGTCAGCGCAAGAGGAGCAGAAGCGATAAAAATAATCCCTCGATATATTCGAGAAAGAGAAACTCTGGAAATTTCTCTGGTCGAAAAATCACGTACACCGTGAACCGAGCCGGACGCGTGCGGAGATATATGCGAAAGGATAAGAAGAGCGTCATCGTGAGGCACGAATCTTTTATAAATGTTGGAAAACAGATAGAGAACCGAGAACCGTAGGGTGCGTCGATCGACTTGAATGACGTATAATAAACTCGAGAGATGTTCATGGCTTATTATTAAACGACATCTTGGTGCGAGATTATTGGTGCGGTTGGGGATGTGGAAAAAAAGCAGGAAAACGTAAAATAAAACTGAGACACGGATGGAACCGGCTCGGTACAGAGAGAGAGATATTTATATATATATATATATATGTATAACCAAGACGCGTATCGTCCCGACAGACGTGCGTGAGAAAAGTTGTCATAGGGCGTGCAACGCCAGAAAATATGAGAAACAGTGGAGAACGGAAACCTCATAACTGACACCGGTAGAGTGCATGTAGTCCCGTGTCTGGAGTGGAACGAGATCTGCCGCGTTGGAAAACGTTGCCGAGTACCAGATGTCACGGATTTTCTTATTTGACGGATGTGCCGATATTTCGGATGGAAGCGAAGTGGAGACATGCCAAGGTAATATCTCGCTCACCACTCTAGTTGAAGACGGTCTTGGGAGTAGATTCGCGCTGCCTCGAGCCTTCGGCTCATCTTTGTTCGAGAAATCCTCTCTTCGCAGCCGAAAGAGCGCTACCGATTGAGACGACGAGATATGCACCGAGAGAAAAAGATAGCTAACGGGGGAAAAATGAAAATTCCGATCGTGCGACTCGCCAGATAGAGAGGAAAGCTTCACGATCTTCAGCGAAAGAGCCACTTGAGAAAAATGGTTCTGCTGTCACGTTCCAAGACGCGAGAGTCGACTAGACGTTCTATCAATTCTATTCGTTGGCTATACTGTGCGATGTCGAGTAGCGCTCCTTATTTTGAGTTTATAAGCTGCTGAAAAAATCCATCGGAAGTACGCATATTAAAGAATTACCTCCGTAAAATCATTTATTTAACAATTCCTCTCAACTTGGCGTATATATCGTTTAACGTATTATCCAAACATCTGTACGATTCAAACAAGATTTATCATTTCCAAGTCGAGATAATTACAATTAAATTTAGCATGATTAGCACGTGTCTCTTGTACCAAACATGGACAAATGACACGTTTTTCCGTGTTCCCTAACGAAAAATGTAACTGAAGCGAATAGAACCTACCAAAAAAATTTTCTGTAGGTTTCTTTTCTTAGTAAGTTTGTTAGTTAATTACGAACGACGGTAACAATCAACTGAAATGTACTACACACTCCCCTCTTTCACTCTTCCACTGTCGAGATGGTGGAAGTATATAGAATTTTTACTGAATAATTAAATTGTGTTGTTAAAAATGGTTGCTTTACGTTATATGAATCTCCAATTTCCCATTTTGCTATATTTAATTAGATGTAATTCTTCGTAAAATCATTTTATCGTTCAATTCCTATCAATTATAAAAATTAATATGCCGCCAGAAAACGATTTGATTCCTATCGTATAATTTAATATTAATACCTAACAAGAACACGAGTCATATATAATCATATGCAGACCTGATTGTAAGCTTTATATTATTATAGATAGACGTATCGATTATGTAAAATCACGTATAGGTATGGATTACATTTTTATCGTATCATTACGATACAACGAATACTTGATCGGTGCTGAATATATCAGATAGAAACTTCATTTGAACTTGGAACAGATAGAATCGATAGATTATGATTAAACGCAACTATTATTTTTGTCGTTTCATTAAAAATTATATAAAATTTTTTAAACAGGATGCAGATATTTGAGGAGGTACGCTTCCTAAAATTGTAGAGAGCAACTAATTGGTTTAAATTTCATCGATGGATAGAACCAATTTCGAAAAATGCCGAATGGATATTAAATATTGAAGAACGTGTAACACCAATTCGATATTTTGAACGATTTACTTATCCAACGAGTGTTTTAATAAATAAATGCCAATACGTTAAGCACTATTCGTAGCGAACGTCCCAGATACGTCGAAAATAAGTGTTAAACAAGTTGGAATACATTGCATGTGGTTTGAGTACATGTATAAGCTTTATACGAACACAGGTTGGCAAAGCTCTCAGGAAGATACCAGGATGGGGGTGGAGTGGGTCAGGGGTTGTAGCGAATCGTATGCGGGTCTGCATACGTGGCCTATTTCCATCGTCGACGAATAGCTCTAGACGAGAGAACGTTCAAACGTCCAAGCGGTCGTAACTCGGTCAGCTTTGCGGTGATCACCGTGATATTTCGCTCCCAGGGGTGAACTTCCAACCTGAGAGAGTTGCCTAGAGAGCTATAGTTCGTGGTAGCATGAAACGTGAAAGAGACCGAGTCCAAGAGTGGTAAGCGAATTGACGGGGCGGTAGCCGTTGGATTCCCTATTTACGGTAGTGCCCACCCTCGTGTTTTCGTCTCGATTTCCTTGGAAATCGATCGTTCATCGTTACATACGATGACCAATCATTTTATCCCCGAGATTCGAATGGCTCAACCGACGACTCAACGATATCGCGATTCACCGTCGAATCAATTATTTGTCGTGACAATGGTCGCTCCGACGTCTACTTCGATCCCTATGAATTCAAAGAGAGCCAGAGTGATATACTTTTTGGGAAAAGACTCATCACTGGAAAGCCTCATCAAGGAAACTTGTTACTCGATCAGGCTAGACACACGCGTCGACGCTAACCTAACGATGTGTGTGTTGTCTGTCTCGTCGGAAAGATCAGGCGCGCTCACTCGGATTGCCCCGAGGACACGAAATAAATCAGGCGGGTGTAGCACGTGCGGATATTCACGGACATTTCCCACGGGGCTGTCCGGATAGCTGGACTCTCGCTGTTGCATCGTCACGGAATCGTACATTTGCAAGGTGCCCGGACGTCTCTCAAAATGTTTTCACTCCTCCATTGCCACCGCACTCACTATGCTCCGGTAACGCGATGAGACGTCCGATCCACATATCGACTGCTTGTATCCACTCGAGGAAAAGGATCTGATAAATATTGCGAAGCCATATGGTAAAAACTGACAAAGCAATATGTCGCCACCTTTGACGATATGGGAAATTTTCACAAGCGTTATAGAAATGTTTACCGACCAATATTATAATTTTACGGTCCAGAGGTTAGGAGGTTAGAACTTCTATATTCCAACTACTTTTTGTATAATTCTTTATCTACCGTTACATCTTTATTGTAAATAATAATATAATAGCATTGCTAATACTTCCGTTCGTGGATTTGTTTTTATAGGAAGACAGTGCAATCGAAAGAAAAAAAATAATCCGGATCAAAATCCGAACGTCTCATATGTAAATAGAAGATTGTAGAGAGATCGGCGTCGATTTGCGAAAACTACGCTACCGAATACTATATTTTCAAGTAAAAAGTATACATCTTCTCTAGCAAGAACTATTGTCCGTGACAGCAAAAATTACTACTAGTAAATTTCTTTTAGTTCAATCAAAATATTTGACAGAATGTCGGCCAAGTCTGTATGAATGATAGTTTTAACCAGATACATCATGATCTCCATTTTCGAAATCTCTGCTCACGGAACAGTCCCCACTCTGCAGCACATATCGATCGATGTGACGCATGGTGAGGGAAGCATTAGACCAATCAGCTATCATGTCAGCTCTGCGCAGAGATCGTATTAGAGAAAAGTGCGCAACCTCGATTTATGCAACGTCGATTTGGAGCCGATTCAACAGTCGTTCCACCAATTGAGGTCGTAGTGTATACAGTCGTTTTCATCAGATCATGCCCACGGTGCGAATAATTTCTATTCAACTATACTCTAAATATATTTTTTAATTGAGCATCGAGAGAAATGACGTTTAAACTTTTTATATTTCTTTTGAGAAAACCTTGAAATTTACAGAGATTTAAATTTAAACTGCAACGGTGCAATTTTTGTACAGTTAGCTAAAAAGATATGAAAAAGTGAACAAATCTCTAAAGCTTTCCCTCGAGCATTGCAATCTAAAAAAAAAAGGAACACTCAAGTGTAAGAGCCTTGTTCAAGTGCGTATGAAACTCTTCATCCTCTTACATAATACAGTTATACCATATAGCAGCATTAGTAGTGCATGGCGTAGAAGAGACCGAAGGGATACAGAACTAAAGTGTAGTGGTGCGTGGTTGCGCTTGGTATCAGGAGTTAGCAGAGAAAGGTTAAGCTGTCGCTTGACGGACGAGGCTAATAAAAGCTCAGCCGCGTAATACAATCCGACGGAAGGCGAGCTCCCGTCTACTAGGTCTGATCCATCTGACGTGATAGGTCAGTCCGTTGGCCTGTTCTATACGGAGCAGAAGGGACGAGACGCTCGGCATAGACCCTAAACTGAAAGACAAGTGGATTATCCACGCGTCATCCGTAGTCGATGGATATAAATGTTTTTCTCTGTCGATCACCGATCACGCTACGTTTTCCATCAAACATCGAAGGGCACCCTTTGCCCACCTCGAATTATTATTTCTTTTCTTTGCTTCTGACGCTGAACCGATGTACCACGCGAGGATGTCGAAATCGAGTATCACATAGAATGAAATTAGATTATTTTCAATTCAAAGAAACGAGGAGCGTATGCATTTCAGTTGATTCGATCGGATCGTACAACGTACCCCACCAGTTACATCGCATCGCACAGTTGCCATGTACAATGCTATAATTCAATGGTATTCGACACGCGACATCACGTAATTACGTTCTACGAAGCATACGAGCACTCGAAGAGTTCCACGAATACAGCAAACTCCTGCTTGCAATTTTTATATTTACGTGGCGATCTTAGCTGCATATTTTTCTCTCTTATGCTAAATTTGTCTCACCGCGTAATTCCTGAATTAACATCACGCGATCACCGGGATTTATATATTGCAGCGGTTTGCTGCACATATAACCAGGAGGTAGACGCATCGATGGTTCCTATATAGAACGTGGGGAGAGAAATTTTCTATGCATATCGGAGCGATAAATCATCCATTCGAAATTTTGGGATTTCGCGCGATGATTTACGAGGCTTAATAGCGTGGCAATTTTCTAGTTTATCGAAAACCCGCATTTATACGGGAGACTGAAAATGATTTCTTTTTGTTCCACGCTGACAAGCACGAATCGAGCCCCTCTCGCGGCTCGTGCCACCACGAGGAATGACGGTTGGCGGCGCGGCTGCATCAGTCCAACATTGAGTGAAGGCAAAAAATAACTGATCCGCTTTTTGCAAGTAAAATCGTCAAGCGATTAGTAGCGTAAACGCGCTCCATTGTGCCGGTGTTCAACCGATATCGGTGCGGATAGCCTTATAATTGGTTTTATCTGGTACCGTTGCCTGCTATATGTATACCGTCCCGCCGCTTGGTAATGCGAATGACAGCTCGACACGCGACCGCGAGAGAACGCTGCCGGTAGATGCCAGTCCGTCTGCACGATATTACTATTTGCACAAAATTAACTCTACCCCTCTCCCTCTCTCTCTGAACCAAGATTGCCTCACTTACCAACACTCGAATTTCGATCGACCCTGTGTGTATCACGGACTGCGCACCAACTCAGTTTGCGGGTCCTGCGCTAGAAAGTAACTGGAACGTACTTTTGTGTCTGCGAACAACTCGCGTGCGTTGCAGAACGAGCGAACTTGCGATCCTTCGTTCGCGAAACCTCGGTGCTTCGTACGTCTTTTTCTTGCAGTACATTATAATTCCTTATATCACGAGCGAGCACGTACATCCACCATACCCCACCGCTTTTTTCCAAAGCCACCACCAGCTATCCTATAATACCAGAAGCAGCGGACGACTTATGCAAATCTCTATTTCCCATAGTAGTTCCACTCGAGAAGAAAATTTGCTTGACATTTTCCTCATATCCGTTGACTGAAAGACGTATATAGCGGGCTCTTGTTAATTTCGTAAACTTCGCAGAGGCGAGAGAGCGAGAGAGACGAATGACGTATAGAAATGAGAAAAGTACGGGCGAGAATTAAGTCGGCAGCGATGCATTAAGCTCGTGGCTAAATGTGAAAGAGGATGACGCTCTAAGTAGAAAGAACTAGAGGGAGGAAGAGCGTGAGTGGCGATGTAGGTAGAAAGGGAGAAAATGTGATAGATGAAGCCTTTGTACGTGGTAACGGCGACTTCATCCCGCGTGACCACGACCGCCCGAAAGCCTTTTAGAAGTAGAACCCTCCTTGCTCGACTCTCTCTCGGCATTTCTATCGCTCTTTCCTTATACCTCTACTTTGCTTCGTTGTCACTTTCCTGTGCCATCCATCATGAAATAAGAAATTGCCGGCTCGTCCTATGAATATTCAGTGAGGAGCAGCGCGCAAAACAAAGGACGTTACGTGAAATCGCGTAGGAATCGCGTAGGAATTGCAACGTAAGAAGAGCCAAGACTAGAGCAGATTTCTTGGTCTTGATGGCTTTGTCACGTGTGATATTCACCTTTTTTTATCTTCAGTTACCTTCGTCATTGTAATTATTACTCAAATACGAACCAAATGAATTTGTGGTACTCCAGGCGTTCGTTGATTGCTGGACGTTAACATCGTTTTTTGTCCCCATGTACACTCGACGTTCTATAACAATTCTGTAAAGAGACAAAAAATAAACAGTGCACCGCCGGTATGGATTGAAGTACCCGCGATGCACGAGTTCAACGGCGAATAATGCGAGAAGAGAAAATTGCAAACGCAGCAGAGAAGAAACCAGCGATAACAGTTGCAGGAACAATTGGGGTGATATGCCACGATTTTGTCTCTAAATGTTGCAATAGTAAAAAAAAAAGGAAATGGTTGAGGTCATCCATTAATAAAATTTGCCTCTTTCAAATTTTTGCAATTTTTTTATTTATCAAGCTAAAGTAGTGCTTTCATGAAAATGAGTATTGAATGAGTAACTCAATTTGTTATATATTTAATAAACGGTAAAAGGAGCATGCATACGAAAAATCAGGTGAGTTTACCGGTAAGAAACAAATGATGCTAAAAATCAAAAGTTTTAACGTTATTTCTTATGAGAAAATCGCAATGGTCGAGCTTTTAACGAACAATAATACATGTACGTAGCGATTAGATGCATACATAATTAATATTTTTAGATATTCTCTGTTCCGAATTTCGTAAATACATCGAATATCGCTTATCGAATACTTAACTCTTATATATAAAATTAAACAAGTAACGAATTCAATCGCAACATGGCGACGTGGAAGACAAAATCGAGACCAATTGTAATACTTAATTTTATTAATTGACACCGACATGCTACGAAGTGTCTTGATTTTTAATTGTTACAATTATTGATATGTCGCAATAACATTATTTTCGATTGACACGCGATGGACAGCAATTTGATTAGATGTTGCTCAAAGACTAACTTAATTGGACGAAACAGCAATGAAAATAGAGCTAAAGAGTTGTTCTTTGCATTGATAAGTCGTTGATAATCGTCTGATTAATCAACGAGATTAAGACGATTAACGCGTTGAACGCCGTGTCATCCAGATCTGGGAGACGCCTATGGATTCATGGGGGTCTTGTCACGCTGAGCGATCAACTTGTTAAATATGGATTTAAGTATTTATTTTTCTAAGCGAAATGAAACATGCATCGCGAATACTGAATATTAGAGATTACTTGCGTTTCCCGTTATCAATCGCTACGAGTCCGTCGACTCTGTTTTAATTTTTATGAATTTTTAAACCTTGAAATGTATATGGTTGAACCACATTTTATTACATCGTTTGTCATTTCGGCCTGTTTGTCGCTACGATATGAAATAGTGCAGATCATTTTTTATCTTTCGCCTTTTTTTCTCGTGGCGACAAATATAGTTAAAAATATTGTGAAACGAGATTCGATTAACGACGAGTGCTTTCGGTCGAGAGATATGATCGACGATTGCTTTGCAGCGGTACCGTAGCTGCTGCTCTTTATTGGAATATTGGTGATGGTCCTGGCAGTGGCATATCGCACGTCGACCCATTGTTCGTACTGTAACAACTATGAAAATATACATCGCGGGCTCCGCACCTCGGTAGTACGTATACGGTGAGAGCGTGCCTCTATACTTTATTACATTCTCTATCTCGGTTATGCCATCTTTATTACCTTATCGTATGGCTATAGCGTGTTGTACGTCAGTTTACGCGAGCTCCCTTTCTCATACCTCAATATCCATTATAAAGGTAATAATTAGCATTTTTTTTCAATTTTAATATCGGTCCCGCGATGCTACAGAACTGGTTTGTATTTAGGGTAAGATGTTGAGGAAGGTAAACACGCATCGACGTATGTAACATGTCGCACTGTAGCAATCGGCGAACCCTGTGGTCAACAACAGGTTATCTCCTTAATGCTGCAAAAATTTCGTTAAAAGCATTACACCCGGAAGGCATTGCGCTCGCTATGCTACTACACTATTTCAGAATCTTTAAACGTTTTCTTCTTCTTCTTCTTCTTCTTCTTCTTCTTCTTCCTTCTGAACTCTGGTCCAAGATAGAATATATTAACTCGGTCGACAAAGAACAATCGAAATTTATCGAGTAGTTATGCAGCAAGGCTCCGAATAGATCTGGCGAAGGAGAGGCTGCGGGGCTAGAGCGAGAAAACCAAGGGGCAGCGAGCAAAGGTACACCATAGGTAAGAGAGAAAGAGTAACGAGTGTCTATAAATATTCGCTGCACGGAACAGTAGCCCCCCATAAGTTTGCTTTATGGAGTGGAACCCCGCGCGAGCGACTCGAGTTCACCTACTTGAGAGCTTATTTCGTCTATAGCTATGTATAGCTTCCGTAGCTTCGTACACCTAGTTGACTCTACCTTGTACGGTGAATTTCTGCGCACTGCAGCAGGCTGAGCAGGCTTAAGGCACCAGGACTAACCATCCAGGGCTCTAGACGTTCACTCTTATCACTGTTTACTCGTCCGGTTTCTCACCCACATCTCATAAAACGTTCTAGTACCGGGGTGAGAGTTACGAGAATCGAAGTAAAACTCGTATGTTGGAAACCGTCGACTCTGGTGCAGATCAAAACTTTCAAACTTTCTATCGCGGTCTTTTATTGAAATTTTGAGCAATATCGGTACCGAGAGGAGGACGAACGGAGTACGCTTTCACGCACCGATGACTCGTTCGCGGTTCGAAACAACCTGACAGTTGGAATTCCCGAAAAAAAAATTTGTCGTGCGTTTTCATTATTACATCGGGAAAAAAATAGTTGATTCTGTGAAGCAACCTCCATAACCCAAACGACTTTCTCACTCTATATTCATTCAACGTTCGATACTAACAATTTTTGTTTCTATTCAAATACCGTTTGGCTTTTTCATTGGCATTGAAATTGGACTGAACCACGAGCTCGAAATCAATGAAACTTATGAAATGCTATATTGAATTCGATGTACAGCGATATCACAATCTATAAACGTAATGTAATTGATGTAAAAAAAATTTCTTACGTACCAGTAAAGAAATCACGAAATTGTGAGGAATTCATTTACATAAAGTTGATGTTTGGTTTAAGGACATACACGGAGAAACAAGCTCGTAAGTTAAAACTTGGAAATTGCTGTCTCCAAATTTAACACAATCCATCAAGCACCTTTAGAAGAAATTCATTTGATTTGATTATCTCTTTAATCGATCATCATCAATTTTGACTTTTTTCATAGAGGAAGCTTTGTGAATTGTGTTGGACTTGGAGTAAGCAATTGTCAACGTTCAGCTTGCAGCTTATTTCTCTCGTGTCTTTTCGTAATATAGTTTCACAAAAAAGCCATTAATGTACGATACATTTGTATTATTTTTATAATTAAAAGTACCAATTTATTCATAACATCTTCTACGAGTATAATAATTTTTCTGAATAAATTTGTTGCTGTTTAGTCCAATTAAGGTAGTCTTTAAGTAGCACCCAGTCAAATAGCAGTCCATCATGTGATAATTGAAAATAAACATATGCAACATATCAATAATTGTAACAATATAAAAACAAGAGACGGGATAGCATCTCGATGCCAATTAAAAACAAAAGTTCAATGATATGATTCTACACGTATGACTTAATCGTATAAAAGTACTTATTGATTTTATAAATATCATAAAAATAGTACAGTTGGTATCGATTTTGTTCTCCAAGTTGTCATTTTGATGACATATATATGACAAATAGTCATAAACGATTGAATCTCTTATTTATTTAACTTTGTATATCAGAGATAAATATTCGATAAGCGCTTTTCTTCGAGATATCTACGAAATTCCTAAAAGTGAATATTAAAAAATATTAATTATTCTAAACTTTGTTTATTATTCATTTAATATTAGTTATTTTAGATGAATTAGCTACAGTCTTGACAATTGAATATGTTTTCAATAAACATTTTTTAATTAGTTACACAGAGAAATAAATGGAAAACTGATAATAAAAACGACTGAGTGTATAAATGGATAAAAATAATGTAAAAAAGCAGCATAAGAGTCGTACGTATATTTTTGAGATATCACCAACAGTAACCATTTGAGTCTAACTGCCCTAGCACTTGTGAATATCAAAACAAAATCTCTCTCGCCATAACAGGATCTCGACGCCTTATTGTATTTTTTTACTGTTTTATCGTCGCTATAATTCGTACCGTAAATTTTCATCCTCCTAATGGAGCGGTATATTTCTCTCGAGTCTAAAGCAATTTCTTACACTCTTCCCAACCGGCTATCAACTCAATCTCAATATTAGTTTATTGCTTATTATTATTTCATCCCTCGCGTATCATACATTACCATTTGCTTTTTTATTGAAATCCGTCTGTAGATAGCACATTGGTCGAAAAATATGCGCGTCATCCAAATACGGGAATTCCCCTGTTGGACTGTACGGTTGAATATCGCTGCTCGTCATCACCTTGTCGGATATTTGTATCCGTTGTGCGCAGTCGTGTCGAGTACGAACTACGTGTATGACAGTTGAAATGATGAATTAGCCGGATACGTACACAGGTTCTTACTTTACGCGGTACACGCGTATCAGCATTGAACATTATTTTTCTTTGACTATGCGGATAGAGAAAAAAAAATCGATGCGCAGTCGTGCGATGGGTTATAAAAAAAGGAACGTAAAGAATTTAACGGTATCGTGCTAGCGTGGTCCGTCTATCAACTGTATCCTATCTCACATCGCAATCTCTCTCTTTCGTTCTTCTTTGCTATATCCACTCTTCTCTCTTGTGTTACGCTACGATACGATTTGTACACACGATTTATACCTCAGTCGTTGCGCACGTCTTCGTGAATATGCGAAAGATCGCATATTCACGGTCGTATCCGCGGCTCGTGTCTATCATCGTATAGCAATATGCACTTGGAACTATATGTAAAACAAAGTTTTTTGTTCCTCACCCAGCGTCAGGTTGTATCACCGTACGAAATACATTTTTAAGTGCTCTCCCGACGCTCGCACACGGTCCACGGAAACGAGCTCTTCCCTGTTCTCGTTATTATTTATTTATAAGGTAAAAATGTGCGTTCAAGAGAACCTCGAAGCTCCTCATGGATATTTGACACGGTTGCGACGTTAAGGCCGAGAGCACGATGCTGTGGCGTGTATACGTTCGTCTCCTTCGGGACACGAGATCGAGGGAGATCCGCACGCTGCGGCCCTAAAGAAATTTACCGAGTTAACCCATAAAACGTGCGCGGGTCAGGTGAGTTTCGCGTGCAATCGCTCGTCCTTATAGTCGACGGTTTGTAAGCAAGCAGGGGAGGCGGACGAGAACCCTCCCTGTACATCGTATAGCTTTTCTCGAAAATCCACGATATAATTCTTTGGCCAACAAGAAAACAATTCGATCGAACGTACATCGAAATTATAAAGTTTTCAAAGTTTTACCCTCATTACATCTATTCGAAGTGTCGCTATGCGGAGAAATATAAATTATTGACCAATTTATTGATTTGTACTATTAATAAATACACGAAGAATAATAATGAGTCGACAGAATCAACTTATTTATCGCCACAAAAGAATTAAAAGTTTAACGAATCAACGAAGCAGGTTTGACAAACGAATAACTTGCTTCGACAAATAAATTCATCCAACTATTATTTTTCTCAAGTCAGAATTTATTTTAGCAACTCAACATTTGTATCTGAGTATCGGTGATGTATAACAATTAATTTTTATTAAGCGAATTTAATTTCAGCTCATCGCAGACCGCAACTATTTCGTGTATCAGAAATATAATAATTTTTAACTTGTTTTGACGTAAAGCCTGATCCGTGCAGCTTTTAATATTGTATTCACAGAGAATATTATATACTCTCTGTGAGTCGGGATCTATTGCAAGCGGATCTATATGCACCGTTGTTATATCCCGTACGAGTATTACGCGCATAAATTGCATTTGGATAACACGCTCGACATTACCACCGTCATTTCGCAACATTTATCGGCATACTCCACGCTGTGCCAATCGCATGAGAAGCCCGTTGAATCCAAATCGAATATAATGAACGTGCGAGCGAGTTCACGAACCGATCCTCCGGCTGACGATACACCATCATCTCCTACTGGCAACCGAACTGATAACGCGAGCGCCCAACAACTTTTTGTTTATGTGCCTCTGATTTGGCGAGTACCATCATCGCTACCATTCGTTGCACATTATGGTTCGATCAATGCACCGATTGTTTCATTTAATATATTTTAATAAAGCTTATAGGTTTCATGTTTTTTCAATCAGGCATCTCTATAGATTTTTGGGTTATCAAACGAGCTTTTATTTACAGTTTGCGTATATGATATCTACTCCGCGTGGAACATTTATTTTTGATTTATCGCGATTGGTGAAAGAGCCATTCAACATTTATTTTCACATATTATTAATTCATTGTAGCGCATCATTGATGAAAAATATTGGAAATTATTGGTCAGTGCTATAAAAATTTAAGAGAAGAAGTCATATCGGTTGATTGAAAAAAAATATACGAACCGAATGCTTGTAGCTAAAAATAAGTTTTAAAGGGATGCTAAATTTTGAATGACTTTGGTCGGTCGAAATAGACTATTTCGTACCATACTCTGTGTTAATTTTAACAATTTTCACAGATTTAAAGTCAAACAAGCGATTGTGTTATAATCATTAGGCCCTGCCTCAAAATTTATTACATATTTATGTTCGGAATGGGTTGATGAAAATCAATAAATAATCAGCAATCAATACAGAATTATGCCACGAATATAATCCAAAAATGTGATTGAATTTGATTCACCTATTTTCAAGTGAACCGCGTTGAAAGTTTTGAGGTTATAGTGCAAATCGACGCCAGCTATCGAACACCGGCCATTGATACCAGTCGACAGTGTGAAGCGATATGAACACCGTGCGAGAGTTAATTTTAACACCGTATTTTTGACAGTGTATGCTGTGGATATGCTTCAAATTGTACAGAACTCTGATGCGAACAAAAATGCTTCCACGTCCGGTCAAAGTTCGATTGTAAATGTGCAAAAAATTATAATAATCGTATAGCCCCTCAAAATGTCAACATCAGTTTTGTAGGATATAAACCTTTCTGGAACTAACATATGTTAAACGGGACTGGATGTCGATTCTATGAGGTTTTTCATTTTACGGTAACGGATTACGACAACGAGAATAGAGACGGACTACGTAAGCATGGTAAATGCTTTACGTGGATTTCTTTTGTGTAATTGACTTTTTGACGATACTAAAGTGTTCGGAGAACCTGAAAGAATCGACGTCGCGTCCATTTTGACATACGTAAGTTTCAGAAAGGGTTATGTCGTACAAAACGGATGCTCTTGGCATTTTGAGAGGCCATCTTGATTTTTTGAAAACTGAGTAATATATAATTATTTTTATTTTTTGCACGTTTTTAACCGAAATTCGACCGCACGTCGATACGTTTACGTTCAGTCATGTACAATGTGAACCATATTCGCAGTATACTCTGTGCTTCGTCAATATGCTGCGGAAATGCTTGAAATTGTACAGAACTATAATAACGTGAACGAAAAAGCTTCGATGTCTCATTGAATTTCGGTTGAAAACGTGCAAAAAATGATAATACAGTACACTCTCTCTACACTCGTCCCCCACTCCCGCTGTTTGAGGCGCGGGACACGGTTAGGTTAGGCAGAATCCGGCAGGGGGGTACATGAGTGAACGCGCGACTTTTAAATAGAAGCGAGTGGGGATAACAACCACTCTGTTTGCGCTTTTCTTTCAGAGAAAATAAAGGAGAAATGTCCTACTAGAGAGCGTTCCGTTAGAGGTAGTGTACTGTAATTGGATATTACTGACCCTTCAAAAATCAAATATGGTCGCTGGAAATGTCAACAACATCAGTTTTGTAGGATATTAATCTTTCTGGAACTAACGTACGTCAAACGGGACTGGACGTCGATTCTTTGAGATTTTCCAAACATTACAATATCGTCAAAAAGTCGATCACACGAAAGTAATTAACGCAGAGTGAATATCGCATTCGCGTAGTCCGTAACGCGACTACGTAAAGGCGGTAAATGTTTTACGTGGATTTCTTTTGTGTAATCGACTTTTTCACGTTGCCAAAGTGTTCGGAGAACTTCAAAGACTCGACGTCATGTCCGTTTTGACGTATGTAAGTTCCAGAAAGCGTTATATCGTACAAAATCGATGCTGTAGACATTTCGAGCGATCATCTTGATTTTCTGAATAGTCATCAATATATAATTATTCTTATTTTTTGCACGTTTTTAATCAAATTTGACCATACGTCAAAACGTTTACGTTCATGTTACAGTTCTGTACAATGTGAAGCATATCCGTAGACTACTAAGTAGCCTGTACCGACCAAAGTCGGTAAAAAATTCAACTCCAGCATCTCCTTAAGAGTAAGGAGTATTTAATTTTAAGCGATTTATTTTCTAATTTATTAATTTACTTTAAGATACTTAATTTTTGTATAATTCGATGTTGACTTCCATTTTGCCTCTAATTGCTTTTATTGACAATCTCTAAATATCGATTTCATGTATTTCCTATCATGGTTACCAGGTTCGTATTCTCTATTAGTTTTCTCCTTTTTTATCTTTCAAATATTGTTAATTATGCAGAATCGTGACTTTTTCTAATTTTCAAATTTGAATAATTTTCTTTTTCTTTCCGAAAGAGTGTACTTTGTCTTCGAGTTTATGGAAAAAAAATCGTTTCGAGAAAACTATTAACAGTTGGGTTGAACCAACAGTCAAATGTGGTCAACGAATAACTTCCCGAGGTTGGTTGGTCCAACAAATAAGATGGTTAATCAAACTATTATTGGTTTTACGGTGCTAAAGTTGGTTCTAACAACTCAACATTGTTCTCAGTTTTAACAAATCTTACGGGGAAGTAAAATAAATATACTAAAAAAATTTCTGTATACATTTTTCTAATTCTCACGATTTTCCATTTTAAATGAAAAATCCTGTGTCTATCCTTCCTGTTGCGTGTCGTATTATTTTCGACGTTGTACATAAACGACGCTGCCTTTCGACTAAGTGTACTTCAGTTTTAAACATTCGATATTCTGGACGTACTCGATAAAAGCCCATACTCCACCTGCTCTAATCCTCGATGTACGCTGCATATGCGGGAAGATTATTGGCCCATTATTTTCCCTCGTTCCACAGTGGCATGGGTTCGAGAGGGACTACGAAAGAATGGCGGCACAGGTGGAGTGGGAAGAAAAATAAAATAAACATCACCGAACTTTGCCGCCTCATCGATTCCACTCGGATATTAAATCCGCAATTCGTCGGCGCTTTACTTGCATAACCTCCTCGTTGGATACCACAGGCTGTGTGTAAACGTACTTTCAACCGGCTACAACATTAACCCGTTCGTGTGATAGAAAAGTTCTGACAGAAATAGCAATAATCTTTTTGATTATAATGCAACATGTACTCTATATTTTTCTATCCACATAGCGGAGAAAATCTTTGGTAAATATGAGACACAGGAATTGACATAAGCCGGATATAAAAATTGACATTTATTTGAATAATGAAATATTGATATTGTACTAAAAATGAAAGTTGGTACGTGTTGCTGTGACCAATCAATAATATAAGAAAGGTGGTCGTTGCGTCAATGTATGCTGGTTGCCATACACGCAGCGACCACGTTTCTTGTAAAAATGAAATACAACTATTTAATTGTCGACTAATTAATGTTGTAATTTATGGTCTATGAATGTTAAACGTGATACTTGCGGTTGATATTTTAATCATCAGATTTTTGAACTATTTTTGTTACTAGCATTCAATTATTAATGAGTAATTCATTAATCATTTTACAGATTGATGCGAGTTATGCGGCTACGATATCGTCATCTACGAGGTGTTGGAAACGAAGATCCGATGAAAGATTAACAACTATCTACGTTTCAGTCTCAGATGCGGATCCTCTTTAGAAACTCTTTATTCGCAACCTGTGACTAATTTATGACGTGCTACGTATAAAAGTAACGTAACCTATAACCATTATATCACAAAATTCCTCAAATTGATATTCATTAAAATAATTTTTTGTGACACGTGCATGAAAAGTCGTGTCTGACAGTTATGCGGGATAAAAGTGACCAATTTCATGGCAGTAGTGAAAATATATATTTGCGTATGGGCAGTCCACAATAATTGCAGTGCTTTCTTCCCTCGGGAGATATTCTATTCACTTTCGTCCCGGTTTTGCGGGACGAAAACGATAACAGCGCCGACATCGCGAACTATATCGCGGCAAGCAGCTATGTTCAGTGCGGTTGAAGCAACAGCCATTTGTGGTTGCACCAAGTTTGATTAGGGCTATACCTAAAAAGAGAAAAAAAAGATATGAATACGGTGGAATGCAACGAGGAATGAGGTTCACCGCCTGAAATACAAGAAGTCGCTGCGAATCTGATTCAGGTCTTGTTACCGCAGAAATCATCGATGTTTATATGTTTTTATTCAATAACATTTTATTGTTTTATTCAATAAAAATGTACTTTTTTATTGAATGAAGAGGGGCCTCGCCCCTCAAATTTCCACCGAGGCTACGACCCTGAATCCCGAGCACACTAACCTCGACGCTTTTCATTAAGTAATCTATTTTTTTGCTTGGCGACTCATTATTTTATTCAGGAAGCAGAAACGATACTTTGCGTGCACTTGTTACAAAAAAGTATCGTTAGTGACACGAACCGAAAGTTGGCCCTTGTCACACGATATTCTATTTTTATGGAGATGCCTATAGGAAAAATCTTATTTGGTCAACCAAAGACAAAGACAAATTAATTAAAGATCAATATTTCATAAACAACTATTTTTATCAATTAGTTTTAATCATTGTCCCTGCCCTACATATAAAATATTTCACACATCAATTATTTATTAATCATTTTATTTAATAATGAAACGAAGGTAAGATATACCGATGACGTGGCAGTTTGAGTTAATGGACTACACGCTTGCCAAAATACTGACCACGAATGACAATGATGAGGAAAATGTTAATTTATTTATGGAAATGAAAATTATGGTACAAGAATATTCTTAAATCGTAAGAGTTATTTTATTTTATTCCGAGGTACAATTTCATTAATAAAATCAAGGAAAGCTATTAATACATTATTGCCAACGTTATAAGTTATACTTTTCATAGAACCGGATGCTGTATATCGCAGCTCCCAATGTCAAGCAGTCGATAAAACCTGCTGATGCGCATAATAAAATAATGTTGAATAATTTTCACAAAAATTCGTGTCACTCATATATTATTGTGGAAAACTGCGAGGAAAAAAGCGCTCGGGGATGATAAAATATAGAAGAGGAAACGATGTTCGCATCGATAGAGAGGAAACTGGGGGAGTTTTGGTATACTGGGAGGTGTTATTTTTTCGCAACCCCTGTATAACGCGTATAGTTGAAGCATACGTTGGATAACGTACCTCGCCAGCGAAACTACATAGGGCGAGTTACGTCAAACAGCCGGTCTATGTTCCCGAACAACACGCAATATCGTCGAGACAATATCTGCATACGTTGGCAAGTTTTCAACCACTCTTCTCACACCATCCCGTTCACCTTTTCCTCCCTTTTTCCGTTGAGTCTGAGGCTAAACGTGAAAAACGGAAAGAAGGAGCTCTCAACTTGACGTTCCGCTTACCTTTCTTCTTTTTCATAGACATTTCTGTACTTGTATCATAGTTGTTACCAGATGCAGTTAGAAGGAAGTTGGAAAGTCGAAAATAACGCGAGATTAATGATAGTTAACAAGACTAACGGTGGAAGTTGAATTATCATAACATCATAAATAACTAATTTACGGCACTTTGAACGATTTCATGAGAGCAAACGGCAGCTTCGGTGGTAGAGAACATTTTTCAGTCAGCACTGACATCGCGTTCTTCGAGTTGTCGAGACCTGTGGGAACAGCCAGTACGAACGGAAAGAGAGCGAGAGAGAAAGTGAAGAGGCTTGGAGCAAAAAAATGTAGCAAAACCCTTCCGACCGTCAGGTATACTAATTTACATGGACGTTAGTATCTTTTAACGTTCGATCGTTAAATGCAAATGACACCAATCGGCAAATCTGCCTGTTACAATACATTACAAAGCTCTATTTTTTCACTCTTCTCTCTCTCTCTCTCTCTCTCTCTCTCTCTCTCTCTCTCTCACTCTCACTCTCACTCTCACTCGCACTCGCACTCTCACTGTCACTCTTACTCTCTCTCGTTACCGGGATACTGACGTACCCCTTCCGTGATCTCGTTTTCTCATCCACATCGTTCGCAGTCACTTGCCCCTTAAAAACGGCCGTTACCCTCGGTCGGACTGAAACCTCTCTCTCTCTCTCTCTCTCTCTCTCTCTCTCTCTCTCTCTCTCTCTCTCTCTCTCTCTCTCTCTTACACCCACACACAAATACACACACGCACACTGCAGGAACGTACACAGTAATGTTGAACATACGTATGCACTGCGATACCAATGCGATCGTGCACGCAGTCGTTTATTGCTTTGGTACTTCCTGTCAGCGTGTACTCGCGATATACAATACACATTTTTGTCTCGCGAGTGTTTCGCCTCGTGTATATGAAAGCTAGCATGACACATCCGAGGGGATCGATTTCACTGTCGACTTTTGCTTCTTTTTTTTTCAAAGTTTACCTAACGTACTTCTTGCGCCAACAAGCGTGACGTGTGTTCGCGTTAACGCGCCTCAGTGTCCGATAAGCCTCTGTATCCCGAGTCATACCGTGTGCCCTTAATGGTTGGTGTATGTATACGTAATACCGAGCATATACGACACGACCGCATCATTACTTTTCGCTTTCGTGAATTACACGGACGATATGGCCTCGATATTACGGAAGAACCACTGGTGATTCTAATCTCGATCAGCACCGGGTCGCACAGCAAAACCGTGGCGTGCAGTCGTACCATGGAAACTGCTCGACCATTAACGTCCGAGTTATGTGGAGTTTGTATAGTGAAATGAGACTGACCATAAATCCAACGTAACAACTCTCCTTATGACGCTATAGCTCGAGTCAAAACGAATCGTCGTTGATTATCACCCGATTACGCGACGATTATTCACTGAATTGGAGAAATGAAATTTTAATGGTGGGACTGTGAATAATAAATTGGTAAATAAATGTAAATAATCTTATCAAAACCTTCTTATTTCGACGAATATTTTTCTTCTTTTATTTATATATTACGTGGTAATTTATATTCTTCAATAACACAATCAAGCTACCATTTGAAATTGATCATTCGTTAAAATATTAATCTATCGATAGTGCCGATTAAAATACAAATTGACATATTTATTGACGATTGATGAATTCCCCCCTAGAAATCAAGTATATTTTAAAAATATATATACAATACATTCAAAGATATATTATTTTCGTGAAAAAATATAATCTTTATATATTTTATCATTTATTTATTTATTAAGTTCTTTTACATAATTAACTTACATTAATTAATGCCCAATCAGCTGGTGATAAGAGGTAGAAAGATACACATTCATCTATTAGGAATCAACGCAAGGAAAAAATGGCCGCTTTAATCAAGTCGAATGAAGTTTACAATCCTTAAAGTGAACCAATATTACAGTATTAATAAATATTTCTAAGAAAACATCTCTTTAGAATGTGAACAATGACTTAAATAATGCCGCATGGAATATTTTCGAAAAAATTATAGGTTACCGGGATAGAGTTGTTGAAACGCCAAGTGTAGCCGATTAGGCCGATCAGCCGCCGAGATTGAATGTTCACACGAAGAAAACAAAACGATAAAACGATACACCAGCCGCGCTTCTGCTCGTGAGAAACCTTTCAGCCTCGACGGAAATATATGTTATATATGTTACGTATTGTTACGAATATCGATATTAACATGCCAGGATACACAGGTTATAAGCGATAACGAGCACCATAGCTTGGACATCGACGGCTAACGAACGAACGAACGAACAAACGATAGTGTTTGGTTGGACCTTTTGTAGGGTGTAGACCGTGTGATGGGGAACCCATATTAAAAGTTGTGTAATTCATTCTTCATTTACCCATAAGTAACAATACATAATAAATTGTGCGCAATAATATATATTTAACACGGGAAATAAATATTTTTTTCACGTGTACATATTTCCATGGAGAAAACAATAAAAAATCTTAAAATGTCGATACGTGTATTTAGAATCTGCACCTTGAAGCAGCAATTTAAGGTATATAACTCGCGTCCTCGTTAAGTCAAACCTACAGAACAGGTGAAGTAATAAATAGAATTTACCTTGCAATTCTCATCGATATCTATCACAGTAAAAATTTACATATTCGTTCACAATAAATAAATCGCCTTTAACAATATTTAAAAATGTTGATAAGTTTCTTTAGAACTTGCATCAATTGTACCAGCAGTTGTAGATACGTGACGTGTATCCCCGGTAATAACACTTCGGAATAGATTAGCTGATAAATAAATCATTTATTTGTTCAATTTTAGTACAATTGAATTTACGTTATCGTTAAACGCTAATTTGTGAAGCGAAACACGGCTTTCGAAATGCCATAATTTCACTTGCGTAGAGATGCCTGTACAGTGTTCGTCGCGCCGCAGTTCCATGGTGAACGTTTATGGAAATATAAGTCGTTGCTACCTATGTATATATGCTTTATTCATAGAGCGCTTCACTGGAATATGTGTTGCACCACCGTTGTTACGAGTAGATAGCAACAAAATGGCAAGCTTCGCTACATTCTCCACGGGATCTTTTGCTCTGAAACTATATAGATATAACTGGCAAGCTTAAAGATATTGGCTAAGAAGATTTGACTCGCGGTTTCCTCATTCAAGCACATCAAAGGACATCCTCAAAATTCATCAAGAAATACGGTAGCGTCTAGACGTAAAGTTTAAATGAAAATTAAAATGAATATTATTTATCTTTTCTTCGTATCTTCTAACGATAAAATAATCTTGCTGCTTTATATATTTCTCAACGATCCGTTCTTCGGTATTAAAGTGCAATTTATCCGCGAAAAAAAAAATGCTGCACCGTACGCGGTGCAGACGATGCATCGTATTATCCGAGGCCTTCTATACTAGCCAGCTGGTGCCAAAGCGAGGCGCCGGAGCGGATAATACAGTCTTAACGAACTGTTTTCCATAATGCAAGTAAAGCATTATCAGGAGGTTGAGTGCACGTTGTGGAGGAGCGAAGCTGCGCGCTGTGGAATTGCATGAGATTCTCCACAGTACTGCGCTCTACAGCCTTTGCACTCTCTTGAACACCTTTAACTTTAACGCCCTCGATCCACGCTGTTCGAGTACCAAACACATTATAAATTCCTTCGCTGGTTCTCTTTTCTTTTTTCTTAAAATAAGGAAAAAATAAAAGATGAAAAACAAATAAAACAGAAATTGCGGCGTGCGAGCGAGGATGAGTATAACGTAAAGAGAGACAAATTGTGAGAGAGATCGAAGAGATAATGGCGAATATATCATACAACGCTTGCAAACGACCGAGAGAGTGTAAATCTTGGTACAACGCGTAAACCGGCTCTTGTTGCATTATATTCGTGGAGTTTTCGTGAAAGATGCAACACCGCATAGAAGAAACGACGAAGGTCGCTCAGTGCCCGTCCGGAAATTTAATTAGCGCGAGCCACAACGTCGCGTCGGACGTATACTTATTTCTATTTCCTCGTATACGTGCAAGTACAAGAGTTGTTCTACTTGCCACAGAGAAGTACAGAGAGCTCGCTCGGCCTTTATCTGCAAGAAATGCGCGAAGGTTTCGTGTACCCGGAATAAAAGCAGCGCGGTTAACGAGCGTCTTCGCGAGCTCGGTTTAACGAGTTCTGCGCTGCTCGGACCCTCGCTTTCCGTTGCTCACGGAGTTAAACGAGGTACAGATGTGTATGTAATAAAAAAAAAAAACAAAAGGTTTATATATGTACAACTTTTTTTTTTCCTAAAAGAAAACAAAACGAAAAAAATTTGTTCTTAATACATTTTTTTATGTAAGGGGGAGAGTTGCCAATCTCTTAATCGGAATTTAAGTCACCACGATGTACCGAGTGCCAATCTAATGGCACGACTGGCACATTTTTTCTATAATCTTTAAGCCGAAAAAACGCTATTTCTCTAGTTATTATGCATTTTTAACCGTTCGTGTAAATTTTCCCAACTAATTGTTACCTACAATGGCTAAAAGTTACATTTTTTGGTTACTCTTACCTTAAAAATTCCAGCCTCAAGTTTCAATATAACGCAACAACCACTTGTGATTACCGGACGAAGAATTTAGGGAAGTGCGCAGAATGATAGTGACGATGATCTGTCGAAGTATCGAAGAGAGAAAATATATGGTGATTACCGGGGATCGAACCCAGATTGTTTTTTGTACCGACAAGGAAGGATAGTTTGGTGTCCCCCTCCGATTTTGATGAAACTCACGTATGTTGTAGAGCATCGAAAACTAAAAGACACGTATTTTTTTTACCGGCGAAAAAACATTTCTAAGGGGTGAAATCGCCCTTCAAAGTTAGGCATGTCGAGGGGTGATTATGCAGTTTCACCCAGAAGGCGTCAACCGATTTTAATGAAACAAAACCAAAATACTCCTCATTGAAGACAATAAAAATTCCACGTGAAGTTGAAGAAAAAAATTCATTTGCAGGGATGAAACTGCATAATAACGCCTAACTTTGAAGGACGATGCGTTTTCGCAAGCTCGAACTCTTCTGACACCATGTAATGACAGACGGAGAATTTGGGGAAGTTTCTAGAATTGTTGTAGCGATGGCTTGTCGAAGTAACGAAGAAAGAAAATATATGGTGATCACCGGGAATCAAACCCGGATTGTTCTGGTACCGAATAAAAGCGTTAACCACCGCGCTGATGTCACCTGTATAGTCCTCTCATTCGAATCGTCTACTTATATGCAAAGCAGGCATCGTTACACACTTGACGTTTTAGTTTATTCAATTCTCTGCAATATGAATTTTTTTTAAACACCTGTGTACGTTGTGAATCGTTTAAAAAATGTAACTTTCTTCGAATTTTGAGGAAATCTTCTAAATTCGGATTAATAGGAATTCCCGAAGTTGGTCTCTTTAAATTTTAAATAACCTTCCTGTAAAAATTTCGTCAAATTTTCTGTAAGGTTTTAATAAATAAATGCTAATAAATTATTCTTTCGACGGAGTATAATCGAAAATACACAGAATTAATGAAAATAAGTTAGGAACGTGAAAAAGGGTTCCTGCAAACGAAATTTTCGAAACCAAATAAAAATTTATATATACACGTTATAATTATATCAAGGCTCTTGATCATTCGATTAATTCAATGAATTTCATACATTAAATCAGATCTCTTGGTAAAAACAATTCGTTTTTTAATGTTAAGACTCAAAACATTCGAAAGGGTGCGATGGAAGCTTCCTTTCTCAGTCTTACGCGAATTTTATTGATACTCACCGTTTTTTATACGTGTTTAATCTTATGTGGTTCCATACAGGCAACTCTCCCCTGTATATTCTATTTACATATTTATACGCGAGAGGTAGGAATGTCAAAGAAAATGAGAAAAAATCGATAGAATGAGACTCTGTTGATGAATGTCACAGGCGATCAATCATTCTACCTATTCGTATACAACGTTACGATGACAGATTTTTGCGGAATATTAATGCGGAAATAAATTTTTCGTCAAAATGATGAATCCTCGTTCATTACAAGAAGGGATTTCGTTTTTTTTTTCTTTTAGATAGTCTCGTAAGTTACGTTATTTCAGGGTGGAATGTTGACTTAAATAGAAACTTTGTACTATAGATATAAAAAAAATTCTCCTCTATAGGACCTGTCAGGCTAATCAAAGGAGTTAAAGACAGGATGGCACACACTTAGGATCATTCAACGAGTGGGGAGCAACTCTGGAGTCGTCTCGTTGCACAGTATTGGATGGGAAAACGAACGAATATATCATTTTCACGTTCACCGTCCTCGAGCATTTAATAGTTAATTAAAGTGGAGTGGCCGAGTCCATTAAAACTTGGACCATTCCGGTGATTTTATCGGTATTTCATAGCCACCGAATAACTGAAATATTTACTATCGTTGCCGATGTCGCTTTCGCGCCGCCGTTGCTATGCACCAGCTTTCACCATTGAAAACACATATTTACTTTTGTATTATATATTTTACGATATTTGTTATCAATTTGTACTTATATTTTATGTAATTTTTAATTACACTGTCCAAATATGACGAATTTGTCATGTACACCCTCGTGGTTACTCAATTGACAATTTCTAATATAATTTTTGAACTTTTCATATTTCATATAAATCGAAATTCAAACAATTCGAATTGGAGTACGATGAATTCTTTTAGGCATTCGTGCTATTTGTAAACAGTAAAGATATAATTTTATTAGCTTTCAATACATACAATTGTAATTATGTTTAATACAAAATAAAAAATAAAATCGTTAGATAATTTATTATCGATGAAAATAATGATTGTTAAAGATATTTGTGCCAAAGATGCGTAAGGGTCGTTACTCTCACAGAGGGAGAGGCTGAGCTGATCGTTGTCAGTCAGTGTGCGAGAGAAAAGCAACGTACGCCGCGTTATTGACAATGAGTTAGATAGACATAAACATTAAAATTTATTCGCTTGTCCGACGAATCTGAAAGACAAGACCATCAATAATTTTCAAATTTGGACCAAAGCTGAACGATTCATTAGTTTTTTCCGCGGATCGGATGAAAACTGGCAAAGAAAATCGATTCGTTCTATCGTCGTAGACCGATTTACCCGACTTTTCATGTAAAAATGCGTAACTTTGAGTTCACAATTCTAAAAAAAAAACAGCTACTTGAAAATTATGCAGAAAAATTGTGATTGATTCAGCGTACTTCTTTCTTTTACAATTTATTATATTTTTCTCCTTTTTTAACGATATTTGTACCAAAGATGCGCGAGGATCGTTACTCTCACAGAAAGATGGACTGAGCTGATCGTTGTCAGTCGGTACGCGAGAGAAAAGCATGCACCGCGTGACTAGAATTCTTTTTCTGATTTAAAAAAAGCTGGACATTAAAGTTTATTCATTTGTCCGATGAATCTTTTTCAAACCTGGTCCAAAGTTGTATTAAAGTATTTATTCCAATCCATTATCATCTTCCGCGTATCGAATGAAAACTGGCAAAGTAAATCGATCCATTCTATCGTCGTGAACCGGTTTTCCCGACTTTTCATGTCAAACTGTGTAACATTGAGTGTACATTTTGAAGAAAAAAATGTAATTAATTATACTTGACAAAGTAGCTGAGATACGACGCAATCGAAAATAAACTAGGTTTAGCACAAATATAATTGAGTAAACTTCATTTTAACATAACACGAATACAAGTTAAAAACAACTTATAAAACAATTGAACTATACGAATGAATGCACAACACGAAGTTTAGTGGCACCGGCTAGTCTACGAATACTCAAATGGATTTCACAATAGTTATAAAAGTGGCGTGAAGTAGGGGAAACGATATAATAGTTGGCAACCTTCCCTCTCCGTTCCTCAATTGACATAGAACTAAATAATCAAAAATATAACTGTTTTCCAGGAATTTTATCAATTCGTAACGACGCAATACAAAAGTTCGGGCACTAACGTGACGTTAGTTCAGAGTTTTAACTTTATTTACAATGACAAGACTAAAGCATACCAAGATTATCCTATACCGGTGATAGACAGTATGTAAAAGTTAAGGTGAACGTCTGAAATCACCAACCGTCACGAATGAGAGAACGAGTGATATATATATATATTTCGTATTAATTGGAATTTGTTTAATCATATTGGATATAGTGAGGTTTCGTATAAATGTCTTATGCACTAACTAATCGCACCGAAATAATTATTGATTGGTAAAACTAATTAGCAACCGTTACCTACATACGCTCCAAGTAATGAAATTGGTTGGGACATCAAATTATTTGACTGGTAATCATATTGTTCATTGGGCCAACGAAATTAATTGGTTGATTAAACTAATTAATATGTTGGCGCAATCAGATAAAAGGCCTAGAGCAATGGTCATTCAGTTTTCGATGTACGGATTTCGTCGTTCTTAATCGAGTTTAGGCATACGCCATTGATGTTACTACGACCATTGAATAAAATCCATAAACTGCGAATGTCAAACTAGGTAGACCGAACGATCCGTTGAATTTCATTTCACTGGGAATTTAAGTTCATTCAAAAAGCGTCGTTATAGCTTGAAATTGATCAAAGTTAGTTGGAGCTCGTGTTACCAAGTTGGCTTATGACTATCGAGTAAATGGCTAACAACAATTTCAATTATGTCATCATCTATAAAATAAATATAAAATAAATATAAAATAAATATAAAATAAATATAAAATAAATAAATCGTACATGATTGAAAAATTTATAAAATTTCATATCATCCTGTATCAATTTAATTGCTCTGTGAGTATTTTTATTTCAACTAAAACTTCGAGATAGGCGCAAGACCCCTGAAGAGGCCAATCATCATAACATCCACGCTGTGTCTCGCCCATAGCAAAAGGGTTATATAATATGATTAGGTCAGTATCCATGCAGTACGAGTTTCTTCTATTGACCTTTATACGAGAAGACCTTCACGGTGCTCTATGCGCTATAGATAATATCGTCCGGCCATTGACCGCACGCACGGTTTATTATGCAAGCCTGCGTCACGAAGATTGCTACGTCGTCGCGTCATCGTTCCACTGACATATGGGATGTGGTTAACAATGACGTCAGTACGCCGCTTTGATCCGTCACTCGCGGTAGGATAGTTCACTCCGCACCAATGACGTCACGATGCAATACGTTAAAATCGTACGCTGTCGTATATAATCGCGGTGACGTAGTTGTTTCTCGGCGCCTACCGGTCTGTAGCATTGCCCATTGGCTCGATACGTACTACCCCGAGAGTCTTGAATCATTTATCCTCCACGTACATCGGGCGGAGACGCGACCCCGGTAAAACTTAGAACTGGAAGCAATTCCTCGTTGGGTTGTGAGCTATAGGCCAATCGATTCGATTGAACAGACTGGCAAAGCTTTCTCGCAGGCCTCGTTCTACCCGTGGATAAGTTTTTACCTTCTCCGACAATCGCCTTTTCTTTCCCTATTACAGCAAAGCACTGGACATTTATAAGCAGCACGATGTTTCGGATAGAAAATTGAATATTAAAATACGAATAAATAATACTTACCTTGAGGGTATCTCGTTCTGTGAATATTTATCAACTTTTGGTACAGGGCAAACCCACTATAGTTCGATTATAATAAAACTATTTGATAATGTGGGATTGTGTGGTTGTTAAATAATTGTCGATGTCGTCGATCGATTGTATATTAAAGAAAAACTTTATTATAGCAATAGTGAACAATGGACAACTGTTAAAGATTTTTTTTAAACATGGTCTTTAGTTTTTTTGTTGTTGTTTTTTTTGTTGTTTTTCATAAAAATAGCGATTGGATGATTAGGTATGCGGGTGAATATCTAAAAGAGTCATCTATACATATCAATACAAAAGAAAGCGTTTAACTTAGCTTTAAGTTTATCGTGGGTTTAGGGAGGAAGTTGATATGACGATGATGGAATAACGATCAGTTATAAATCGATAGGGGCGACGATAATGTGGTTCAATTAATTAAGTAAATCAAGTCGAGCTTTGGATCTTAGGGAGAATCATTGCTGGCTTTTATGAGCGTGCGAATCGTTGTTGAGATACAATGCTGACAAAGCTTTCACGCGACACAGTACGTTACAAGTGTGTATACAACACAAGCTCGCGTCATAGCTAGCTTTTTCTCGAGGGATGCTTTTCATATCGAGAAATCGAGATCCTCTAGCAACGAAATGAGTTCAACACGCGTACGATCACAAGATCGTGATATCGCTATACAAATCAAGAGGACTGTGCCACGACTTTGCAAGGAAAGTTGATTTTCTCGCAGCGTAGCGCGCAGCTAAAGGGGGCAGGGTGAATGGTGGGGGAGGGGGGGGGGAGTGGAAAAAGAGAACAAAGGCAGAAGAATGAGTTGTACGAGATGAATGGATTATTAGTCTCGCACAATCGCTTCGTTCCTATCTGTGTCACGAAGTATTCTATTGAAATGAAACGGAAAGAAAAAAGTGAAAAAATAAAAAGAAAAAAAAAATTTGAAGCGAAGCGAAGGCTGAACGGAATCTTTGCAGAATGCTCCTGGATTTGAGCTGGAATTTATGAAAAATGCATAGACGTGAGAAACAAAAAGGGAATAACGAGAGGTTGGAGAGTTAAAAAAAAATAATTTTGAAAAAAAGGTTAAGCAAATTATGCGCGAAATCTGCAAGACAGTCATTGGCTAGTTCTAATGATATTTCAATTGGCTATTCTGTTTTCTTCTCTCCAGCTTACTTATTCGTCATTATTATGATTGTTATTATAATAATACTCCTGGATTTTCTCCGTCTACTTAAGTTACACGATTCTGGACTGATCCAATTGCTTGTTTCTGGATCGGAGAAACAATCGGACAGAATAATTTAGAAACATCGTCCGCCCATCCTATATGGGTGAGTCGGAGCCCTGCAGGGTCAGTCGGGTCAGAGCTCGTAAAGTATTTTCGTATAATAATAATAATTAATTCACAATCAATAATGGATAACTCATCTTATCATTTTCTATTGCCCGACGAGAATAATTAGCGACGCATCGCGTTGATCACATCGCGCAACACCGATATGATATCCGAGAGCTAAATCTTACCTGCCTTTCCGGTTGACGCGACGAAAGCTCGCGCCTCTTACGTTCACCTATTTGCGCAAAAGTAATTACAGCGCTCGGAAAGTAAATCGATGAAAGAAAGTTGAAGTAACGAAACGAAAAATAATGTGGAAAATCATCATGATTTTGGAATGAAGAAACACACACCATAACAATTTAATTTTAATATATGATTTGTTTAATATTTTTTTGTTTTTTTTTTGCGATAGTCCGAAAAGAGTTTCGCCGTGTCAACCATATTCGAAATTTTTTTTTTTGTTAACATATACAGTACATTGTAATCTTACAAATAATATGTCTAACAACATTAGGTTTCGTCTTAGATTGCTTTCCGTAATCACCATCGACTTTCCGGAGTTCACCAGACGCGAATGCGTTTTGCTCGCACGACTCTCAAAATGGAAGTCTCTCTCTCTCTCTCTCTCTCTTCCGATCACTCGATCGAGAGCCTTGTCACGATTCGCCACGAGTTCCGCCTAGTGATCTCTCCCAAAGATCATATACACCTTACTATTTCTTACTCTTAACTATATACGCTCGCCGCTCCCCCTCTCTCGCTACACATATTTTCCTCCCATAGCGTTCTTTAGTCGTACGATAGGTGGATTACTATTATTTTCTTTTAAGTACCTTTTGCGCGTATCGTCTCTGTCTTAACCTCGTCGTATCCCTAGCGGGAACACTAAAATACGAATGGATCTGTCGAATTATTGGCGTGGGTGACATATCGAGTCGACGAAAAATTCGCGACGTCGAGTCTCGATAAATTCGGTTGCTGGTCGCGCTATCCTCGATGAGGATAACTCAAACTGAATGCAACTGGTATACGATATATTATCGAGACCCGAGACGCAAAAGTCTCACACTCACTCGAGGGGTGTACTAATTATTTATTATAGTACATGATGTGCCGCGCGCGAGCCTATCGCCTTAACTTCAATCTTATCAATTAAATTCATATAATACTATTCAATACTTGTCGAAGCTCATAGCAAGTACATTACTCGAGGATTAGATTTTTTTTATCTTTTTCATCATCATCTTCTTAATCTTCGTTCATTCTATTCAATTATTTAATTACGCTTACGAGCTAGAAGATTCCTCGCTAGATTTTTTACTTCACTTTTCATGTTTTAAATATTTTCCATCTAATCTCTCGGTCGTTGCATAATTCGCACGGACACGAGATGCTTAAAAAATTGTACGTTGATTCGTCAACGTAGACGTGGTAAAAAATTAAATCGTCTAACCGTCGTCCTTCATCGCCAGATTCGCACGTGTGTTACTCCCAATCGATTAAGCGCGAGCGTATTTTTTTTGTTTTTTCTTGTTTTTTTTTTTCATTTTAAATCTTTTGTACAGAGCTTAATACTTATGCATCTTTAAAATTATTATTATTATTATTATTATTATTAATCTATAATGTATTGGAGATTACCCTTCGTTCGCCCGAGAAAGACGCGGTGGGAACTCGCCACAACGTCAAGATCTCTATATTCGCGAGCGCCGATGCGAATATAAGCCTACCTATGCGAAAGAAAATAGTTTAAACGACAAAGAAGAGACTTAAACGGATAATAGTAACGTCCTCCGTACAGCGCGAACGTCGGGATATATTATTTACAGGTTGTGGAGATGAACGCGCTTTTAATTTTTTTTTTTTTTTAATTTTTCTTTAGGGAACATAAATCCGTACACAGAAAGGTGTCATGACCTCCCTACTTTTTATTATATCTATGTACTTATTCAATGGCAAAACGAGCTAATCCATTGCGGCGACATCTTCTTCGTTATAAATACAACTTTCAGTCGACTTTGTTGCTTCAATTGATATGAAACTTTTTCCTACGCGTTTCGGAAAAGCTCGTCTCGTCCCTTCGCTCACCCTTTCCTTATTACGCGCAACGTCGAAGGACCCGTGGCGAAAGAACTTTTTTTTTCTTTCTATATATATATATATATATATATATCCTGCGATTGAAAACTATCTCGCGCCAGCTTCGCTCGCTAATTCTTCAACGGTGCTTCAGCCCCATTCCGAGGAAAATTAACGAGCAAACACTAATATCTACATTAGTATTAGAATCGTCTACGAAAGTTTACACGTGAATTCCGAGTCTTCTATATATGTACAATTGGATCTCGCGGATGAAAGCACGCGATATAATGCGGAGAGTGTGTATATGTGTATGTATGTGTGTGTATTTGTGTAACAAAGTGTATGTCAAAGATATTGTGAGAGAGAGCGACTGGAAAGAGGGCGAATGAGAGAAATAGATGAAGCTGTATTACCTCGCGCGGGCGTATGTGTACATGTTCGTGTATGAAATGTGTGAAATGATTGAGAATCGCAAGCGTGTTGGCACACCAGCAGTACGTATACTACTTGTTCCCATTGGAAATAATGTGAACTCACCGCCGCGTGTAGCATAAGCACCTCGATAAGGGGTCTTCACGATACGAACTCATGACATATCGTAATGGCGACCTTTCGCAAATTCAAACGCATTATATCCTCTAAGTCATAACTTCTCCAACGAAAATAAACGTAAATGGAATAAGAAAACTGACTAAACTAACTCTTAAACACCATGATTTTAAATCCCGAGACATTTTTTTCTTCTTCAATTGTCAGTCGACTGAGCGATTTTTGTAAGGATCAAAGAATGCAATTATATAACAGAAGGAGAAATAATATAATAAAATAATTTTAAGTACTTACAAAATTGATCTTTTGTGTATTAAAATATTTACGCGTGTTGAAAACTGTACTGGTGTCGAATGGGAGTCAATCTGGTGTTGAAGAGTTAACGATAGAGAGACGATATCGTTGAAACGATAATTTTTAAGATGTTTTTTTCCATAATTATTATAAAAAATTACGCGATTATTAATACGACGAAATAAAAATAATACTTTGTACAAGTCCCTCTTAAAACTAATACGTGGTAATGATAAGAATAGCTAAGCTCGATAAACATTTAAAAATAAAAAGTGTCAAGTAATAAGATAATTAATAAAACTCACCGTGAGAAGAATGTAATATTGTTTCGTCGAGAAATGCGCGAAAAATATTTTCACGATCGAATAATCTCATAATGTAACTTGAAGAGACCGTCAGGAAACACGTCCGTAATGCAGTTTCTGGCAATCTCATTTAATTCTGTATAGTATCGACGTGGTGTGTGTGTGTGTATTGTGTGTGTGTGTGTGTGTGTGTGTGTGTGTGTGTGCCTTTTTCGTAATACATCTCAGTGGACTCGCTTGGTGTCCTCGAAGCCTATCATCCTATAACGGCGAGCTTTAGAGCGCGAGGACTGAGCCACCATTGCCATCACCACCAGCACACGCTCATGATTGTTTTCTGCCTTTCGAGGACGAGGAGGTACGGCCGCCCGTCCAATTTCCGGTCTGGGAATACACTCAGTTCCGGCAGAACGTGATCGCGACCAGAAGCGAACACCCGCCACGCCGCTTTGACCCCCTCGTCTCTCTTTATCCATATCACAGGTCTGAGAAAACAGAGAATACTTTTGACGCCCGTTACCTCGCAATTGTTCGCGTTATCATTTTCGTTTCTGTTACTTGAAGAAAAAAAAATCTTTTTATATATTTTTTTTTGGCTCCGGCGATAGTCGCCAGCCATTTTGGTCCTTCAACGTCGAATAGCTCAAACCCAACTCTCGTCTTCCGTGTGCACGGCCACTCACAACATTGAGCGATCGTTGTGACATCGTTCTTCGATCCATTCTTCTCTACTCCTCGCAGCCTAACCCGCCCGTGTTCGAATCAAGCGGATATACGAAATCAAGTTATGCCTGTTACGCAATATATATTACATAACAAAGTCAAAAATAACGGCGCATGCGGTTGCAACGACTGGTTCCGATGACGACGTCCGCGCACGAATTCCCGAACTACGTTCGCGGTTACTATAAACTCGCACGAAGGAAGAGAGTCACAGTGGCACTGTTTGTATTTTTTCTTTATGTCGCCAGAGAAACGGATAAGTTTTCGAGTTGATTCAGTTTGTGTAATCGCGGTCAACCGATTTACCGTTTCGCGATCACTCGATGAACCATGAAATCCAGTCTTGAGGGAGGAAATATGCGGAGGTAGTGGCTCATTGACAGGATGGCGACGATCATCCGGAAGCCGTTAGCTATCCCACCCGGGGCACTGTTCTTCGGTAGAACGCTTATGCGGATCATCGTCTCGTAATCTCTGCTCGATAAAGGGCCCAGCGCCCGGCTTCATCACACCAGGGGTGTTCCGTACACCTCATTCGTGTGAAGATTCTGGTTGCTGTCATTTTGCCTCGAGGCGCATTGCTGCAACAACAAACAACGAGAATTCTCGTTTTACTATGCGGTCGCGTAGTTTTTTATTCCCTCAAATTGAGGCTTTGAAAAAAGTATTTTCATCCAAACTATCCATTGTTCATTCTACGATTTTCGTGTAGGAAAAAGATTTATCATTTGAAACTTACCGCCTGTTTACGTTCCCAGCTCTTCATCGCAGACTTGTACTTCTCGAACTCGTGACACCAGTCCGAGTAGATTTTTTGATAGTCGTTGGACTTTGCGGGCGCCGAACATCTGTGCGCGTCAACGGTTATGTTGTAAGAACACAAAAGAGCGCCACCGAGCCAACAGTCGTACCTCCCGGCGTCTTGCTCGTTTACACCGACAATGACGAGACCCTTCTCCGAGGTCTCGATGAACTTGTCGCCTCCGGCACCGTATTTGTACGCTATCTGATATCTGCCCTTCTCCTTGCTGTAGTGGTACCACCTGACCTCCTGATTCGCGAGAACCTCGGGCATCTTAACGAAGCAGCCGAGATGAACGGATTGACCCCACGTTACTATCAGCTTGCGCTTTCCCACGCTACTGTCGCACACTGCTGCCGTGCTGTTAGATACGTCTTGAAGAAGACTGCGGAACAGAAAAATCAAAGTTTCTTCTGTGAGTATCGGATCAACGAGAAAGAACTGTTGCTGCAGCGTAAAAAGCCAATCGTTCCACTGGAAACTACTTGAAATTGAATTATCAAGAATCACGTCAGTGGATTTGAAGAAATCAGGTAGCTGCTCGAATAAAAATAGTCGGAAAGCGAGTCACCTGGATGGTAGGGGAATCAACGCTGGAAACGGACCAACGTTTGCCAAGAATCAACTCGATTCATTATCGACCTTGCTCGACCCCCTCCCTCCTCCCCAACTATTCGAGCAAGTTCGTCATGATTCGATAAAGTCTTGTCTCGCTCGAGAAACTTCAGAAAAGTTATAACCATTTCGTAGTAACCGTTTGCTATTTCTTTAAAACCTTAATCATTCCTCTTGAATTTAATAAGTTTTTTTTAACTGATATTGCGGATATTATTTAAAATCGACTTACCCAGGTGTGTAGAGCTTGCAGGTATTGGTATCCTTGTCCCATCCGCAATAGGGATCGTGAACGCATCGCAAACAATTATCATAGCGTCTCGAGCACATAACGAGATCGATCTGCTTAATACGATGATCCGAGGCAACGTAAAGTGCCTTGTGCTCCTTGGATATCTCCATAGCCTGTATGGGTTCGCCTGGGGTCACGTCGAACACGTCCAACAAAATCGATTGGGACTCGCCATTATTGTCGATCCACTGAACGACCTTGTGTACTCTGCCGTCACCTATAACGCAAAATGGAACAAGCTCGTATAACAGATAACATCGCCGAGTACCTGAGTATTTGCCGGAATATTGAATGAGAAACGGGCGTGCTCAAGATGTTCGGGCATTACTTGAAATATAGTTTATCGGAGAAGGTGATGGGAAACACGGTGGGTTACTCACTGGATCCAGCGTAATAGACTGTGTAGTCAAGATACATTCCAAGAAGATCTATACGAAGTTTGTCGACCACCAGTCTGGTAAGCATGATATCCCTCTTGTAGAATACCGGCTTCTCGTTCTCATGGGATATTGCCGAGTCCATCAGTGGATGGGACCTTATGAAGTTGAGAACAGTGTCTGGAAGGGTTTCCGTGTCATTGACGCACTGCCCTGGTCTGGGCTCCGGCACTTTGTTCGAGAGCACCGGAAGCCAGGCGCTGCTGCTCGTTGCCTGTTCCTTGAATTTGCCACGGAACGCTTCCTGTATCGCGTCGATGTGGAACGAACAAATTGCTGAACCCATTAGTCCGTTCGTCGAGGTTGTGAATGTCCCGTAAAAATGCGAGTCATCACCCGGAACCTTGTAAATGCTCTCTGCGCGATAAATCACAACAAAAATATCGCTTTAAATCGTCCGCTACAAGAATATAGCAATTTTTGCTTCGCCAACATATCTTCCCTCGGTACTCACGTATTTCGTTGAAGTAGAATGGAAATTCTCCAGGTATCGAGCAATTCAATCGGGCCTTTAAGTAAGTCGCCCAGTTCTGCGCCAGGATGTTCTTACCACCGGTATCCCTCTTACATACTCGAGCCACTCTCGAGTAAACGCTCTTGCCGCAATTTATGTACTCGACCGCAGTTTCGCGAAAGAAGAAAAACACATGGGAGCCGATGTCAAAGGATCCGACAAAATTTGGTTCTAAAGTAAAGAGAAGAAAGACCTTGCGTTAGACACACTCTGCGGAATAACGGGGTAACGAAAAGTACAAAACGTGTACAAGGGGTAGGTATGCGTTGTTTTTCTCTCCAAAGGCGTTCTTTGATTCCTGTTGGATAAAAAATTGTGCTGGCCCGAACGAAGTTTCACGTATAAATAACGAGCGAGCAAGTTCACCGATAAATTTCAGAATATATATAACCCACGAGGCGAGCTTCTGTAGGAGTCATCCGTAAATTTTCCAAAGCGTTCGCGAATACACCAGGCACAGTGAGAAAACTGTAAAACCGGCATTCATCGGGAAGGAGCGACGGTAGTGTGATAAACGCTGTGAAAAGCTTCAGCGGTCCGAGAGAAACGAAGACTCGAACGACTTTTGTAGTTTTCATTGAGTGCGATCAGGAATGTACGGTAGAAGAAAGAGAGGAGATCGGGCACGGTTACGGACCACCATGAATTTAACGCAAGTTCAATGATCATCCACTTGTCAGTTTACGAGTGTAGAGCTACCGTAAAACCGCTTAACGGCTCTGCTCCGCGTGCGACCGTGTTACGGCGATAAAAGCGTTAATAATTTTGAGACCGAATAGACTATCGAAAGTGATTGTCGCTCGGTAGACGCGGGACGAACGCCCCTCGGAAAAATGTCTAGCAGTTTCGCTACATTCTAAGAAAAAAAAAAGGAAATATTTAAAGAATCTCCGAGTGAATGAATCAAGTGACAAATTAATACGTCTTGTCGGGTCTTGTTAATTGTCGTAGCCCTTCTCATGGTCGTTTTCTTCGAATAATTCCCCGCTCCATCTAAATACCTTATCCTCGTGCCATTGCGCGGTAAAACGTTCTATCGGTCCTCATTGTGCGTACCTACTCTAAAGTCTGACACGCGGCACGTGGTGCGATCCGTCTCTCGACTCTGACTCCCCGTGCGTTTAATCAACGCCTTTGCTAATAGACAAACTCGATGGGAAGAATGGCTCTTGATGGAAGCCCCGAGGGGTTATTCGGGTGGCACGGCTGCGAATTAAACGACGAAACAAATGGCTAATCATGCATCCCGAAAGCACCAAGGGCAGAACGAGAAGGCACGCGAGACGCGATCAGAGAACCTCTGCTGGTTTGAGATGCGAAGTGCCGAGCGCCACTCCCGTCACCTCGAGGGGTTCGATATCGACCTTCGCTTTATCAAGCTTAAAAAGTTTCTCTTTTCGCTTCTCGAAAAGATACCTCGCTGACCTGTCTTTTTGATCAATATCTCCCCTGCTTTTCTGTAGTCCACGGATACATTCTGAATTCAGTTATTGCATCTTTTTCTCCCTAAATGATTAACGCACGACTCCTGAATAGAAAAGCCGATATTCAATGCGGCGTATCCAGCATTAACGATTCCAACGTTATCCAATTAATACACAAATCACCCAAGTATTTTAGGATTGTGGAATATAGGCTTGGCATATTTCACAAGACAACATGCTGAATACCCAGTAGCCCTTGACGCTCGCGAATAAACCTTTGGGTTAGAAATTCCTGGAGGGTTGGAGCGGTGGAGGTGTGTCGCGGGCGCAACTCTTCGACACTGGGGTTGCTTAAACTATGCTGACGGGGTTGAAGTTTAACTTCTTCGAGCGAAGAAGCTCTTAGAAAGGGACACGTTCTGTTGGAGACTATGAAGACGAAGACGAAGACAACGAGGGCGGAGGTGGTGTTATTTTATTACCGTTTTCCTCGATCTCACTCCCCCCCCTCCATCCCCCGTGCGACGTTTTATGGCGTATACACCTCAGCCAACCTCACCGTTAACGTTACTGTGTTCTCTTCGTGCAATCTGCAGACGAGAAATTGTTCTTAAGCTTAGGGGTGGTTCCTCAGCAGCGCAGGAGAAAATTGTCGATCCAAAGAACACATTTCCTTGCCAGTTCTGTTACATTTATCTTAAAAGTATTTTTAATTTTGCAGTGTTCATTGTTTTTGACACAATTGCAAATCTCAAAGTAAAGTAAATTGTTTCGAAACATTTTCGTTTTTCATAATAAATCTGTTGGAAATATATATAATGACCGACCGCGTTGCTGAGCAGGATCCTTTGAATGAAGAGGTATCGTACTCCTGAGTCATAATACCTACTCTAAGGTAACAGTTAAGTTGACTTGACAGCGAATCATCCCACTACTCTTGAAAGCGTATAATTTCTAAAATGACACTTCAAAGTAACGTACCATTTTATACGAGTACCAAAAGGAGAAAGTAAGAGAACGGATCACGGTTCAACGCATCGATGCTTTCTCGGAGTCTTTACTTCTCTCACGAGAAACTACGGGGGCGCGCGTTTCTATCAAAACTTTTCGTGCCTAATGGAAGGTCTCATTGTACGTCAGCAATTGTCGGGATAGTTGAACTGGGCGAGTTTATTCGCGGGGGTTAGAGCAGAGCTATTTTCCAGTGCACTCAAGTGCACTCTTACTTCACAAAACAATAATCGCTATTGAATAAAGGGCGACGAGAGATTTTCAATAGAAATTTTTGCTCAAATATAAAAGGGTGTTTTCAGGAAGGTACTTACTGTCCAGCCACTTGGAGTCGTACTTGAGTGTCCTCTTGAAGCTGTAAGCTTGTCGTCCACTGGTCAGATTGTAAAGATCCGTACGAAATATAACTGTGTCCGCTTTGGTGAACTCGGCGTTTGTACCGGAGTAGAGAGCAGGCAGATCGCCAGGATTACCCTTCTCGACCCAGACCGCGGTCGAGTTGTCAGCAGGATCGTAAGGACACTTGGCTATGCCCATACCCACTCCTGGCACGAACTCGTGCCGTGGCAACTGAGTTAGATTGCTCTGTTATCGAGGATAAAACATAAAAACAGAAAAAAAAAAAAGAAAACAAGGTAAAACAGTTGTAGATTAATTCCGAATAAATTTACAACGATGAGAGTTGGATAATGGGAATTACGAAAATAGCGGTAGAAAAGCTTCGGAGGGACTTGCTTGGCAGGTAATTGTCTTTTTGTAGGCTAAAACACGAAGGCAAAAGAGAGTCGAAGCAGGGGTACTCGTTTCCCGGATCCACGAGTATACTGCGCATCGGGGACTCGTAATATTCGACGTCACGAGAGCCATACATTTCGCGTGGGCCTGCAGCATCGTTACACGGGTACTTGAGTCACGACAGTGGGGTTTGTATAGCATGCTCGGTTGAGCGATACACTGAGAGAAGGATCTAATAAAAGTTACCATATATTTGAAAAAAACTTATATAGTCATCTGATAATATAGGATTACGTCGGTAGCTGACAACAATTGCGAGATTTAACGATAATTTTTACTTATATATATATATAAATAACACCTGTTCCGTCACGGGCGAAACATTTTTACACGTTGCGCTCTTGTGCATTTTGTTTTTTCACAACATAGTTCACATTATTAAAATTATAGGTGACGTTGTTCGTGTCAAACATCTGTGGACCAGCCGCGAGAATATGAAAACATCGGTTAATCCGGCGTTTGACGAGAACGAGCACGAAAAAATAATTGTAGAAAAAAGGAAATGCCTACTTTTATGGCGGACGCTTTCAACAACCATTATTTTATGACGGTCGTCTTATGATTGACACGAGCGACGCCACATCCCACTAACTTGCATTCATTTCAACATCAGTAATCTTTGAATCTTCAACGAGTTCAGACACTCGGAGAGTCTGATCGTCGGTACTCGGGTTCACGGTACGATTATTAATTTGAGACACGGACTTACGACAAGCGTCGGCTCGATTTCTACAGAGACATCCGCGACATCGAACAACACCCGTAAACATATTTTTAATTATCTGAAAATCTCACGCTTGTTGACAATGGCGCAACTACAAATACAACCAGGTCAAGTTACATACCTTTGGAAGGTACAGAGACTATTATCCCCTTGCGTGTGCTGGAAGGAGACCGTCACCACAGTCTGTTTCATTCTAACACACGACTGAGATAATGCAGCGTCTAAAATATTACTTTACTGCCAGCTGACTATTAACAATTTTTTTCTCAGACTATATGTTACTTTTTACATCCTACTCTCCGTTTATATAAAAAAAAAAAAAAACATATACTCACGTAAATCACCCAGTCCTTGGGTGAATGAGCGTTGGTACCGCACATATATAGACGATTGCCATCTCCCATCGGCTGGATCACTCTGATGTGGTTGCGACAATCAAAATGCTGGAAATTGAACATCGATTGGTTAATATACATTTACTATTTTTATTAATATTTTTTGCCTTGCTATTACATTCGTATGTTCTTGCCAATGTTTGTCATAATATTTGCCCAGTTGCTGTTTGCGACAATAAAATTAAAAGAGAATGTCGTATCGAGTATAATGAAAAATAACAAACAAAAAAAAAAACGAATCGAAATAAAAATATTGAAACGACAAAGAGAATAAAAAAAAAAACGACGCACGTAGGGGACTCGTTATCGATATCATTCGAGCGTTGGGGCGCGGGTTGGACGAGCATTTTTCGTTCAGAATGTGCGAAAACGTTTGGGCGAGCTGTGCGACGAGCGTGCGACCCACGCGTGCGTCACTACGCTCCACTTTGTTGCTCGGTCTTCTCCATCGTGTGGACCTTTTTGGTAACAGCGTAACCGCGACGCGGCAGCACAAAATGGCCGAAAAAAAAGTCGAAACCGATGGGGGAAAAAATACGAAATTGGCTTCGTCGACGTGACATCGAGTGAATTCACGTTAGGCGAAAAACTGGATGAGTACCACACGGCCTTACAGTTAGATTAAATGCGATATTCGGACGAACGGATGCCACGTCGAGCCGCACGACTATACCTTTGATGACGAATACAGTTTGTACGATGCGCATCGTGCGCTTCGACAAATACGACACAACAGTCGTGGAACACAATTTTTACAGATTGTTTGAATCAGTAAACTAAAAGTAAAAAATAAAAAAATAATTTTAAAACACGAATCTAAAATGGTAACGCACCTCGGACTTTCCCTTTGACACACAATTGGCAACGTCGTTGGGCTCCAAATTGAGAGCGTCTCTCTGTAACAGAAAAGGTAGAGATAAAGCATTAATGAAAGATTTCTTCATCCGATAATACATGTATAGCTAAATTGCTCAGAGCAACTAGGGCAAGTGCTTTCTAATTTTGCAGCAGCAATGCATAAAAAACGAGAGCATAATGACACGGCTCTGTGTAGATGAGCGAACAAAATGAAGCATACGACTTCTGGGCTAACTCGTTCCTCCTTTACGACACTTTTTCGCTTCGGGCACACGAGAGCAAACCGGTGCGTCAATGCAGTCGTAGCGTCATCCGGAAGTGCACGTTCCAGATTTTTCAAGCGTCAAAGGAGCCCGCTGCTTCCGTACTACCGATGCGGAAACGAGCGGTGGTGGTATTACATAGTGTAGCGATAGACGAGAAACTTTGCGCAGTTTCAACGACGACGGAATTTTGTTTGAAATGGTGCGGGCTACAAACGCGTCACGCGAAATAAGGTCAACACAACTGTGACTGTGAGAGACTAGGCTAGCACACACTGTCTGACAATCACGAGAGGGTTTATCAGAAGTTGAACCAGCACGGTACTTATACTATTTCTACTTTGCTAAACCCTCGCAGCGGTACTTGCTCATTTGCTCTCTTTCATTTCTTCGTAACTCCACGCTCAAGAATCTTACGTCTCCATTCCGAGTTGTTCAGCAGTTGAGTAGCGAGTTTGCTCGTCTGCGTCGCGCGTCAAATTGTCCAGTGACGCTACACGGTTCTTTTATAACTATCTTTATAATTAAATTTGTATGAAAATTTATTTCCAATGGTAAAAGTAGACATTTTATACAACAAATACCAATGTGATGTTAGATGATGCGATATTAATATACGAGATACATTGAGTGTCCTAGGTGCTTTCTCGATAAGGCAACGATTCTCTGGTATTGGACTCATGAATTTTTCATTTGTCTTTCACACTTTTGTTACTTCCTTTCACCGCTGTCTCTGGCTAGCGTCTCTCTTTACATAATAATTAAGTTCGATGCGGTGTAGCAGCATGAAGCCGGCGCGGCAGGGTAGCGGTACAACGACGGTGCTTATCATAGAGGTCGAGTGCATACTAGAAAGTAGCGCACAGCACGACGGCATAGAGCCAACCCACTCGCTGTGCAATCCGACTCCCTTGCTCTTCCAACCCTCTTGGATTTTGCCAGCAGGCGAGTCAGCCAGTGAGCCAACATACTCTACATTCCCTTCCAACGCCATCTCGTCGCCCCACGACTCGTTGTCTCGGCACTCACTTCATATTCATACGCGAACGTTCGATGAATCCCGCTCACGCCTTGCGAGGACACTCCACTCCGTGTAACCGTTATATAGTTGAAAACCTTAACATTCTCTTATATTCGTTGTATATTTTATTTACAATCCAATGTATCTACGGATTTTTACGATAATTTATGATTCTATTATTCGTCGATTTGATTTTATGTACAAGGATTCTCTCCTACTCAATACCGTTGGCCATATTGGAACTTCATAGCGGCATAGGATTCGCAAATCGAAGGATGAAATATATTTCAACGCGAAAAAGCAATTTTCTTTGCATGTCGACGGGCGGAATAGAGCACCGGAGAAAAAACTTGAAACGAGGTCGTCACAATCAGCGAACGACGAAGAGAATTTATATTCGAACAAATATTGCGAAGTGGATGACGGGACCGTTCCTTATAGGTGCATTATATCCGTGTGCACCTGTATGTACGTATGGGATATTTGTGGTCGTTGTATGAAACGAAGATTTTGACGATGAGTGATTAAAGGAAGAGGCGGAGACTTTAGGTCGAGCGTGAAGAGATAGGTCGAGAGCGAACAAGATGCAAGGAAAACGGCCATAGCAACGCCTGGCGCATGTCTCCGCGACATCATCATCGCCTCCTCGCCAAGAGCTTAATCAAGCCCCGGTGCTCCGGTTTGCCGAAAGTCTGGGTCTCAGAGAGGAAAACCTGAATAGAGGCAGAGCCGAGAACGCTCTCGTCAAGTTGCCGAGTGATCCAAGAGGTAGAGGATCCTATAGAGGTACAGGCGTGTGTATAGATGCGGTGCCAACCGAACGAGGGAACGAATCGCGGCTGTGGAGGGTACGCCTGCTTTTAGTGACAAGTACTTTAGTACCTAGAAGGTACCTTTCGCGCCGTTGGAGAAAGCCTCCGCGTACTGATTACACATGGACGTCGTGACATTGCAGGCGGCTGTGACCGCGCGGAGAACTCCTTTCTAGAGTATAAGACGGAGTAGACATTGGCGATTGGTGTAACGAGAGTGAGACAAATAGAAAGTTGGTTCCTTTGATGCTGAGACTCATCTCGTTCTAGCTGGGATTAAGTGAACCGCAACGTGCCGCAATCATCCTGGGCAACCTCATCGTAACAAACATTTTCGTTTTTCTTTTATTCTGTTTTTGCCTTGGACCATCGGCTACCCTCTCGGTCTACTCTAATCTCCCGTATGTGATACGCTGGTCTCGCGAAAATGCGTCTTTCTCGTTCTCTATACCAGCACTAATCTCTGTCGTAAGACTTTACGAGAGTTTAGGGGTTGAACTACTCGTGGAGTGTCGTTGTAGGTGAGGTTGGTCGTAGAATGGGCACACGACCGTGCCAGGGTACGCGACAACCACCGTTCCAAGGGCTTGCTGTATTTCGATTCATTCCTTCCTGCAGTGAAGGCGAGGAACGGAGAAAGAAGATTTGCCGCAACGTACGCGACAACCGAAATGCAAGCGTCGCAATTTTCCTTTGCTTCTGCGGAAGTAGAAGCGAGAATCTACAGAGCAGGAGGATGAACGTGCCTGCAGCAGCAAAGCAACATAGTAAACCCCCCCCCCCCAAGTACTGTGGCACCGAGTTTCTTGCAGCTTGACTCACTCCCTCACGCGGTATCGCGGCCATCCTAAGTATAAGCAGAGAAGTCACCGGGAAGCGAATCCCTCGAGAGTTTAGAGCTTGAGGAGTCGAAAAGAGAGAGAGAGAGAGAGAGAGAAAGCTGGGATGCGGCTGTTTAATAGTCAGTTCGGAGTGTCGGTAATGAAAGCAGAAACGTTTGCATGCCGTGGTACGCCGTTGTCATAAAGTCGATTCCACCAACGGCAACTTCACTGTCTCGCAGTGCAACTCGTAGTAAATCTTACTTCCTCCGTACCTTACGGTCTGGAATCTTGATAAAATGATGCAATGCAGGCACAAATGTGTCGTCATTACTGCGACGGCATGGAAAATAGATGAAGTCCCTTGTGACTATATCCGAGAGGCGGAAAAATGTAAATGATAATTGAATCGGGAAACCCATTCGGTAAGGTACAACAAGAAAGCGAGAAAAAGAGTCGTAAAGAGCCACGATTGTATCGCAGTATCAGAAACTAAACCTACAATTGCTACGATGCATTTCGAACCAAGTTTTAAGTTGCAGCAAAGAAATTTCAGTCTCGAACTCTGGTTCGCACGGAGCTTTAATTAGTGCGAGGGTAAGCGGGAGGTACAGAAGCTGTATCGAGTTGCCAGATGTAATTCAACGTGATCATTAGGAAATCTTCGCTACATGCTGGTAGGATATTCGGTGCGCAGCATCTGTTCGACGAAGAACGACTTTTGTTGATACAGTTCGTATTCCCGTCTACCTTTGTTTTCTCGGCCACTAATGTGCTCTCTGCATCCTTGTTTACATATACAGGTACGTAAGCGGAAAGAATTTTACGAAAAAACTTCCAAATAATTAAATCCACAAATACCATACCCATCGTTACTGTGATTTAAAGTCAGATTCGTTAGAATATTTACGTAGAGTAAAAATCACGAAAATTTAATTAATCACACGGGACATTTAGCGCTAATCAATGCTTCTACCTTGGAAACTTTGAACAATATTCACCTTTGTATCTGGATATCACAGTGAACAGATGGAATGATCTAAAATTAAAACGGACGACGTGATATACCAAATAGCGTTATTTCGGTGCAAATATCTGGGAAGGTAAAAAGCTCAGTCGTCTCTATGTACTTTTGTATTGATGTATCGTCAAGAAATGTTACTCGTAATGTTGATACTCTTTATGCTATACTCTCATTGAATATTATACTGCTGGGAATAATGTACTCGTTGGGAAATCGTCGGACCCACCGCAGCAATATCGCAACATTGCGTACAGGATTACGGATGAGAGCGAATACCCGCCGTTCAATGACTTTCGATCTTGTAATTACATTGCAAACGCAATCTCCTGCTTATGACTGTATGAGAGTACCCGCACCGAGAATATACAGTATACTTATATATACAGGTACAGAACGTACCTGGATGAAACCCCAGGTGTTCGTAGCGAAGCGTCACACTCCGTTATCGATACCGGGTGTCGGTCTCGCGGATCACAGGCAGCTTTACGTATTCGCACGTATAGTCGAAAGAGATACGCTCTCGCGAGATCGCGCCAAGTACTTTTTATGTAACATCGCAACGCGCACCTCGATCGAGAAACGTTATTGCCGGTGTTGGAATAATTTTGCTGGGTACGATCGTGACTGGAATCGAAAATCGAAACTCCGTATAGGCGATCGGCGCACAAACTTTCGCGTTTATCAGATGGATCGCCGACAAGTTTGCCAATGGCCGATAGGAAACGACTACGAAGCGTCGATGATGATCGTTTTTCTAGCTAGCGTAACGAGAATTCTACCTTAGTGTGAACGACTAAGAAACTTTGCGACGCTCGAGCGACATTCGATTAGCTCTTCACTACGTAAATTCGATTTTACGTAGACTCAAAGACGACTTATACGTGATGAATTAATCCCTCGAACGTTTCTCTCTACGGATAAAAGTTAACGTTGTGTCAATAATAACTCGCAACGGTAGTTCGATCCTCCAGCACTCGTTATGGCTTTTGCTTCAATTGGAATTATGCGCTGTAGAATTATCAACAAATGCTTTATATCCAGTTCTAGAGTCGACGAGTTATCGACTGCAATTTTCGAGAAGAAAATCGAAAGTTGTATTTGATTGATTTGAAATATTGATTCATCCGAACAACGGGCGAGCTTAGACATTACCTCCAGCATTTCTTTGCCAATTATCTTCAGTCAATCTGCGGGAGTGGTAAGGAGACCCTAGTTGATAAATAATTGGCTGGACTCTACTAAAATTGGTCCCGGTGAGACATACGGTGCGGAGGAGTCATTCACTGAAGATGCATGGACACGCAAGGGCGGAAAAAGCTCGCAACATCGGGACGACCGATGTGTGTGGGGATCGTACAATTTACCGTTATTAAATATTGAAGCAGAAAGACTGCCGCGTTCCCAAGAGTACCGACACCCAACTAAACCTTACCGAAATTCCGGAATGAGAAGGGAGAGGGGGGAGAAAAATCGCCAGGGCCTCGCGCGTAGCAACTTTTAAAAAATTTACGAATCCGCTGCCACCGCGGCCCTTTTTATCTCATCAAACATTAACCCCGCTCGCTACAACGTCGGAAAGTTTAGTAACGGAATCGCGCCTGCTGTATGACTTCGCGTAGGGGCTTGCACCCTCCAACACACGTCATGACTTTTCAGAAAAGCATCCTCGTCTTCTCCGTACAGTCGTAGCGTACGAAAAAAAAAAACAATTATTCGACCGTCCTACCGGCATGGTCTTCCTAACCTAACGTGTCAGACGTAAAAGCATAAAAATAAATGCATGAAAATAAAATTTATTGCGCAATTGCTTTATAGATATTTCCTCGTTTATCGACACGCTGATAATATTTTTTTCATCTTTCCCAAGGGTTTGAATAAGTGAATGGAACTATTATATTATATTTCCTGAAAATGGGTGACGACGATTTTTCTGATTTACGAAATATTCATCACGGACAGCACAATACGTACGCTACTTTGCTGAAGCTGAAGTGGGCGGAGGATAAGAGAATGAGATACTTGGAGAAACTGTTGGCAAAACGAAGTCACCGATGCTGCTGCATGTTAACGCTTCTCGAGTGCCTTTCGGTGTTGGTCGATACAATAAGTCACAATCTCCTAATGGAACCCGTCACTCCTCGCCATTTATCCATAGCCTAGGGGACCCGAATTCAATCTGCATTCAATATTGATTTCAATCCGATAACGTAGATTTCAATTTTTTCGTGATTTACTTCTTAGCCGAGAAGCCACGTGCGTTCTCTAGTCGAGAGTCAATACAGATCGGAAAATAGCTGGGCGTCACACGGTACCATGTCTGGACATCCCTCGATTTCACTCTTCCTTCCGATCTCCCTCTCTCTCTCTCTCTCTCTCTCTCTCTCTCTCTCTCTCTCTCTCTCTCTCTCTCTTTGTGATTCGTTCCCTCTCAACGTCGCACTCGGCACCACCGATGTCGATCAATCCTGACGGCGGTGCACTCCGCGTCATCGCAGTATCGTCCAATTTACGTGCAAGAGAATTGAGAGAGGAAGAGCGGGAGCGGAGGAGCACGTTCTCGTCTCGACGTCTGGTACCCGAGCGGTCGATTGGCATTTTTGAGTTTGTCCTGTCACACATAGGTTCAACGTACTATACAGCGGACGAAACGCTCGGACAACCCGAGATTTACAATCGCTTTTTTTCATTTAAAAATCGATGCGACTGCCAATTTATATTACTTCTACTTCACTGTTCTTCGTTACGCCAGCTTTGTGAAAATCTCAAAGTATATGAATTTAAAAAGATATGATTAAGGTATATGCAATATCCGTGATTTAAGGTGACTCCATAAAGTTACATTTGATGAATTTTATTACTGACCCGAATTGAAATTCCAAATTTCCGAATACACTATGCGTTCTTCAAATGGAAAAAAATCTGCCATTTCAAGAGCTTCCTGATGGAGTACACGAGACCCTTGTTTTGAGATTAATCAAGAAGATCAACTTACTAAACCGTAAAGATGATGTGCTATACCGACTAAGCGACTGTGAGTTCCAGGTACATAGCACCACTGGCGATCACAGAGAAGCAAGAGAGACCGACAGAAATTTGTAAGCGTATCACGTTAAACACCAAATGTGCGCATGGAGGGTTAATAAATATTCAATGTTCATACCGAAGATAAACGATTTAATTAAATTTATAATAAAATTTTCGTACGATACAGTGAGCGTGATTCCTCTGACCACCGATTTTTGACGACGATGTCTCGTCAAAATTGAACTCTCGCTCGACTTAGCAGCCGAGTCGATAGAAGCACTAAAACTTGCAGTTTATGAAAATATTCGTGTTATCTAAAGGGTGGTTAAATTGTAAGGGCCAATGTTGAATGTGAACCACACCTAAACGTCAAGTTTTTTTCTGCATTTCATTTGACATTTCTCAATTTCAGACTAACTCAATTTGAACCATGGAAAGATACACAATCGAGCAACGCGTTAAAGTTATTCAGGCTTATTATGAAAATGGGCGTTTAAATCAAAATGCATATCGTGCACTTTGTGATTTTTTCGGTCAATTTAATCGTTCAAATGTGCGTACAATCGGAAAAATCGTGCAAAAATTTGAGCAAACTGGGTCTGTAGGAGATATTAAAACACCAGTGCATGCTCGTACAGCTCGTACTGCACAAAATATTGCTGCTGTTCGCGACAACAATTGCACCTCTCACGCTCGTCGTTGATGAACATTATGCATAAAGACTCGCATTTACACGCTTATAAGGTGCAATTGACTCAAGAACTAAAGCCTCTTGACCATTCCAAACGTCGTCAATGGTCAGAATGGTGGCAAGAACTTGCCACACAGCTAACGAAACAATGGCTCTTTTGCGCGACAAATTCAATGGCCGTGTTATCCCACGTGGTGGCGATGTCAATTGGCCGCCAAGATCATGTGATTTGACACCGTTGGACTTCTTTCTTTGGGGTTATTTGAAAGAAAAGGTGTACGTCGATAAGCCAGCAACAATTCAAGAGCTAAAGGATGAGATAATTCGGCACATTAACGGCATAGAACCTCAATTATGCCTAAGCGTCATCGAAAATTTGGACCATCGGATGGAGGTGTGCCGCCGAGTTCGCTGCGGCCATTTGGCCGATATTTTGTTCCATACATAATTGAACCATACCATATTATCATAATAAAAATAATTGACAATAATTTCCTAAATAATTTGTGTTTCATTCAAAATCAACATCGGCCCTTAAAATTTAACCACCCTTTATAAGTGACAGGAGCAAATGCATTTGCCGTCACTGTGCTATTTTACTATGTATCGTTGGCCTAATGAAATTCCTGTTACTGCAATAAAAGCATTCTCTCCGCGAACTGTACTAAAACTCGTAGTTTACGGAAATATTAGCGTTGTTTCTATCGATCGATTCCACGAAAATTGTGAGTCGAGTACCTTTCACTGCGTGTCCGACAATGCTCATTATATCAGCGACCAACAGTCATTGTAACTATGCGTATAGTCGTACGTACCACGCGAGCATCGGTTGGTACTTACAAATTTTACTGTTGCCGTAAACAATGGCCGCCTACACCATACTCAAATTTATGTGAATAACCGTATGGATGGACATGCATTCGAGGGGTAGTAGGGAGAATTTTTTACCTCCTCGGCGCAGACACGAGCGATGTAAAACCGATAATGTATTTTCATAGCATAGAATACCAAGCCATCGGGTTCCTGTTATCGTTGAGCTTTTTCCTCGACGCTTTTATCATTTACAGAAGAATTTGACATCACAAAAATAGTGTATCCGTATGAGCATTAGCAACGCGTTCACGTTGATCAAACAAAAGTACATCGGCGTTAAATTCAAGTGTGTAATGGCTAGGCCCATGGAACGCAGAAAAAAAAATTGGAATGGTCGCGTCACGCGTGCTATGTGCAAATGTGCGCAGTGCTAAAGTAAATCGACTTTCCCTGCTCGGTGTTGTCGCTTGGTTCACTTCACCGCTCCACGTATCAACGAATTTTATCGAAATACACGGCACGTTCGTACACTGTAGTCGCTCGCAGCGCACAGAGCATGGTGAAAGGAATATCAACCGGCGTTTAAATACCCTTCGCTCGATCTCTCTAGCTCACGCTAGCCCCTCTGGTAATAAATTCGTGGCGGGAGGGTCCTCGAGCTTGTTCTCACTCGCGAGAGCTTTCTACTCGCGGATCTACATCGCGCCTGATTCGAGACTCGTTAGCAAAGCTTGCCGCGCGAGCACACGACCCGAGAGAGAGAGAAAACCCGGGAATGGAAGAGTGAGCGAGCATGATAGTAAGAAGCAAGGGGGAAATAATGTGACGATAAACACGAGTCAGAGCTGTAATTAAAAAGTTAAGCCGTAAAGCAGCGAAAGAGTAGGTGCAAAGACAAACGGAAGATCGAGCAAAGTTAGTGGAAACTCTTGCTGGATCTCCCCTTTCCACGAAGTCTCTGCGTCCCGGTATTAGTGTCCCAAGCTTCCTTATTCTCTCCATCTACTCCGTAGTCTACCGAGGTCTTGCAAGGGTCTTCGGTCCCGGTGCTTCGGATATCAGACGACGCATATACGAAGCGGCGTTGACGGCGACATTTTCAGTGGATAATGGGCCAACCGTTTCGCAGTCTCCCAATTACCAATGTTGTAGTACAGCGCGGAATGCAAAGTATGACAGTGGACACAGTGCCGCGAGCCTCCCGAGTTTCCCTGCGGATTCTTGGTTTTGGTGTTTGTACACGCTCCAAGAACGAAGAGAGCCTTTCCGCCTCTGGAGGGCAAGTGAGATTGCGAGTTAGCGAGAACAAGAGTAGCGTAAGTACGTCAATAGGAATAAGGAAGCGAGGGTGAGAGCATATTCGACGTCTAGAACTAACCTCTCACCCTCGGTACCCGCGGTCTCTCGCTCTCGCGAGAGTGAGATCCGCTCGTTGTATCCCGCATCTTCCTTCTCTTATTTTCGCGTTTTCTCACCCGCTCGTCGCTTCGTACGCTAGGATGAGACCTCGTCCGCCCAACCCGAACTACCGAAGAAAGTTAGCTCCGCGAGACTCGTCGAAATCCCTGAAAGAGTGTGTTATGTATACACGCGAAGAAAGACGAGGCTCGTTTTCTCTCCTGCAAAGAAGATATAGTAGCGCGGAGCGACGAGCCGCGTAGCCAAGGGCCGCACCGCGACTATACCTTCGGCGGGACTCGAACGCCCAAATTTACCAAGTTTCACAAACCCTTACTTCCGTACCGCACGTTTGAAAGACCGAACTCTTTTTCAAAGCGTAACGAGGAAGAGGTTAGAGAGCCGAGGGAAAGTTGGAGAGGCTGTCACTGAGAGAGACGGAGCAAGAAGCAGTGCCATTGATTAGAAATAATGAATGGTGTGCCCGGATAGCAGAGTTTGGCCTCCAGGCTCGAATGCTCGGAGGAAATTCAACGGTGGTTCTTGAAACAACCTGGAAAACTACGCTTGCGATGTTCATCGCAGTGTGCTACACGACGGGGCACCAAGTTCGTCTCTCTATCCATTTGAATCTACCAATAAATCTTAGGTACGTAAAGTTTGTAGGTTCGTCCGCACTATTCTATGCATTTTTCTTCGCGTACTTTAAGGCACAACTTTGTCATTTGGAAAATAACGAACGATTCTATATTGACCCCCGAGAATAAACTGAAAGTACACTCGTAATTAAATTGTCGGGATGACGTACTTTGTTTCCATTGGAGCGGGACTTTGAAGACGCATTTTCGTGGAAAGTTTCGACACTGAAAGGGTCTTCGGGTGTACGTGCGAGTAATGTAAAAGTGAGGTATACGATCGCGAAGGGTTATAGCGCCAGGTATAGGTATAGCCAACTCGTTGAGTCGGGACGCCCGGCGACATCTCCCAAGGAAAACCATCATCGCAGGGAACGCGCACTCGCGAGAGGCAAGACATTTGTTAGTTTCGAAGGGGTGCAGAAGTTTATCAACCAAAAATTTTCATGTACAACAGACATAAAATATTCATCGTTGCGTTAAGTTCCTCACGTTAATCCCGAAACGGTGATGTAATCCGTTGAACCAACTTTTTTAATTACTCGAACAAAAGATAAAAAATTCTGAAAATACTGTAAAATAATGCAGAAGTAGAGACAAAAGAAAGGTTTAGCGATAGAGTTGTTAAAGTATCCGTTGACCCCTTTTCGGAAAGCTCGTACGTGTTGTACTTAGAATGAACTAAGAACGAGGTCACGTAAAGTAAAGGTATAGCGAACGAGAGTTAAACTGGCCAGCGGGACCGCCGTAAGAAAGACCGCAGACATATTCGCGCACGTTTTACACCACGCAGAAAACAGCTGAGATGTTTTCTCGTTTCCTTCGGGAAGCTGCGACGATGGCTCGACTGCTCGCAGTCGCGCATCCCGGGGAGCTCATCAAACTGAAATTTCCCGCGGAGCTTATCCCAAATTCATCGTCGCAATAAAACGTTGCGTTACAACTTGTACCAGTCTAGTGCCGGGTTTGCTTTCTCTCTCTCTCTCTCTCTCTTTTCTCGTTTTCCTTCGCGATGGAGAACCACCCGGCGCGAAACCCCGAGACGCCCGCGTATTTCCAGGAGGCGGTTTACGCCGCCCAGTTGTGAGAGTGAGACGGAATAGGGAGATGGATGAAAGACGAGGCGTCCCAGCCTCTCAGAGTTGTACATTATAGCTCTGCATAGTGCTTGCGGGGTTAAGGGAGGTATAGGGCAAAATGTATATTTAATACCATCATTTTAGAAAGCAACAGGATCACCCGTTTATATTTCAGAGCTTGGCAGGATTGTTTAGTGCCGTACGAGTAAGCCAACGAGAAAAAAGTTTGTCTACTACTTATATATCTATACTCGTTCTCCAGATTATCGCATAGGACTTGGTTCAGACGAATACGCGTATTCTCGAATTCAGAATTCACATGGAATATATTGAAATGATTATTGCGTCTGATTTTTTTTTTATACGTCTGGCTGTTGGTGCACGAAATATGGGTTTGGTTGACTACCAAACGTTACGACTACAACCACGGATTCTGTAAACAAAACCGAGTACTCGATCGCGATAACCAATACCTCGATTGGTCTAAGTAATTAATCGACCAATGCATATTTAGCTAATCGCTTTATAATCCTAACCGAGTCCTTCTTTCCGTGTAAGACTGCTTTTTCATACAAATTCTAACAGATTCGTAATCGGACGAGAATTTCCGCAAAGATAAGACGTTCAAACTGCATGTAAAAATTGAAACATTCAACCATTTTGTTTCTCGATCTGTATAAAAATACAAAAAATTAGAATATTAAAGATTTTTCGATCGAATTGCGCAATCGTTTCGAACTGATGCGCAGTTGCAGTATATGGTATGAGTTCTCGTCCGATATAACGCAAAAGTCCAAGGTACACGAAATCATGAGAAATTCAGCTCCGTTGAGCTTGTTCCGTGTTTTATCGGTTCCCTCGAGGTGGTTTATCGATACGGATTTCGTCTCGCTCTGTTCCGCGGTGAGACGCGCGATGCTTGCACGAAAATCCTTCGAAGTTGGGGGGGCAGAAAGGGGCAGAGGGCGCCGAGGGCGACCGGGCATGCTTTATTCACTGCGGCGAGCTGCGCGGTAAGCCGACTTCGAAGTTCGTTACATCGGATCGTCGATGGACGACTTCCGAAACGAGGAAACCATCCCTATCGTCTGAAACCCTTATCCCCCTCGCGGACTACCAAATATATATGCATGACACGTACAACGTCTGATGTATTTCGTCGTTATTTCTTTTAAATATAGCTACCGGAGGTACAGTGTATATTTGTCTTGATATTCAATTGGAGAAATATGCCGCGTGTCTCCCTCCATATTGAGGGACTGGTTACTTTGTCATGGCGCGTTATACACTGCGTAGGGGCCGAGAAACTTGGGCTTTCACCCCAGCAACGAGTGATTGTAACGGAGAGCCTCGCCAGCGACATTAGCATAGAATATTGTTGCTTCGACGATGGGGCTATGTTACACGGCACTCGCCAGCCATAGGACACATCGCGACAAACTTATAGAATCGATCCACGTATCTCCTCGCACCCTGGCAAGTTTCGTCGCCTTGTATACACGGATGAAACAGAGAGTACGCGTATTATTGCGTTTCGCAAGAATTTCCCGACGCTATCCTTAAGAGTATGCAACAAGCGCCAAGCGCAATAGGTATGCCTTTGTGTTTTACCTCGAATACCGCCGCCGACGCATCGGTTATTTATGCTAAGTGTTGCAAATTCGATCAATCCGAGATACTCGGACTTGCGTTTCCGTTTTACTTTTTATTCGCGGAAAATATCTCAACTACCTTCTATTTGTATAACCAGCCGCTGCTACTATTACGCTTTTGTAGATCACACTTGTGCATATCGCGCCGTTAATCCACTCGGGATTTTGCATAAATTCTTTATCCTTATGGAACTATGTATGGTACGCGAGACAGCTATCCTGCATACACCTACCGCATATTCAGAGGATGCGGATGCACGAGGGGTGAACATATAGAGAGCATCGCGAGAGAGATAGAGAGATAGAGAGAGAGAGAGAGAGAGAGAGAGAATTCTGTTCTATAACGGCGCGCGAGAGCTTCTGCTGCGGCTTTGCGTTAACGTTTTATGACCCTCCTCGCATCGCAATGAAAATCGAAATCCCCATTCCCATCGCTGTTAATTCTCAATGGAATCGAAGCCTGCGGTGACGATCCCGATCTGCAATGGGATTTCGCTGTAACCTGCTCGCCGCACATGTGCAAACGATGCACACGCTCGTTCGGACGCACCCAGCTATATATCACTGTATAGTTTGACAATACTTTTATTTGAATAATTTAACAAATAGCAGTTGGAGAGGTGGTGGCAGTGGCCTCTTGAAAGACCGAATATTTTAAGTACAACAACGAGTCGCGCTATTTGTTTTTTGATCGCTTAGAATCAAGAGTAATATGACGATATAAAATGGCACGCAAGAACGTAACAACAATTAATCACGGCGGTGGATCGAACGAGAAACGACGGACGACAGACGCCGATGTAAATCCGTGAGTTCTTTAGGGAGGAATAGAAATCGTTTATGAAGTGAACGAATGATGTTTGCTGCGGGGGTTGCTGCCGCATACCCGAGACCCCGCTTCGTTCACTGCGTAAGTACTGTAGTTTTTATTCGTGTATCGACCGCTCGCGAGTTTCGTTTTTCGGTGCACAAGGCGTGTCGAAAGGAAAAAAATTGCCTCGTGGCCTTCGCAGCCGGCGCATCTGTCGAAGATCATATACTTTTACGACTTTCCTCGTCGTAGGGCGGATCCACCGTCACTGGAGTGGCCACACTGCCAAACGCGTCGATCTATATTATATATAGTCTATGCTGTTTTTGTGTCCTGCAGCTTCAACTGTATATTATACCAACGATATCTCGGTCTACACGCGTCATCGCGCTCGAATAATTGCATTTTCGAATCTACACGAAATGCACCGTACCGCCAGCAGGTTTTTCCAAGGGCCTCCCCTTGCCCAGCCAATTTTTTTTTCCCTTCTTTCTCTCCAGAATGCTCCGGGGAATTCGAATCGCGTGCCACGTTGGTGCGGGGTCTCCTCTCGCTCCATCTCATCCACAGCTACAGTCATATCGCCACTGCGGTATATGGCCTGAAAAGCACTTTTTATCGCAAGCTCAAAGAGCGCGAAAACGAAAAACAAGAAGACAAACAAGTTCCCCACCCTCCTTCTCGTCGTCGTTATATACACTCGCCTCTTTCGTTCTGTTAGCGAGTTCTTTCAATCCTACTGTAATGATAAAACAAAACAGGCAGGTAGCGGTACACTTGTCATTCTTTTTATTTCTTATTTAAACTGAACAGCACAGCGAGAATTTAGCTGCATGTTGCTCGTTAGTTTCTTTGAAATTTTACATTTTTCGCCATTCTGCAAAATTCGTCATCGGTGAATTATAATGGTAACGCTTTAAGCGGTATAGAATTTGTTGTCGAAGAATGGTTAGCTAGGCAATTTTTTTTTTTCTATTCAAACATAGAGTATATCCCTGTTCAGCTGCTGTAGCGCGTATTTCGTGTCGGTCTCTATTCACACGTCACAATTTATGGTGGAATATATAGGCCGGGAGTCGAGATTGTGTAACGAGAGCTATAGGGTAACGCGTTCACCAGTGCAGCGTTGATCGGTTCGTGAAAAGTGCGTGCGAAAAATCTAACGAGACTGGGCCGGTGCACTCCCGGGGGGGTGGGTTTCCCGAAGGGGAAGAGTCGCGCCCTGTACGCAGACACGCGGTATACGGCAAGAGACGGGGGAACGCGTTGGTCGGAAAAGAGTGCTCGTCCGGCGCTCTCTCGTTGACAATGGATCGCTTAACGCTGGAGACGTGTCAGCTGTCGTGCCGAGTGAAGGGTGAGCGTTCGTATATGATTGACAGTTTTATAGGGAGAAGCCCCGCTCGTTCTCGAATTTACGATCGGCGGGTGTACACGCTCGATCCGGGATCCATCGATGTATGTGTCCACATGTACAACACACTTCTGTCCTCCGTATTGTACGCACACGATGGTACACATACGCGTACAGTCGTTACTTGGGCGGAGTGCAGTTTTGTCGGAGGGATGCATCTACCCGATCGTAACCCGAAATCACGTATCTCTCTCTCTCTCTCTCTCTCTCTCTCTCTCTCTCTCTCTCTCCCTCTTTATGCGGGTCAAGTGTTATCGCCTGGCGAATAGTGCCTCGTTATACCATGAATCAAACTGAACTAAGCTTCAGTCGCATAACAAGAGACAAAGACCTCGAGTGGAGAAAACAGGGAGGTGACGAATGTCTAAATATGTGCCCCGGTAGCCCGCACACATGGCAACTGCACGCAGAGATTCATCCGGATAAACTATGTAACACTTTTTTTTTTCTGTAGAGCACTCTGAATAAATAGCCATTAAAGTAATTCTTATCTCTTAATCTTTATTGCTCTACACGAAAAGTTACTCACCTCGCAATTCGAGTGGCTGATGTTGCTCAGGTTCAGTCGGAAGACCTTATCCCTGAAAAAAAAAATAAAGCACAGGCATTTTATTATAAGATCGGATTAGTTGGTTTACATATATGTATGCGTGGATGTCTGTGTTACCGGTGACTCGCGATCAATCATCAAACACGTAAGAGATATGACGCTTTTGAAAATAATTTGAATTATCGTAACAACAATTGTCGACTGTATCGATTACAATGAGGTACATTACTGAGGTGAAACGGTTCTTAACGCGGAGTAGGAAGTCATATATTATTTTAACTTTCTAGCCAGTCCGCTCCCGAGCGTTATAGCCACCTTCTTTAGTGGTCTTTTATCAGTTATGTATAGCGTAGTGTGCTCTCCGTCTGCCGTTGAACTGAAGAGAACCGTCTCGTTTCTCACGACATCCCACGACAACTGCCGTGAAAACATCGTAGAATTTCTATGAGAATGACCGTATGTACAAGGTACGCGAAGGACCTGGGGACTTATTCGCACTGCGACGACGCCTCTCACTCGTACACTAGCGGCCCCTGGCGCTGATGCACGAGACACATCCCCCACACTCATTTCCTCGGTACGTTCAAACTTTCATCGTTTCACGAGCTTCCGGCGTTCGCTGTTTCAACTTCCGTCTTTGAGTCACGACCCGACGAGCGTCTATCGCAAGACACGATAAATGAATGGAAGAACCACGAGCACCGAAGAAGAGGAACGCTCCGACTCGTGAAGTCAGCGCCAGATCAAAATGACGGCCCTCCCCGCCTCTATCGGTTAAAATCAATGGGTTTAGTTTCATCACGTTTGCCCAAACGATCCAACTTTTTCTTATTCAAAGTAAAGGCAATAAGCGTCTTGGAATTCTAACGTTATTCTTTTTGTCTTCGACTTTCGTACATCGTTGAACCCTTCGATGCTTTTTCATACATACCTTGATACTCTCAACCTCACGATAAACCGACAACGTCAGAGAGTGTGTATATATATATATGTATAATACTTTTAGTATAGGATATATGTATATCACGAATCGAATATTCACCGAGCTCTCAAAACGTTTCGCAACATTACACTCGACGCGCCGCATAACTTTATTCCGATAGCCATTCGTCATGAGCTTTCAATAGGTGCGCAGTGAAATGGAACGCGCCATAGTAGTTGATTCTGCCTGTGTGTACGTGGGTTTGGGGTGCGAGGAGGTAAACTTACACCCGAAGAGAAGCATCTTCGTTCATCCTGACCAAGGCACCGTGAAAGGTAAATACCCCGGTGAGGACGGTGATAGGCTGCCGAAGAACTCGAGCCTGTTCGCGCAAAAACAAATCCGACTTGGAATTCGGTACTGGAACTTTATACTTCGCAAGCCGACTGAATTTCTAGAGATCGAAGAACTTTTAACGCGTCGCGGACTCTAACCGACTCCGCGCCATCCGGTATAGGGATGGCGGACGGAGGACGAGGACCAAAATGTTCAAGAAACCAATTTCACGGGGTTAAACTTTTCAACGATGTCACTTGGCCAAGGAGGTAAATTTCAATTGGGAAACGAGACCGAGGTGATAGTTTATACGTTCGGTAGGTGCATCAGTTACGAAACTTTCATCGGTGCATTGATATTTTTATTAATTAATTTGAGACATCGGTGAAAAAAATAATGCAAAGCAGGATATCGCTTTCTCATTGTTTTACACATTTCACAAAGCCATCTTCCTCTATACGAGAAAGTCTGTTGACCAGTTACACTCGTTCGTGAAGAAAACTTATTTTGTATCCTTGGTTCGAGCAAATTTTAGAAACTGAAGTTTCAAATGAAAAAAATTTTAACTCCTCTATATAATCTTGTTACTTTAATATATTTTTATTATAGCATAAAACATTGTGGATCAATTTAAAGGTTTTCGCGGCAATTGAAAAATACAAAGCTGTTATATTCTATAAAATTGAAACGATTCCATCAATTTTCACCGAATTTGATACAAAAAAATGACCAAGGTAGTTTTGAAATAAGTAAATAAAACAATTGCAAGGTTGAGATTTGATCAAACGATGATTTTCACAAAAAAAAAAAATGTTTGTTGAAAAAATTACGAGTTTGCTATAACTTTCGTAAATTTTTAACTATCTTTGGACCTTGCTTCCCTGGGATTTTTTAAATTTGAATAATTTTGTTTAGACATTTTTAAGGTAACCTTTTTCTTATTCAAAATAAATTTATTTCGAGTGAAAGAAATATATCTTTGATTGTTCCCTTCGTCCTGAATAACATGTTTAAATCCACAAATTGTCAAAGAAAAACTTCAAGTGAAATAACTCGAAAAAGTTGAATATTCCGTTACGATAGTAAACCAAAGGGGAATTCTCTATATCTGTTTGAAAATCGGATAGCGGCTGCTGGGTTTCATAGACACCTGACAGAACTTTGCGACTGTGTCAGACGAATACCCAACTTATCCGACAATGTTTTACTCTCGCCGAACATTTCCCGTCCTCGGTTTACCTTACATTCTTTCTCGCACACAGGTGCAAGTCTTTCTTTCTGTCGTGTGAGTTGGATGTTGGGATATGACAGACAAAGTTTCCAGGGAAAGGGTACGCCGCAATATACCCTCACGTATCTACTTGCGGTAAACCCCATTGCCTTAGCTCGTTGCAAAGACTCGGTGTTTCCGTGTGAGCGACATCGTAGACGCTACACCTACACTGTTTCATGGGTCGTTTTCACTTTGCGACCACGTGCGGAATTGTAATTCGGCATCAAGAAACCGTGAATACCCGGTTGGTCGACCGGAGACCCACCGGGATAGAGCGAAAGAAGAAAGGAAATGGATCTTGTCGTCGTGGTCGTCATCGTTGTCGGTTCTGCCGCACCCGGGGAAAACGCACGGAGATGACAACAACGGGAATACGTGATTCAGGCGAAAAATTGGTTCGCTGTGCGGCTTCCGTGAAATTTCGTAAGCGACATCGTGGAATAAAAGAGACTTTTGATCGAAACAAAAATCATCAATCTCTTCTGGTGCGGTTATACAAATAAATGTTACTCGGAGGAAACGCATCAATTTTTTTTAGAACCAAATTTATCAACTGAAAACTGACGCGAAATCGTTGCCAGACGGAATTTCAAGAGGTCAACGAATAGGATATGACTATCGATGAATAGAATCGAGAGTGAAGCACGAAATGGAGGATTATCCGTAGCACAGAGGAGTTTCGTACGAAAGCTCGGTACACGCGTTGAAAGATCTTTTACCAGTTTTGAAAAGGTTCCACGGCCTTCTCCGATAATTGAGGCGAGTTCAATTAGCATGCTTTTAATTGAGAGTGAAGCGAGTGGACGTCGAGTGCAAAGTCTCGAATACTCATTACCAAGAGCATCACGTTTTCTAATTAACGGTGAGCGAGAGAGCGCGAGAGCAGCCAAGAGATGAATATGAAATAAAAAGTAGGCATGGCGAAGCTCGAGTCATTATGCGTGATTGCTTATTTCACCAACATAGTCGATGTCCATCGATTCTCCGCACATCCTGGTTCGCTCAACGAAATGACGATTCGTTTCGATATATCGAACAAGTGCACGGCAGGTGCGGTTGGTTTGAGAAACGAGAATTTGTCGCCGGGAAAACCGTAGCTACGATGGCTACTGAAATCGCGTTCAAGATCCATTGGCAGAGACGTCCATCCGATCTCGGTTCTTCTTCCTTAGACGTTCGTCTTATCGGAATTCGATAGCCGGTCGAGAGACTGTATAGGTAGGTATAGTACCGTGGCTGGATCGGCACGTGGAACCGAGCCAGAAAGCGCACAAAACGTTAAATCAAAGTACCCACCTTCCTCGGTAAAATGCAATTTATCGTTACCGTTCGGAGGCCGAACCGAGTCACCCAGCGCGGTATTTTCTCCATCTCCTCGCGACTCCGAAGAGTACCGGAACCATCGAGTTGTTCTATTGACTGTTAGCAAAAACCAAAGGACGGCTGGTTTAAAGAACGCGGAAGGAGTTACGTTCTACTTTTGCTTTATTACTCCCTCTACAGCTGCTACTACTACCATTGACTCAACATCCTGACTACATTGTCTATTTAAACATTTTCCGGATTCGAATGTACCCTGAGTCTATTCTTCGCGATACCCTAGATTCGATTTACCAAGCTTGCGCAGCAAATTTTCTTCCGGTAGAATGGGTCAAAAAAGAAGCTACCCGCTTGTATTCGCGATACAATGCTCGTCCTGTATAACTGGAATTTAATCTTCGATCTTATAACGAACAAGCAATTTATAGATGGACCTACATCCTTTCATACACCAACTGTTTGCTTGTGCTTTGCGTTGGTATTGAGCGAAGGTGCCGCGAGAAAAGGAAATTCCACGAGATATCTGATGCGCGTTCTTTCGAAACTTTTAATCGACTTCCCGGATGAAAGTAATCTGAGAGTGATTCTTGGAGAAAGTAAGAGCGCACCCTGTGGGGCATCGCTCGCGGGGTCGGCTCTTTTTTTTTCCAATCCCGTTCGCTGTCGTTTCGTGGAGATTCTACGTCATTGAGATCGCCCCGACGTACCCTTACTATTACCAACACTGTGTAGCATTTTGTTGGCATTTACCGAATTAAGAGGGGTGTCTAACAAAGGCTTGTGTTGGCCTCCTGCGCCGAAAGCTGGTTGAGGGGCTCGCGAGAAGCAAGGAAAACTCGGGTGAACGAGCGAAACCCGTGGAAGCGAATTAAGGAATAATACTTTGCTAGTAATGATTCAACAACGACCGGCTTCCCTGGGACAATCTGTAAAGAGAACCTGACACAAGATATCATTCGGTACCCTCGATCTCTTTTCGTTTGTTCACTCCAACTCAAACATATCCAACACAGACAGGACTAAAATAATATCGACATATAAATTCCAAGATGTACAAACAGCACGTCCTAAAGATACGTTTCGCAAATTGACCTCTCACATACAAATATCACGATTCCGACAATAAGATGCAGCTTCGGGACATGTTCGATTATTTTAACCGATGTGGATCGAGACGCGTGCCCTTTAAAATTGTATGCAGGTCAGTCTGCAAGGCTAGTGTATTTCTGTTAATAGATATTATCGACACTTTTAATACCTTCGAGCGGAAATCCATTAACGTAATTCTACTAAATATTTCCACGTGTGACCAGCAGCATCAGTCGACACGTAACAAACGTAACAAAATTATTCGAATGCATTATGAAAAATAGAACGTCCATTAACGGCACAAAAACTTGATGACTCGATGCTATTTTACCAATCGATACTTTCGGTAGGTGAATAACGTGAGTTAATTTACTTACATTGCTCCGACGTACAGGGTGTCCCTTTTGCTGTCCAAGTACAGTGTTCTGTAGTACATCAGTCCACAGCTGAACTCTCGTACATGTTCTGCAACGATAAAACAGAAATTCTAATTAGTTGATGAAGGCTTTCCTCAGAATTAAAAAAAAATAATAACATTTGAATACGTAAACAGTTATTCTACGACGCGTTGAAATCACCGCAAAGCATTTTTGCATCGGGTAACGCAGAGTACGGCATGCGAGCTTACCATACCTCTGAATAGTGTTCCACCTACCCACCCCTTTCCACTCACCGACACTGATCTATTTAACATATGAAAGAAAGTCACCCCTTATAAATATACTCGTTCCACTTGGAACTAAGAGAGCGCGAACAATGCTATATATTATACGGTATCAGGAGGTTCTGACGTCGATGGAAAGGGGTCCGTACGTATTATGAAACTAACCGAATGGCTACCCTTCCATTTCGTTTTCCAAACCCCTAGACAACCATTCTCACAGCACACGGTTGGGCAGCCCTTATCTCTTTGCCAGTGCGGTTATTCATCGATTTAAAAAAATTCTTTAATTTTATGTCATGCGGATCGACACGATACGAAAGATGTTTTCTTTGCATTTCTCCTCTCTTGTGTGTTATATTAAATTTCATTGGTGTGTTTGTTGATTTTTCTACTTATTTTTATCTTTCTTTGCGAAAGGTCTTTACGTCCGTTAGATAGAAGGAAATATAAATAAAGAATTGCGCAAGATGTGTAGCGTGTATCCGAAGATAAAGCTGGCAAGTTTACACAGCGTCGAAGGGGCAAGCGCGATAAATTTATAATCGAATCGTCGATAACCGAGAATTCGGCTTATCAGGAATCACTCCGCGTTATTCAAACACTTTTTTTCATTTAATCTAATCCGGGGTGTGAGGACAACAGTGAATTTTTCGCGGCCACGTGTCCTCGGGTTAGATTCGAAATGTACGTTTGTTCGTCCCATACGCATTTACACGCGCATGCATACCCTTGCACGCAACTCGGCAATTGAATAAATTCTCCCCTTTCGCGATGCCAGATTAAGTTGCGCGATCATTTTTTTTTCTCCCCTCTCTCACTCTCGCCACACTCGGCTGGCTTCGTTCCAGGCCACGATGGCATATGGCAGCCAAAGATTACGAAGGACCCACAGCTCGGCCGTGTCCAATTTCCAACGTTATTATTATTTTAATCCCTTAAGCTCTTCTACTCGTACCCCTTGGCCCGACGCACAATTTCACCACCGAAATATATCGGGAGAAAAAAAGAACGAGGTGAAGATCAAGAATGAAGCGCAGTCTCTCATTCAAATTATACGCGGGGTTCATCGCAAATTCAGCGGTAAATTAAAAAATCCATAAATAACTTGGTTTTCTTCAGTTTTATCGACTTATCAAAGCTGTTAATATAAAGAGATCGAAGCGTGAACGCACCGGCGATGTAATCATCGCCCGACTTTATAACAAAGCTGTATCTACGACGTACATTAATTTTGTAATGCTTTTACAAACTTCCTTCGAGCGCTTACGCGTATTCATAATAAAACAAAAAAGTCTCTCTCATTTTCGTAATTTCCAAATACCATGGTATTCGCATTGAAAGCACAATGTACAAGTTTTAAATAGGTTCATAGTATAAATTACTGTATTCAGAAAATTCATTGTTTGGTTTTGATATTCTCGGCTGTTGATATGTCGTGAGGACAATATTCATGACATTGTACGAGCTAGAGGCGCAAAGCTTTTTCCAAACCCTCGTAAATCTCTCGCTCATGAGATTGTGCTGTCACAAGACAATTTTCCGAAGAACAGAATATGTCCACGGGGTTGTTTCGAGGGTTTTGCAACTCTCCTTAACGTCATGAGCTACGAAGTAGTAACCGGAATAAACCCGGGGCAACAGTTCACTATCACTTTACAGCCGAGGGGTTAGGTAGCGATAGCCGTGGGAATAACACCACCGGTCTGGCCATCCGTGTATATAGTAATACATAGTTGCTTCCCGGATACTATTTATCCGGGTCGAAAGCGCATATACGAAGAGTTTCATTGGATGTGCGGGATACGGTGATAAGGTCTTCGAGCAACGAGTCAAAGGAGGGTGGACCACTCGATCGAGATCCCAATGTGTCTACTTATACCTTTAACTTGTGTTGCGCCAGCCCCTCGAGCCAACCCCGCTGGTATCAGCAGCAATGCGGTGATAGCTATGGTCGTAGTCGCAGGAGTAGAAATGTTCAATCCTGTACTCCGTGTGGGCATGAGAGGCCGTGTTTTAAACTCTAGATTGGTTACTGATCCACAGTGCGGAACATGACAATACACTCTTGAAGGGTGCGCGCGGCGTTGAACGACCACCTGAACTTTGCGGAGCGTATGCAATCGGCTTCGACATTTGGACAGAGACCGTAGATTTCCCGTTACCCAAACGAATATTTAACTAAGCTTTACATAAAATGCATAATCGATATTTATACTTTGAAATGATAAATTCTTCGCTAAATTAATATCAACCGATTAACAATTTACAATGAATTTTACGTGACCAACTTTAGGGTGTTTTATCTACGGCAAAGTGGTAAAATGTGTCGAGTTACTGTGAATAAATTAGAGCTTTACGAACTAAAGAAAAACATGGAAATCTTGTAAGATCTCGTAAGCTCCGGAAAGGTCTTTAAACCATTGATGCGTCGACGAAACCCCGAGCACTGGACATCCCTCAGCCCTCTCAGGGGGTTCGAGTAGATTGGGGAGACTAGAAAAATCTCCGAGCGTTTTCCTCCAAGTTAACGGTACGCCTATAAATCCACGACAAACTTTTAACGTTCGTGCCCGACTCATCTACCGAAAATAACAGTAAAAGAAGTAGCTGTATCGATTATTCAACTTTCTCGACTCACGCAACAGCAGAACCCTAGAATTCGGGCAATCACGCGTGCCAGCTTATATACTACCAACCGGAAAAGCGCCGATAACGCTTTTCTTTTCCGGTACATTTACCAGGTCTATAAATATGAAACCGGAATTTTTGTATAGAAAATACACATTTATTGTATGATTTGTATTTATTGATATGAAAATGATGAAAAATATTTTGTCCGAAGTATTGCCCGTCGCTAGCTATACATTTTTCCCACCTGTCTGACAATTTGTGGATGTCACGCCAAAAAAACTGTTGCTCTTTTGAGGCAAACCAGTCATCGAGCCATTTTCGTAGATTTTCGTAACAAGCAAAGCGCTGCTCAGCAAGTGCGTGTCCCATCGATGCAAATAAGTAGTAATCGGACGGAGCCAAGTCTGGTGAGTAAGCCGCATGCCAAAGTATTTCCCAACTAAACGCCTCAATCGTTTCCTTGACCAGTTTTGCTGTGTGTGATGGTGCATTATCATGAAGCAAAATCACTTTGTATTGCCTTGTTTGATATTCTGGTCGTTTTTCACGCAAAGCTTGATTCAAATCGATCATTTGTTGTCGGTAGCGTTCAGTATTAACGGTTTCGCCAGGTTTTAGCAGCTCATAATAGATGACACCCTACTGATCCCACCAAACACAGAGCATTATCTTCCTTCCATAGCGATTTGGCCTTGCAGTCGAAGTCGATGGTTCGCCTGGAGTTACCCATGATCTTTTACGCTTAAGATTCTCAAAATATATCCACTTTTCATCGCCAGTCACAATTCGATGGAGAAATGACTTTCTTTTGTACCTGGCGAGCAGCATTTCGCAAGTGGTTTTTCGGTTTTCCTGCTGTCTTTCATTCAGTTCATATGGAATCCATTTTCCCATCTTCTGGATCTTTCCTATGGCTTTCAAACGTATGGAGACGGCTTCTTGTGTCACATTTAATTGATCCGCGAGTTGTTGTTGCGTTTGAGCGTCATCCTCATCCAACAATGCTTGCAATTCGCTGTCTTTAAACTTTTTCGGTGGTCTTCCACGTTCTTCGTTTCTCATGTCAAAATCGCCACTTTTGAATTTTTTAAACCACTCAAAGCACTGTGATTTACCAAGAGCATGCTCACCGTAAGCTTCGACAAGCATTCGATGCGATTCTGCAGCAGTTTTCTTGAAATGGTAACAGAAAATCAATGCTGTCCGCAAATCGTAGTTTCCAGGCACAAAATTCGACATGTTCAACGCTATTACAAACTATGTTGTTGTATGAAACTTATATTGTTGTGAGTTAAAATTTTTTGTCAGAAATGTCAACAAGGAAATGGCGCCAATGACGCGGTTTGACGGTAACTACATTGACAGCTAGGGCCATCTATGGGCAAATTCCGGTTTCCTATTTATAGACCTGGTATGTGCGTAACAAACTTAAAAAACACGAACTCGCAGCTTCGTGATGGCAGCTAATGTCACAAAACCATGGGGTCAAGAGTGGGATGTCATAAATCAGGAAGTGCGTACACCTACAAAAAATAAATTTCAAAGAGTAAAGTATAACACACGTGCATTTACAAAAACAGCGAGAACGATAGGAAACCGAGACAAGATAGAACGAAGCGAGATATACAAAGCGAATTTTCAGATGGTAAAAGGAGAAAAAGTACGGGGACCGTAGACGCGCGATGTAGGATGGGTCATAGGAGGGTGATGGCGCGGAGATCCAACAGTGAAATAAAAAGAAGGAAAAAAAGGATCGCGGGGTTGAAAGAGCGAGCGAGTGGCAGAGCGGGTTTCATGAGATGTTGTTGGCCTGAAGGGGTGAAAGGAAGAGGGGGGCGGGAGCGAAGATGAAATGGGGCTAACCGAGGTTCCGCGAGCTACGTCACTCCCCTCTCATTAATCAACTCTCTTTTTCAACGTTGTGCCATTGATGCCTGCACTAGTTTATTCTCGCACCTAACCATCCCTCGCTCGTTCTTACAACCTAACATCTTTTCCGTCTCTCTCTTATTCTTACCCGGGATGCATCGCTTTGTCGCTCTCAATAGCTCCGAGGTATTCGATTATCGGACATTTTAATCAAGATAATAGGCCGCACGGTTTTGCGATACGGTTAGGGTAATAGGTAATAACACCTTTCAGCGCCGTGCCTCTCGGATCAACACGCCATTATATGCCTCACCAGGACGTTCTCACGTCACGTGTGTCCGCTTGCGTACGATCGACGATGCATGTAACGACGATCGATGAGTGTATGAGTCGGTGAAGAAGAAAAAAAAGACGAATGTTCGCGCGTCGATGAAAGAAGCATGCCGGGAATATGATGACCGATGGGGTCTACGAGGCATGATTACAAACTTTATACACTGACGGACAGAATTCTTATATCTCCCATAGGGCAGAGGGTAAATTCACACAAAAAGACACCTTGGTGTGGTGATTTAAAACAATTATTTTTCCATGTCTCCCAGTTATATACGTGATCTTAGCAATAATTGTCACGCGCGTTGATGAAACGTTGCCAGTTACAAATTGTCGAATGTCTGTGTCTAAAGATCGCAACGGTATATGTAGGAGGTACCCGACATACCGGTCAAGGGAGATTTTCCAAGCACGCATCGCGGTATTCTCAGTGTCCTTGGGATTTCATCGTCCGTAATGAAGCTCTAGGAGAGGCGTGTTTCGCGAATGCATTAAAATTCTCTCGCGGCGAGTTGAGTGTGGCTGGTACAGAGACGGAGAGAGAGAATGATAAAGAGACGAATAGAGAGCAAAGGGGGACGAACACGGCCGGAGATAACTAAAAAAAATGTATAGCAATGTTCCACACAGAGCGCGGCCGAGAGTGGACCGTAGAGAGGATGAATAAAGCCTGAAATAAATTGCGTTATCTTTTCGTTCCACGCGTATGGCTGCGAGCGAGCGTCACTACCACCACTATCCAATTACTCACGGGGGTTGCACAAACGCGCGCGTGCGAGAGCCATACACGCGCTTTTACCCATTACCGGAGGGGTCTCTTGCCGGCGACGCGAACAGCGCAGCAACGATCCGCCGAAGGGGCTGGACAAACGTGTCACTCTTGGTCTGTTCCTGCTTCTTCGTAGCCAATTGCCAGCGATGAGTACAGCCGCGGACGAACGAACAAAAGGATTCGTCATAGACTCTGAGTTTTCAGGGTCATCTTGTGGCAACCGAAGGGGCAACCTATATAGTAGATTCATGGTAAGAGTTGGCTATTTCAACCCTTACGCCGTCAACGTCTGTACGCACGGACAAAGGATTCCGTGGCGTCTGTTCAATGGAGCGACTGGGCGTGGACTCTCCTAATTAGGAGGTACTTGGCGGTGGTATTCAGAATGGAAAAGAGGGACGAGAAGGACTCAATTCATACTTGTGGGTGAGTAACCATTGTTTAAAAGGTATTGATGCCAGATTCAATGATGACCATCAGAAATAAAACTAAGAACTTGGCATATATTTTCTTCTCGTCGATTCTCGCTAACGTTGACCCGTCTGAACGCAAAGTCTTTCAGTCTCATCCTGTATTTAATGTCGGAAGATAACTATCGCTTATCCTCGTTTTTGGCGTAACTTCCTGGCTCTCGCGCGCTCGGTAAAAGCATAGGTGAGACGGATAGCGAAGGAGAAAGCTACTGCCAAGCGTGTTATAGAGCTTGAATCCAGCAATCACCGGATCGTGTTTATCATCGTCGGGGAATCTACTTCGGGGTAGTAATCAGCCCCACCGTTACTCGCTAATAACGAGTTACAACCCTTCCTCGCGGGACCGAGGCAGCGATGCCCCGGCTACCCGGTACGGAGAATGCAGGTCCGAAGGGGGTTGCATGGACGAAAGGGTAGCCTACCACGTGAGGGTGGGAGTAATTGCCAACGTAATCACACACATTGAACAAACCAGTAGCACCGCTCGACTCTGTACAAGCAGCGAGCACTGCTTCCAGCATCGGGGTGTGGTGGATTGGACTAACGGAGGGGGGGGGGTACGAGGGTGCGGACGGGTGCTCTTTTCTTCCTTTTTACAGATCCCCTTCGGTATGCCAACTGTTTTAGCAACGTTCAGATAGCTGAAGCACCATGGAAGGCGTCCTACGTGTTCGTCGATACTGTCGTCATTCCAGAAACTATACTTACAGCGGACGATCGCACGTAATTATACAAATGTTAAGTCGATTTGCTGTCTCATCTGTTATGAGCACCTCTACTCAACCGAGTATGTCGCACGAATGCAGTCGAGCCTCTCGCGAATTCCAAACCCTTCATCCTCTCGTCGCAAAACCCGGCATCAACCCACCGATTACACTAGACGTCGTATCCTCTGGCCGGATGTGCAACTCAGGCTCCCATTGAAGGGGATCTCGAACCCACCGCGTGCAGAATGGTTCGGAATCTATTTGTGATTGCGATCTATTCACCTGCCGTAGGCCAAAGTGGCATCGCCCACCCTCGATTCGGCGTTTATCCATCGGAGCGCGTCCTCTTGTCGTCCCGCGAACCCTCAAATCCAATTATCGCACTTATCGATTGCATAATCATAAATTACGCGATGTATGGACTGCAAATTATTTGGTTGCAATTATTCATGCGCTCTACGAGCGAGTTCCAAAATCAGCAATCAAGTGCAGCAGACTCGTCTGATGCAGCCCCGGTGTTGAATGAACGTCGAGAGAAGGGTTCGCGAATATATTGCTCTGGCATTATAGAGGGGGTGCAGCAATGATCAGATATCGAGTTGAAACACGCTATGGAATCTCCCATCAAATTTCACCCTTGCCAGTCGATTACTCCATTACAGCGATGAATGCCGTGTCCGCACCGTCGGTGGATCCGTCGCCTTATAGATTGTACTGTAAGTATTGAGCATTCCACGCAAGATTGATCACTCAACCCTCTCCGTGGCGATCATAAAATGTTGCCGTTTCGGATAATTGATTTTCAAATATAAACGTCTTAGAAAATGAATTTGTTTTTTCTTTCCAAACTATTGTACAGCTCAATATGTCAACAAAGATATTCTACTTAAAATCGTATTATTATTTATTGAAAAAATACATCGCAAACAAGTTTTTGGGGTTGTATGGGAGAGTCAAAACATTATTTTACTTGCTTTTTCTTGAAAGCTATTAAAAATTGCTATTCTTATTGATATTTTTCAATTCTAGATAAAATACACCGTCGCGGGATTCACTGTTCGAAGGGATAATAAACAAATAGATGAAACACAAAAATAGTAGAAATTTTAAAACCAGACCGACTCAATTGTAATCATGTAACCTGATGTTTGGGATATTCATTTAAATAAATTTATTTATCCGAGTAGCTGATTTTTGGCATGAACTACTCCATATACAGCCCGGACTATATTTTGGTAGTATCGAGGTGGCGGATACTTTATTTCAACTCAAAAACGAGAACCCTTCCGCCAGTGAATGTTACACAGCGCAGGCGGATGAGGGTGCGGACAAATCATGGTGGGCCTTGGTCTGTTTTAGGGACGATCAGATATTATAGTCAAGGCTCTTGTTGAGCCTGGTAGATATATTCGGCACCCTTGTCAGCCGATTACACTATTACAACAGTCAAATACGACGGCCCCCGACCCTCGCTACCAACGGACCAGTGTAAATTCGCAAAAGCACCCCGTCGGACAACAACGGCTGACACATTCGTATTCTGCTTAAGCCGAGCACATAATAAACAATGGTCCCATCAAACGTACCATACGACTATCCTCGCTCTTCTTTCCGTTTCTACTCTCCTTCGGATCATCCCTTTACCGACATGCCAAAAGATTTCAGGATCATCACTCATTCTCAAGTCACAAAAAAAGCTGACACATACCCGTGTGAGATTCGACTCAGCGGTATCTTAACATAGTTGACATTTTATCGAAGCTAACTTTTATTTCAATGCCGTTGAGGGTCAAATAATCGATACAGTCAATTCATTCGGTCAATATAACTTAGGCAGTGCGTGCATACCGTACTGACTTCATGTGCTTGAAGGGTCAATTGCTGTGTGGTTTAATTGATAGTCAGTCAACGAGGTTAGGCCACTGTATATCCCGCGGCAGGCGGCGTAACTCCTTCTCCCCATCATCAGTTCAACAGAGTTATGCCCTCGATATGCACAACCCTTGGATTGATGCAGGTACGTCAGTTGGTTACATATCGACATTGCTTGTAAGGGACGCGGTATATCCACGGTAAGGGTAATTAAACATCCGACTGTTCCAATGTTCTGCTTACGCGAGAGAGTACACTGCATCGGACCAGTATTCGATCTGTACGATACGTAAGCACGTGTACCGTCGGTGTAGATGTGAGTTCAGGAGTGCGCACCTGCACCGAAGCAACGCGAACCGACGTGGCCGTCCACCAACGGCGGCTGGATTACTCAGGACGGCTGCAGGCGGTGAACTTGATTGACAGTCCGAGCCGTACGAACAGTCGGCTAATGAAACATCAGTATGCACGCACAATACCGGCGGCAGGTTTACCGCTATTGCCCGGGCTTTGTGTTTATATAGAACTGTTGTAGCGCACTATGCTCTTCGCTACTAGAGCATGATTTGCGACGGTCTCGTACCTAGTGCTGCTGCTATTGCTACTGAGATAAACCAAGGCACGTGTGTCTCGGTGGGTGTCGACCGTGAGATCGTTACAATACTCATCGAATTGACTTCCGGTTGAAGGATACTCGCCGCTTCTATCGGTCATTTTAAGATAAAGCCGATTTCCGATCTCCAATTATGAAATAACAATGATAGCTTAAAGGAGCAGTATCATATGAATATGCAGCGGACAACGTTTTAACGAAACCCGATTGAAATAACGAAAGTGTTATCACATGTTTTTATTTTTATTTTAATGATTGTCAGCGATATATAATATTTAACAATTATTCGTAAAAATTTGCAAACAGCAACCTAAATGCATGACGAATAAAAAAAAATGATGCAAAGTAGAACCTTGCACATTGTTTTCTTATTATTTTCCATTTCTCAGAAAGCCACATTTACGTGGACGTTTCATGATGAATTTTCGTTTTCTCTAAGAGGATACTGCGTGAAAAATGAAAATTAATGAGGAATCAACGCGCAGAATACTGTTTTGCATTCAAGTTAAACAAAAAATAGTACAAACTGAAATTTATCGAAAATCGAATTAAGAAATGTCAAGTTCTCTAAAATCTTATTCATTCATAATATTTTTTAATGAAAATTGTAGACAACAACGAGATTTTATCGCGTAACTTAAGTAAAACACTTCGGATAAATTGCTAAAGCCATTTACGTGTTAAAAGTCTTTTACTTTTCCTTTTTCGAACGTCTCTATCGATTTTCATCAATTTTTATACCAAATATCTCGGAATATTATTACGCACGGGCCGGAAGTTTTAACACGTTTTATCAAATGTTTTCAAAGTAAGTATAAGCTGTTAAAATTTTAAAAAATTCAAATTGCTATAAAATCCTAACCCTTGTATCAATTTTTGCTAAATTAAACATTTAGCAGCATTGAACATTGACACGTTTTTATAAAAATTTATGGTTTACCTGGTCAAAGTTGACGTAAGTTAGAGACAACGTCGATTTTTCGAAAAATTAATACTATCCGTAAGCTTTAGCTATAGAATTTTATCAGATGCAATTTTTCCAAATATCTTTTAACATTAATTTACTTATGAAGAATTATTTAGCTTGATAGCCCAAAATTTGTGAAAGCCAGTGCATTCAATGACATTTTTTTACAAACTTCAAAACGTCATAAAATATCAATCCATTCATCAATTTTGATAAAAATTATTTTGATCAAGGGGAATGTTCTACTTTAACTGGACACCAAATTTCAATTTGATCCGTAAAGTAATTCTTAAACTAGAGAAACGTTTGATTTTTGAACAAATTTAACACGAACACGTCCATCCGCTAATTTTTTCTAAAAACCACTTTTCTCGGCATTTTACACCATTTTGAGTATCGTGGCAAGAAAATCGCAACAAAAAAATCATTTAATTTGAATAAAACTTTCTCTATGAAGAAGCAAAATGGCCGTGGTCTATCAAAGGCATATTTCTGTTAAAAATGTGCGTCTAGACACTTTTTATTTCCAATTTGACGTAACATTGTAACATGCAAAAAAAATGCTGGGCTATTGCCGGGATATTGCAACGATGACGCTATCGTTACATAAAATTTACCTAGAAAAATGTAATTGAATCCCTAGAGAAAGTGTCTGCTTATATTCCAGTTTTGAAATCCCCAAAGAAAATTGGAGTCAGACATTTCCATATTGGAAAAGATTCGTGCGTCACTCTTAATCTACACGGACATGTAATAGCAATTTTTGACAAAATCGTGAAAATGTTTATCAAGAACTATGCAGCATAACTCTTATTGGATTCGTATACGACATCGGTAATAAGGAGTGGATGAGGATGTACGGGACTTGACGTAGAGGTGTATGCTCTATTTTCCGTGTTTGAAACTCAAGAGTACGAGAGAGAAACTCAAGAGTGCAAGAGAGAAACTCAAGAGTGCGAGAGAGGATGCGCCAGTACGGTGAGATAGAACCAGAAAAACATCAGGTACGAGGCGAGCACTAAAGTACCTCGTAACCCTCAGGGTAAATTGGAACAACTCCGTTCCGCTTGTAACACAAAATCTTCGTATCTCTCGTGTCCAGAGTGCAGCAACCATAAAGCGTGTAGCTAACAACGGTGGCGGTGGTGGTGGTGGTGAGTGCGCGCGATGCCAGCGGCATCTACCTCTGTTTGGGCGCTGGCAGTGAATGTAATAATCCTAATAAGCATGACGCTCGCGGTCTGTTTTACTCTACTTTCCGGGGATGGTGTGCAACGGAACAACGACCGGTGCAACGAGACGACGAGGTCGCCTACGAGAACGCGAGGGTCGTTGGATAGTGTCAGGGAAACATTAACCCGTACCGGGTCGAGCTGTGCGAATTGGATCTCTTCATTCTGCAAAATCGTCTCCCCATTTCCTAAGATTATATTACTCGCGAAACAGGCGGAAGTGGAGGAAAGTTCTGAGGTACGAGTGGCAACGATGACCCGCGCCCTATGTAAAAAGTTTACTGATTAGCTTTTGTACATAATCTATAGTTGTATTACAAAATAAATCGGTAGACCACGGGAGAAATGCTGTTTCTATAAATCTGGTGAATCAAACTATCGAGGTCCGTAGTTATGACAACTGCTCCAAACCCTCTTTCCACTGCACTCATACCTTTTTCTCATCCTTCGCCACGATGGAGAATAAGTGATGTGGTATATATACAACACAGCTTTTTCGTTTTTCTTTAGCTACGGTAGTGCGACGAGAGGGCACTCTTCTTCTGATCTTTATCAGGGTGTTCGCAAGCGGAGTAGCCGCTTCCGGAAATATTATCACCATTATCATATATATTGGGTTGAATCCGAGGAGGGCGTACATGTGCAGCCGTCGCCGCCATCGTTCCAGAGTCTCGCGCTAACACATTTGATTTAGCACTAATAAATAACCATTATTGTACGCGAATGCGGTTCCCATCGGTCGGGTATGCGCGAGCGTTCGATTCCCGTGAGGGCGGCAAGCGGAAAATAGAATCGGCGTAACGTAGAATTCGATTCAGGGTGGCGCAGGAGGCACGATTCACCACCATCGCTGCGTTCTCTGTGCGTCGATGCGAGTCTGCGAATCGCTCAGCGATACTGCCTCACGACTATATCACCCACACTGACGCGCTTCGATAGAGTTGATTGGGCGCCGATTATAATCTGATAGGAATGTGCCATATGGCAGAAAGCTTACCGCATTCGTACGCGAGTTTACAAACGTGTTTTCTTAAGATAACAACACACATCATTTTGTGCTATCATTAACTGAGCTTGCCAAAATAATCGGGGTAATTAAAGAAAATTGTTCTCTCAAAAAGGGACATGTAGCTCCGTAGAAAGATGCTTTACAAGATATGCAACGACAATTAGATTTTGGAGGAATTTGCACCATGCATACAGTAATGAATATTTGCGTAAAGCTTCCAGCACCTCAGACCGTGCATTTGAGTATGAACGATCGAAAGATTTTCCAAAAATCTTAGAAATAGAATAAACAAGAAAATTGTAGTACAAACGGAACTTGCATTCGATGAAATAGCCACAACGAGCTATAACGACTTTACGGAATTGAAAGAACTGTAAGGAACAACGCATGTGAACTGTTGTGGAAAGTTTGTATTCTCTGCTAGGTCCATGGCTATAACATTACCGGGGATAGAAATTGTGGAGAGAGAGAGAGAGAGAGAGAGAGAGAGAGAGAGAGAGAAGCTGTGCAGCTCAAGTGAATTTACGGTGAACCGATCGAGAGAGAACATTGTAGAGAAGCAAGGGTGAAGGGGTGTACGTCTTTGTATCCCAGAGGGTGCACAGCCTTTCGAACACTCGCCGGGCTTGAAGATAGATACCGCGAGAGAGCTCAACCGCTATTGTATATTATCTATTCACGGGCCAACACCGATGGCCACACCGACGGTAAAGTTTACCCAGCGTTGGCTTCGTTTCCGTCGTCGTCATGGTCGGTAGTACAGCTGTGCAGCTAGCAAGAAAGCGCGACGATAGGAACCCTCTGCAGCTTCTCGGTATTAACAATCCCTTCGCTAGGCCAGAGTATGTTGTATATAAACCGGGTGGTCACGGAAACTCGATGATTGAGGTATAGCAAAAGACGCGGGAAGATATTGGTGTAGTAGATTGTAATTGTTCCAGAGTTGCGGGAAACCGGAGAACAGACAACAAAGAGATACGATATTCTAAGCGTAAATCAATTATCAAGGATTGAAAGGAATTCGTCGCGAGGACAAGTTTGCAGATAGATCATCCAATTAGTGTATCCTGCGGAATTCAATATAATTACACGACGTAACATTGAGGTGAGCCAGATTTTTCTGCCCTTGTCATTGCTCAAACCAGACGTCATGTTCTTTCTATGATGCGATATCAAATTATTCGATAGACAGGTTTGTATTCGCGTCTCGAATTTGTCAAAACCACGAGCGAGGTAACTAAGCGTGACTGCGTATACCGTCACTAGCTTATAATGACCTAGCTTGACCTGACGTTGCCTGGCATACGGAACGTCCAACATGGTATGTGTAATGGTTGAGAGTCGAGATCGCGGTCGTAAGGTCGGGGAGTCGGTACAACCGCGAACGTGGTCACGTTGTGGAACACAGAGCAGTTGCACACCCTGACGCTTGGCACTCACCCCCAGCGCTGTCGTCGTCGTCGTCGTCGTCGTCGTCATCATCGTCGTCGTTGTCCTCGTCACGGAGGAGCGAGTCCAACTGGCGCGCAATATCATCGGCATCTGTCCTCAACCGCGGGCTGTTTGCGGTGAATACCGTTGAGGATCGATCACTGTACCGACAGCAGCCCACATAGAGCACCAGATTCAAGTTCCGTTGAAATAATTTGAATTCTTTTCACACGATGCTCCGACGCTTGACCGTTAACAATAGAATAATTTTCCTGCGCTATTATAATCAGCGATGATGTTCTTATCTCGGTACTATAGATTATGTACTTGGCAATCAAAAAGATGAAAATTATATACAATTGGAAATATATAATCTTTTTCTTTCTCCAGAAGACAATTCAAATGATTTAGGATCATGCTTGTAAACAAGAGTTTGTTTCTATCCGAACATCAGGTTTCAGGATAGGTAGGGAAAGTGCGGTGAGTCCGACAAGGTTTCCCTATGAAAAAGGGTAGAAGGTGGAGCATATAGGTCGATTCCTTGCCGTGAATCTCTGTCCGAGGTCAAGCTTCGATGGGGAATAATTCAATCCGTTGACTATCCGGGGTCGGGACCCCGATGTTCGCATCCTTCTATAATCCTGCCGGACACTCCGATGTTCCCTACTCAGTCTGACCCTCGCTCAGTCTACTCCTTGTTATGGACTCTCACTCACTCCGTATCTTGCTCGTTTGGTGAGCCTTCGTATACACCGGATGACGGAAGATAGAGATGGGAAGCAGCAGGAGCGAGATTGAGTTATCGACGCGAGTCGACTCTCGGATAGGGTGACTACGTCTAGCACACCCCGTTATCCGCCTGCTCCACTCTGACATCATATGCGATATTGTGCGACCAGGAGAGCACCTCTCTCGTTCGATAGACAGGCAGCAGCAGAAGCGAGATGATGATCTAGATAATGGTCGAGAAGGAACAACGAAGCCGCTCCTGTTCATTGTAAAGGAATCATGAGACACAATGCATCCTCCGTTGAAGATAAATATTCATCAACATAGAATAATCGGAAAATCTTAATTGAATTGCCGATAAACCCTCGAAAACAAAACATTCACCGAATAAAGGAACAAGCAAAGAAGTTCAATAAAAATCAACGTTTTTCAAACAGGTCTTACCAAGATCGAACTTTGACATCTTACGATACAGCAGAAAGTTCACCGAGGTCGTGTATAAACCATTCCATCGATATTTACGTTTACATATTTTCCATAATGTATGCGATGTTACGGTACAATGTGCCCCGAAAAATGATATATGGCGTTTTGTGGGCGAGGGTGGATATTGAAATAAAAAATCTACCGGTTGCTTTTCCTTTGGACATGGTGAATGATCGAGCTACGAGTAAATTCTGGTACGTTGCTGACTCTTGTTGGAAACGCTTGCCAGATATTTGCAGCTATATCGATGCACGGCTACCTCGATTTCCGCATAGCAGTTCGTTCGTTTAATAGCATTTTCTCCCTTGCACTGATCTTAGCTTCGCAAACTATTTTCCACGCGCGAGTCTTCGCAACTTCTGTATCCGCGCGAAGAATATTCGGTATGCATTGGTTCCAGCCAGCTTTTGTTTCTCAGGAATCCTTTCTTGGGCTCTGCGCGAAGCCCGAAACGTCCTGAACGTGAAATCCAATGCATTTTTATGGGATCTGGAGCTTCTATTTATTAGGGCACCAACAGCAGACCCACCAGCAGCCACCACGTCGTTCGTTTATATATGCTCTTTCTGGTTTACGATATAGTTCTACATAGATATATGCATAAGTAAACTTATAGTCGCGGAACGCCCGTCTCTCGTTTCCTTCTTTAATGTATTGGCGATATAAAAGAAAAGAGAAAAGAGAGAAAGAATAGCGAAAGACATAAATCTTTGAACTGGGCACCGAGAATGATGCATACAGGAGGAAACTGGTCCACGGAAAGCTCGGCTGGCACAAAACTACCGAGATAACCGAGCACGGGGGTCTCTTATTCGTTGTATCGCGACTCTGCTGATACGAGGGCGAAGATTACTTCTTTATTCGTAACGCGGAAATCCTGCTCCGGAACTCCGACAGTGGAAAGGGCAGAGAAAAATGTCTCGGTTGTCTCACAGACGTGTGCCGGATTTGGCGATCTGTCAACGTGATAATACGGAGTTCTATCCCGACCCTTATTTATATTTGTTGATTAATCGTTGCTTCCAACAATAACAGAAGACTTCCTGAATTTTTATCACTGCGTATGCGAGAATATAATGATTCCTTCGTTTTTTACCCGTTTCCTAGTACGATTGGTTATTTTTTACTCCAATCGCGCTTATTCGAAAGTCACTTCAGGGAGACCTCTCAAATTTTAGAACCTACCAGTGGCAAATGTTTATATTGAAAATGGTTTTCATAGCAACAGTGACTTTTGGTCTTAACAATAAAACCGTTAAGCTCGTGCAGAACGTAATGTCGAGATGGAACTAAAACAACTCATTCGCCGGGATTGCCAAATACTCTCTCCGTATTACCATAATTTAATCCGAACCCTCCGTATTTTTCTCAGGAGAAGTTTCTTCTATTGTCGAGGCGAGAAGGCAGGCGAAAGCGAGAGATCGCCAGAGGCTAGTTTCTTTTTATGGGTGCTACGGCCTTCGACAAACGGATTCGGTGCATCACGCGTATTAGAATTCTACCGTAGCCACGTTCCTGTGCGCCTTACATAGAGCGTTTCGGACCTTGAGTGAGCTCTCTCGCTGGTGGTCTGGTGGAAAACATCAAAAGGGCATAACTCGGGACTCAGGAAAAAAGCCCGAGGTTGGTCGTTTATGGTAACGAGAAATCGGGGTAAGTGCTTTCGGTCGAATGACGCTTTCTTCCTTGTCGTGGGCGTCGTCGACGTGATGTGGCATCGACAGCGATTCAGGGTGCTCGTCCCGTTCACTTTTCACCCCTTCCCTTATATACTTCGCGAACGTTCGCAGAATAAGCGTATAAAATCGTAAGCAGCGAATTTTCTCGACGAATATAGTAGATAAGCAGGTTGATATCGATTCAATTTTCGTCTTTTCGATGGAAGCTTTGATTTTTCAATCGGAATTCTCGTTGGAAGAGATTACAACGGGATTTGAAAGTTCGAACAAACGCAGCAACAGCAGCTGCATGGACGTTGCTCTCTATACAACATACTGAGTACAGTTCGGTACGAACCTAATCCGGAGTAGATGTAGGTATAAGCGTGCAGGGCGTCGGCGGAGCACAGGGCCCCATTTTCCAGCATACAAAGCACAAAGCAAACTGGAAAGCCTCCGCCACGATATTTGCTCAGAGAGAAAGAGAGTTAGACAGAAAAAGTGAAAGAGAAAGAGTGTACCTCGACGCGCATTCTCCGGACTCCTCCACCTAATCTCGCTTTCACTTTCTCTTTCTCCCTTTGTGGTTCCAAAAGGGAGAATCAAATCAAGAGCTAGGTTTCATAACGATAATGGACTTGGTGCCGGGGCGCACTCGGCCGAGTTTTCCATTGCCATGGAGAGATTCCATCGTGTCTCCAACTATTTTCATGGAGCTCTGTTAAATTATATTCGCACTGGTCCCAAGCTATCCTCCAATAATTCTCATTGTTGAATATTAAAATGGGTAAGAAGTTATTGCGGAGCAGGCGAAGTGCCTGGTATAGTCATCCTATAATAACTTTAGGGAATTAGGGAGAATGTTCTCTGTCGTTCATCGGGGAGTGGAGCGAGACACAGGTACTCGCGGTCGGTTTACCGTTAAACAGACTACGGTAGTGCGCAAGTTTCTTACCGAATAAATAGTAATTCAACCCCTTATTAAATTCAAATTAGCCCTCTTAACCTGGGATCCGTAGTACTCGGCTCACGATCCATCAACTCCTGTGACGGCCTCGACATCACCGTGTACCGTGTTAAGATTCCTCCTACCAACGTTCCCGGCCCCAACACCGGCCAATCTGATAATAAACGCGCGAGAGGTGCGCCCTGAATATGCATGTACCCATCGTGAAAGCCACCCTCTTTTCCATCGCTCGCTTCTCGCCCTTTTTGGCCCTTTAATAATCGCTAAAACGAAGAAACCACGGCGCGACGCACCACCCTCCTGATTGGTATTATATCCACGGTGATTATCGGAGTTTCACGTCGATACACTAGCTAATACTATGTTTCTGGTGGTGGTGTGGCGCGCTCATCGGAGCGACGCGTCGTTAATCACCCTTTCGAGCCCGAGCGAACGAGCAAACAGCTATTGAACCCTCCGAACAAACGGGCGAGAGATGACGCGCGCGCACGCGCGCGTGCCCATGCTTGTATCTTGCTGAAACGTTACCGATTGTTTGTGGTACACAGCAGATTTTCAGTTTTCGATCGCTCTCACTCAGCGACTTTCTGCTTTGCAGCTCAATATCGTTGTCATACTTCATCGCACAATTTTTCGCTAAGAACCGACAAACACGTATAATAAACGAGGAGTCTGGAGGAACGAGCGAAAGATGTTCGTTAATTCACGAAGCACAAAGAAGAGAATCTCCCAAAAAAACTAGCTGAGGCTCGAACCTCTTGCAATAAGTTTAACTTGGGTTATTTCCCTTTCTATCATTTAAGAACCTAACGCGTAATAGTCTCTTGATTTGATATTTTTGGGCTGTTTTATTCACTATACAAAGTCCTTCCGCTTTCATTCTTTTCTCGAGATCCTGCTACCCCTGAATCCTGTTCGCCGTTTACAACGAAGTTGGCCTGCGTCTCGTACCCTTCCGCGTTCCCGGGAGACTACGCGCAGGATTCGTAGATGCTTTCGGGAGACCAGGACCTCTCCCCCGGCCACCTTTATTCCAGGACGGACAGGCCGAGAGGGTAGGCATCGAAGCGTGGTAACCGGCAGCCCTTGAGGGAGCCGTTAAACCCGGGGTCCCGGGCCACTCCGGTACGTTCTATCCGTGAGTTTTCCTTCCTTCTCTACTCTGATATACAGCACACGGCTAGACTCCGACGCCCCGCTAATTCCCGGCGAACGCCGAACTTCTCCAAAGCCCTCCCTCTTATTTCCTTCCGAAATGGCCACCGGGACGGTCGAACCGGTTGAAATAGACGTATACATGCTGCTAACGCGGTGCGCACGATGCCGGCGCTCGCACCGAAAACATCGTATCGTGTCTGCGTCACGACCCGGTCTGATCAAGTGCGCCTTTGAAATCCTTGAAAGAATCTCTTCGCTAACTTTTTTCTTCCCTTCCGGACTCTGCATACTACAAGACAGTAAAATCGTTGACGCTGCAGCTTTTCTTTCTCAAAGTTTTATAGGGAAACGGGAAATCGACTTCGCAAAACTGCTTTCTCGTTTATACGACTGTGCGGAAAAAAAATTGTCGCATGAGCAACGACAATCGTACATATAGTGTAATACGGGTCATCCCCTGGTGCGCCGCTTCCTCGATACATCAAGGCAGTTATCGCCGAAATGAGATCATTTATTGCGCCGCGATGGTAGATGCAGTGCGAGGCAGGGAGAAATACTCCTCGAATGAAAAACTGGGGTTGAGGGTTGAAGTGGTATTGGAGCTCGTAGATAAGAAGTTGGGACAACCGCTCAGTTTGGTACTCGGTTCTACGCGAGCACCCTCTCATCTTCCACTTGGCATTGGCGTTAGATTCCCCTGATATTTTGCTACCAAGTATTTGCAAGGATTCAGTCCTTCTTTCTGTTCTATCAGGAGAGGAAACACTTCTGCCACTGTACGCAAGGAGCGAACCGCCATTCCTCTTGCTCGAACTTAATTACTGGTATTAATCAAACCTGAAATAAATAAGCTGCTTACATTTCTTTGATGGGAGCATCCCAAGACGCTTATTCAGCGTATGGCCGTAAGTATATTAGACGGTTTCATTAACCTTCATAAAGGCTAGTATTACCTCTGGAAAACTGAACGCAGCGTGAAAAGCAGAGAAGATACGGTATTTTGTTGAGTGCAGAGTTAATATAAGATGAAAGGAAGACAGACGGCTTCCACAGATTTTCTCTCATCGTTACTAAGTTGCAGATTCAAAGAAGGCAAATATATACTCTGTGCGTATGGTCGAACCCCTGTAGTTTAAATGTAAATATTCTCCCGCTGGAAATTGATGAAAGCGCGTCTACGCTGTGTGACAGATGCATCTGAATCAGAGAAACGTTGATTATCAATGGGCGTTCCTACAAATAGGCGTTTGGAAAGTTTCGACGGGTATGTATATATGCAGATAGCGATGGCAGAATGTTTGAATGTACCAGAAAAAAAGAGTACAGATTCGTGCTTGCTACGAACGCACCGAAACACCAGTCTCGCCCGGTCGGTAGACACAGCGAGAGTGAACGAACTGCAGGGTGTAAATCTAAAAGTTCGCTAAACTCAGTCGGCAGAGTCGGTTCTCCGTTGCTCGGGACCAGAGGTCCAATGGGTATACGAATCCCCCCTCCTGTTCATGCTCACGACAAATCCCACGGGGTTGTCGTCATTCTTCTCTTTTTATTTCACTTTTTCGTTCCTTATTCATCTCTATTTGAACTGTGTCTTTTGCTCGCAGCAGTCGAGGACGCGAACGAACGAGGGACATTTCACTTGCGGACTGAGGAAAATTGGAAATTTTTATTATCGCTTCGTTTCCACTTTACATGTGAATCTGCTCGGTCCCCATAGGAGTCAGAGTGAAGCGCTTGACGCTCTTGGCTCGGTTAATCGTGTTCTCGCTAATCGGATTTCTACATGGTCGACGAGCAAAGAAAAATTCATGGCGCGTTTTTATGGATCAAATATTTTAGTCACCTGGTCATTGTGAAGCAGCGATAAATGGATTTGTGTCCGGTCAATGGTCGTTATTATAGTTTTACTTGTTATGTTAAACGTAACATGTCAATCGTACGGGGCATCAACTTTTACTATTGTATCGACAGGGGACAAATCACTTTATGTGTTTATTATTTTGAAACGTCTGTACTGGAACTTTACAGGATTTTCATTGCACTCAGAGCTGTTGAGTAGAAAAATCAGAACGTTTGCTTTATCATAGCACATTTCTCTACTAATATCTTCCAGGCTGCGTAAAGAATGAAGTGCAACGTACAAGAGAAATCCCCCATTTCTCGCGAGAAGCACCACAAAATCGCCAAAGTAAATGATTAAACGATTTTCGTGAATGAAGACTTGGATTAGCGAAGGTAAGCTTGATGATCGCAATGGAGGCGTCGAGCCGAAGCAGCAGCGGTAGCAGCGGCAGCCTTGCAGCTCCGTTTCTCTCTAGGCACCCGACTAATCTGCCTGAATTTTGATTTTCAATAAGAGAGCGGCGCGCATGACGACGAGGTACACGTATTGCTGGTGAAGGGAGAGCGAATGAGATGCATTGGGATTTAACTTCCGCGTACAGCTGTACCAAGTGGGGTTTGAATATGCATGATGCATGGGCATTAAAGCCCCCGACCCCATGGACCGTGAGCTCGAACCACCTACCCGTCCGGCTGCCACCACCCGTTCCCGTCGTCCTCGTATGCAAATAACCGCTGCCGGAGGTTCTGTCTGATAGCGCGGAGCGATGCCAAGCGTGTAAGAGAGACCGAGAGAGACAGAGCGGGGTGGTATGGGGGGGTACATAGAAATAATGCGATATTTTTAACGGTGCAGAAGAGAACAGAGTGTTAATGCGCCAATAGCGAGATAGAGATAGTGACTAACCCGAGGGCTAGTCACTATCACGTGAAAATATGAACGCTGGTGAGGCTCGCACGAGGTGATATCTGACTATGGCGTTCGACGAAAAATATAGTTTAAATTACCGAGGGAATAGAGGTGAAATATGGCAAAATTACATCACCGGCAAATTTTATCGGGACTAAGCGGTGCCGAGGTTTTAAGCGAGTGCGCATGCTAACAGAGGCTCTCTTCTATCCAGACTCGGGAAATTCAACGGAAGTCATCGCTCTACTTTGGTGCGGAACACGAGAGCGTCGGCTCTGCTAAATCGCGTGAGCCATCGCGCTCGTCGCAATTTGCGCTATCAATTATATTTGCGCTGCACTAGAGCAGCGCAACTTTACATTGTTGCGTATGGTCCGTACACGAGTCCTGACCGCTTGGTAATCATTTACCAATTGAGTCGCAAGGGATCTCCGTCGCACTTTGTTTTAATTACAGAACAAAATTATCGACACGTACGTTGCGAGGCAAACGTTATTATCGAAATTATTGGACGTAGCAACAGTGAAGCTAAGTCTACATAAATGAACACGCGGACGGGACGAGCTATTCTACACCGGCATATCAACGATGTCGCGTGTAAATCGAAATGAGCGATAAGAAATGAACCCTGATCAACCTCCCACGCCTCATCTCCGTCACGACCGGGTGCACAGTTAAAATAATGACTCGACGAGTGGGGTACGAGAATAAATGCGCTGGTACGAAAGAATATAAGAAGCCTCGGGTGAAGTGTAGTGGAAAGAGTTTGGTGCTGTACACTGCCGCAAACGTTTCGCAATTAACGTTAATTTCGACAAAAGCAAATAATCGGCTACGAGCTAAGAGAATGCCGGTAAAGAAGCCGAGTTCCGGCAACGATGGCGAATGGTTTCGCATCACGCCATCGCATACCTTGCTTCGATAGACTCCATGGTTCATAATTCGCGACAATCCGCACTCGTTTGCCAAACGATATATGATGTTGTATATCACTTGTTTTTTTAAACTACACTAATCATCCACACTTCGATTGATTGCCGATACGGACTCGAACGCGTTTTACGACTCGCACTTAATCGCGACAACGTGTTTCCAACAGTCAATACGCTACCAGGATACCAGAAAGGACTGATTAACGGTCAGAATCGAGGTCAGGTATTCGGATCATCCCCGATGCTCGTGTACAAGGCGTAGAACGACCTCGCTCAAGTAAGCCATTCCAGGAAGACTAAGTTCACGTTTTCTAGAACGGCAATTCGGTACAGCCAGTCATTAGCGGGATCTATACTTTGTTTTATACTTCCCTCCCGCGAGCAAATACCTATTTGTATACCGAGTGGGCGAACGCCATTCGAGTTTACCATATAGGTTATTGCAGCAGATAGAGCGAAGGAATATGAAAAAAAGTCAAGCATACAAATTTTGTGAGGCTTCATCAACTAAATTTTATGAAAAATCTATCAATTCAAAACAATCTTAGATATTTGGAAGATTAATTTTATGATTACAAATGATGCTGCGTCCTCAATTTACAGAGTTATCTGTATGACTTGAATCATTCGGTTGATTAAGTAACTCACGATCATGATACTGTCACAGAATATTGATTGATCGTGTCCCTGTGACAGATAGATATATGAAATGAGATTCACGAATAGAATATCGATATTTCCAATTATTAACTGAGTTAAACTCGTTTTCGTGGAACATTTCCGATAATTCTATTTCAAGACTCTCTTAATATACTCTTAAAGAATCCAGAGCTGTGCTTAGAGCCGTACCAATGCGTGCCACGGAACGAGATCCAGATGGAAGGGGAAAAAAAAACCAAAGCTATAGCCAACAGGCAATATCAGCGTTTGTAAGCTCGTCAAATGAAGAAATAAATGAGCAGGCGAGCAATGAACGAGTGAACCGAGTAAAGAAGCCACAACATTATTAACTGACTGTGATGCTCGAGTTAAAAGGGCAAGGAAGGAGATGCAAAGGAGAAAAAACATACACGAAGAATATCGCAACTTTTTTCATTCGTTCGTGTGTACATGCACCATCAGAACTGGCTTTGCGAAAGTCAAAGCAAGACGCGAACACGGGACCCTGCGGGTTACATTTTTTTTTCTTTTTTTTTTTTCACGTGAAGATCGAACGGAAGGCAGTGCGTTATACGTAATTATACTGGCACGGAGTCAAACCGTCTGCCATAGAGCGATGTGAAAAAAACAAAGGCGCGAGAGAGACGGAATAAGGGGGATGACAAGGGAATACAGCATACAGTACGCGGTACAACGTGGCGGAAAGGAAAAAGAACTCAAGAAGGTATAGTTGTATGCGCGCGGGACAACCCCTCGCGACGGTTGGCGCACGCCATTCTGACAGGCATGTCGCGCCACAAAGGTCCCGCACGCTTTTCCGTGGTATGCGAATCGCGTGGCAACCGCATTGTAACGAGTGGACGAACGTCGTCGTCGGGCGAGTGACACGTGTGTGTCCGTCGGCGCCGCAGTTCGTATACCTCCCGAGACACGATCACGTGAGTTGGAAGTTACGTGCACATTCGACCCTCCTCTCCCGCCTGGCATGCGTGCAACTATAATACGTAAAAGAATAGTCCTATACCAAGGTCTAATATCGTTTTCATTCTGCTATGCAGTTAATACGCTACTCACTGCCAAGCGAAATAATCGTTGGCGCCGTCGTGTCTGGTCCAGTTGCAAACGCTATGTTAATTAATGAATGGTTGTATGTATAACTTGACTCGTGTCACGACGGTCAATACTAAAAGCAATTTTCGCTATAACAGTCGAATTCACTACGACTCCCGTATCTGGGGATCAATAATTTAACGGAATGTCACACGAGTCGTACATTTTCCGGAGATACGAATATACAACAGGGGAAAAAAGCGCTAACTTCTGACAGAACTAACGTATCCAGCGAAAAACGAGCGGAGCGTCGCTCCCATCTCACCAGACCCAACACTCACCGAGCAAAAGATATGAGTAATAGGAGGTGATTTAGTATTAGGATTTATTAGGGGCAACTAGCTATCCTGCAAGTTCTGCGAAATCGCGCGAGGGTAAGACCTCATGATTTCTCCTGGGGGCCCATACCATACGACTCGAACTAATGCACCTGCTATCCTCAGCCCTCGACGGTTACCCGCGCAGTTTTCATTCTGCCTCCCTTTGCCAACGTCACGATTACTCGAGTGTACTCAACAAAATATTACACCTTGTAACAAATCATTTATTCGGATCCCCGAGGAACCCAAAGAAAGGTTTGCCCTTTGGTGCGATTTTTTTTCTATCTTCTACCAAAGTGCTTCCCAAACTCCCATCGGAGGTTAAATGTTTTACTTGAAATTCTAATATCGTCTAGCTGAAACGGAAAATTACTTCAAACACCCTTCTAGGATACTGATTGGGGTACATACAAAACAACATAATTCATGCAAACGTTAAACTTTATCAATGAAATCTCGAAGCACTATGAATCCATATATTTATGAAAAACCTTAATAATTCTGAGAATGCATCATTATTCATTCAAGCGATATATTCCACACTGCTCGTATTATGAAATATTCAACAATCGAACGATTGATTCAGTCAGTGATACCCTCCCTCTCTCTTTCTCTCTTGGGTCGGCAAGTTCCATAATGTTTTATAGAATACCATTGTATACAGCGTTCGAGCAAGAGCTACCCGCATTCACGTCGTGGGGTGCTGTGTTTTTGCACGTATTCCCATAATATTTATTCACGACCACTGAGAGTTTTTTTCTCTGTTCGGAAGCACGCGATGATCTATAGTTGCGAGCCGAATAAAAAAAAATATATATATCTTCTTAAGAGGATAGCCGTGTACTTCGTTTCTCGAGGAAACTATTAACCGAACGTATACTACAAGAACTTGGAACAATCGTAACGTGAGATGTAGTCCATTGCGAAAACGATGATCGATCACCGCTAGAATAATTCTTACTGCTGATGCGTTGCTTTTTCCGGAGCTGAAGATCAAGAATCCCGTATTAATCCGTACTCACCTGAAACAGAAGAAGGAAATGATCATTTAAAAAAAAGTCGAGAGATTAAATTTGCAGATTAAAAATCATCAGCGAAACGGTCAAGTTTACAAATACTTGTGACTATCCTGTTGAGTATGTACCAATCGTAAGTAACACGAGATATTAATGTCGTTAGTCTACGTGATTGTGTTTTGGCAATATTACCGTAAACAGCTGTGTTTATACAGGGTCGAACGGGACGAAAAGTAATACGTGACACGCATACCAAAGAGGGGTTGTGCTCCGCGACATGGCTGGATACACTAGCGCAGAGTTGAATTTTCATTAATTATACGTATAATACGAAATATCTGACCCGAAAGAGCCCGTGATACCGCGTGGTTCGTGGTACCAACAATTTCGTCGAGGACCAAAACTTTAGCAAGTAAAAAAATTGAAAACAACTGGCAATGACTTTTGTTTTTAATTCCATAAAGTAAAATATTAACAAACATTAAATCCTATTTCTAATATTATTCTTCAATCGATTGATTTCATTAGGATCACTGTTACAGATTAGCGTGGCAAACCATTGAAATTATCAGTGCAAACGTACGGTACAAAAAACTAAACTAGAAAGCTCGAGAGAGGAGTTGAGCAAATAAATGGTAAACGTTTGTATATTTAATATTTGATTGCATAAACCGAACTACAAACATGTGCTGCGCTAAAGTGGCAATAAACAATAATTATTATTATTATTATGAGTAGAGCAGAAGGTTAAACGAAAGTTGAGTAATGACGCATTAATTTTTATTAAAACAATATACAAGAGTACTAATGTACACTCGGGGTCTTTCCTGACACGGTGAAATGTGACTGTTTTACGATGCAGTTACGGTCTTGAGCTTTATCAGTGCGAAAGGGTAGCAGCACGTCACGCAGGACGGGTCGACAGCGTCTCCACGCCCTTCAGGCAATTTTCCTGTGTCAAAGGTCGGTAGCCACTCGACCATTATAGCCTTAAACTCAGAGCGAAACCATGAAATAACTGTCGGTCGATCGTGGCGAATAAATATACTCGCCGAGACAAACACAACCAGTATCTCTGAAAGATTCGTGAAACTCTCGAAGAACTTTGAAGTTGCAAAGGTTAAATGCTGTACCCTCCGGGTATGTGTCGTGCAACTGGTATATTATTATGGGTCAATAGATTTAGCGGTTGTTTCTCGTACAGACTTTCCAGGTACCGTATATAAAAATATAATATTCGCGGATGACTGAAGAGAGGAATCCGGTGAGGAAACAACCATGGTTTTTGTTATATATTTATATATACGCTTCGTATGCGCTTACTCTTTTTTTCTACCTTCTTCATGGCTTTGGTATATATTTCCTGGATTAACTTATCCGGCAACGCGTCTCGTAGTCGCCTAAGGCGCACGTGGCCCATCGAGAAATCTCATACCCATCCTACGACAAAATCCTCGTTAGAAAACTTATAAGGATAACGTCCAGTCTCGCAGCGGATATGACGGTGGGTGCAGGTACTATGTCCCGGAGCTACCATCATATACGACGCCGACCAACAAGATCTTCACGAAGAAAACCGCTTGGGTAACAACGATGGTATCCGATGTTAGCTACGCTATAAGAAGTTTTTATATTAAAATTAATATATCAGTGTAAAAAGCTCGGACGCATGTACCGTATATTAATTTTCAGAAAATTTTCAATTCTTTTTACTCGATGCAACTATGTTTTGAAAAAAATTGTTATTTTCGATGATATTAATATTGAACAGTTGAGGTTTATCTCTATCGCGAGATACCGATAGAGAAAGGTAGATCGTTAGTAACGTTGCAAGGTGTCTATAGAACATTTCTATTGAACCATTTCACTCGTTTCTGTGTTGCACTCTGTTCAGATTTAAGAAATAAGATTTAACGAATAATCAGAAATTTCAACTCGTGTCTTCGCCTAATGAAATATCTAGCGCTTCTGAATATTAATCAAAGATAATGATCAAAGTTTACGCGAGTTACAGGGACGTTAGTTTTTAGGAAAATTATAAATCCAAAACAATTTATCGATTTCGATCAAATTCAATAATATTTTTAGACGTTACTGCAATTATAAATAAGTATTTAGCTGTATTACTTAAAAATTACGATTGTGTGAGTATTCAGACATTTTTATCGAAAATTATCATTCCACCATGTGCATAAATTTTTAAGAAAATTATACTAAACAAACGAATTATTACGCTTTACTTCTAATTCTTTAGATATAGAAGTTTTAATTCCTCGAGGTTTCAACACTCGTACAAACATTTATACACAAACGTCCGTCCAGTAATTTTTTCTAAATCACTTTTCTCAACGAAGAACCATTTTAAATATCCTGACAATGAAATCTTTAATAGATAAAAAAAATAGTTTCATGAAAAGAAATCTTTCTCTACGAGGATAAAAAAATTAACGATATCTCCCGATGATTCATTAAACTCGATTAAAAGCTAACCGACAAGTATTTTTTTATTAAGATTTTACCATATCGTGTTCAACAGTCGGAATTAAAAATTTTAAATGTTGCGTACAATTGTTTTGTTTCGCTTAAGCATGTGTCGTTAGCGATGAAGAGATAATACAAGGTGTATTGGAAGTATAGAGCGATTGTATGCTCGATGGACAACGAGACGCCAAGCACGTATATAATATTATCAGAAAATATTGAACGTTTAAATCGCGAATCCAGAGAATCGGCACGTGCCGAAGACTCGCTTTCGCGATATCATCGTGTTCATGTCTACAATAATGCAAACAGAGAACGACGGAGAGTGCTATCCCTCGTAACGGCACGAACCCTTGCACGCAGCAAACAACCTTCAAACTGCGCAACCCTCGATGCTTCTCTCCATCTCTGCAATCGCCTACGGCCTCATGACGCTCTGCTTACTCGACGTTTATGTATCTCTCGCTCAGCAATTCGCGCCCGAGTGTGTGCCCAGCGCTGAAAGCACGATCGTTTCGAAGACTAAGCATATATTCTATTTCCTCATTGCGCTAAAAAGAAGAAGAAAAAAAAAAGCACAGACATCGGTACCGGACACCGTAAATTGTTCTTACAAAGTTCAAGATAAAAAATTTTTTAAAAAAGATTTAATCGCATTTACGGGAATGCAGATCGCGTGGCTTGTCAACGTTATCCGTATTATGACAGCGGTAACATTTCTACGAGCGTTGGCCTCATTCTTAAGTTACAAATGTTACAAACCAATAGATAAGACCTCGGGAGGTCTTGTGCTGCATTCAAAGGTCTCGCGTACGCTTACGCAACTTTCTTCCTGCTTGATTTTTCAACCTTATTTTCTTCCGTTCGAGTAACACGCACAAATCTTATCAACCTACGAGTGCTCCATGTCGAGCGATAAACGAAAACTCAGCGATATCGTAAGAGATTGATAGATTCAGATATATATGAAGCTTCCGTTTCTATAATGCTTGATTTAAGACATACGATATTGTTGATTTTACAATAATATAAAGCGAGAGTTTGTAAAGACGGGTTAAAGGGTATGTACTTTCTTCAAAAAAGTATTTTTCTGGACTCGGAATTAAAGATCTCTCGTCGTTTGTCAAGTCACGCTACTGGAAGCAGTTGTAGTACATACATACATATTGAAGTTGAACAGGTGTGTAATGGTGTATTATAGCTGAAGAGTGGTGTCAAGGAGCGAGCTGACAAGGTGCCGTACCGGAAGCTTTATCGTCGGCAAAGCAACACGCGACAAGTATCGCACGAACGATGAACCTCCCTAACCCTTCCCATCGGTTATCACGTAGCAAACCTTATCCGCGCGTTGATGGAACACGATGCTACATTGGATTCAAGCCACGAACGTACATCCGTGTACGTGCGCACCGACCGATGTTTCCTACATTCTCCACGACTGGGTTTCAGTCTGACCGAGGGCAAAGGCCGTTTTCAAGGGGCAAGTGACTGCGAACGATGTGGATGAGAAAACGAGATCACGGAAGGGGTACGTCGGAATCCCGGTAATGAGTGAGAGAGAGAGAGAGAGAGAGAGAGAGAGAGAGAGAGAGAGAGAGAGAGAGAGAGAGAGAGAGAGAGAGAGAGAGAGAGAGAGAGAGAGAGAGAGAGAGAGAGAGAGAGAGAGAGAGTCTGGATATACAGCAAAATAAAGTAATGCTTGAGAATAACTTTACCCTCACGATCAGAGTCCTTAGATACATCTAGGAAGTCAAGTTGCGTGATCCAGAACCGCATCGCCAAAAATATTTATAAAACTCCCGAAATTCAACTATAATTGATAGTTCCAAGATAATTGATATGTTTATTATACTTTATATCGACAAGATTTAATACAGATTATCATCAATTAAAGCAACCGTACAAAACAATGTACCAAGCTGACTAAAATATTTTGTCAGTTTAATCAAGTTTTAATTTGCTGATAAGTTTTAGACTCAAATCAGTTATTCATTTAATCTCTGCCAGTTCAATTTTATTCCAAGAAATCTTTTTTAGTTTTTCTTATGATCATGAATCAAACAATCTTTGTCATGAAGATCCTCAATGCCCCTAAGATTAGCCTGCTATTCGTCATATACATGAATAGAAGAACATAAAAAGTAGGTGTAACGCAGTCCGCCAGTAAAAATATATCAAAGGGGATGACGAAGTTGGGATCGTGAGGCCGGTGTTTTCAAGACCAGCAGCGCACTTGTGCGTGTTTTCTATTCGTGATCCTTAATCTTCTTAGCCTCTCAAAGCCATCGGAGACCAGTATCACCATAAATCGTCAAATATAGATCTACCCCTCCACTGTGCTACAGTCATCTCCCACCCCCTGTCGGTGAACCAAAAGTGTCTTTATGAAAACGTTTAATTAAACGTTTCATAAATCACGCGGCCCACCCCGCGGCAAGGTAGGAGAGGTCGAACCGCGGGGGATGGCGGCGCGGTTGGAAACAAATTAATAAGATTAATTGGTTGACAGTCAGGCAACATTTTGGACTTTGAGCGTGGATGCCCTCGCGCATCCGTTACCACCCCAATACCAGGATAAAAGGGGAAACAGGACGAGATTCTCTTCGAGGAGAAAATGAATTTTTTTTTCTTTACTCAGTTTGGAGAACAATTTTTTTTTTTTTTTAACTTCTACACCATCCACAACATCGAGCTACGATACATTATATTACATTATATACCGACTTTTTTTTCGTATTTAAATGAAAATCTAGACTGATCTCTTCATTTTCATGTCATTTATTCAACCAACGTACTTGGTAAGACATTTTTTCAAATAGTTTATCAAAAAATTGCAGAGATTTTGTACACGAAATACACATTTTGAGCAAACGAATTAAACCGTTAGAGTGAAGAAGAATTTTACCTTGGATACAGAGGTCCACTCGATACTAGTAGAAACGGAATGTACTTCTACCGTGGAATGTTTCTTTTTTTTTTCGCTGCGTATACCCGAGTAGCCGGTCGGTGTTATAGATCCCTGCGCATTTGGCGAACCCGCGAAAGCGCGACAATACGATATACGCCAAAATCCGACACGCTTCATGCAATCTATTTGCAGAGCATTGTAATCCAGACTCGACATTGTTCTTTCCAAACACTGTTTTCCAGTGTATGGCAACGGCATTTTGAGGCTACGAAAACTCGTGCGTGCGTTTTTTCGCACGCGATAGTCGCCTCGTCGCCTGACACCGCAGCTCGGATTTTTCGTTCCTTCCATTGTTATCGATAATTTCATCGAACCTCTCGTGTGCCAAAAAATAAACGTCGATGTCACGTCTGTTGACCAAAGAACAAAAAACAAAACGAAACGAAAGACTGGCTGCCCACTATACCTCGTACGCGTTAAATCGCTGCTACGATCTATCGTTCATGATTTTTATCCCTTTTTTTTTTTTTTATTGTCCTTACTTTTTGATAACATTAAAAGCGTCACGCCGTCAGCTACAGAATCACAATTTATGTGGATATTGGGTTTTCAATACTTTGAAGACGATTCCAGATATTCAAAGGGTTTATAGATTTTTCCAAAACTGTCTATACCCGTTACAATATCAATCAACGGAAGCCATTGCACAATTTCGGAACGCACTCTGTGCACTGAAATAATTTGATTTTACATCCTACGCCCATGACGCTAACCTAGCAAATTTTTTTTGCCAAATCGCTACGAGGCAAAAATTGATAACCTGATTTGACAAATTTGAAACATTTCGGAATATCGCTGTAGGGTAAAAACAGGACAGCGAAATTTTATCGTCAGAATACAAACTGTTGTACAAATTCGAGCACACATTGAGTTGGAATGCGATGACAACCGGATTGTATCAGTTTGCTGGTACAGTACGAGGTGTATATATGGTAGACGTAGCCGTAGCAACAGAGATGACAGAATACGCGGAGGAGGAAAAGGTAGGTTCGAAATCGATTCCCTCTATTTGCAAAGTGCAACTCGGGCAACGACCCATTCGCGTTATTACCAATTTAATTTCGTTAATGGCGCTTAACCGTATCTCGTTAGCCATCAAATTATTTTTACATTATTTGCTCGAAATCACGGAAGGTGCACGTCAATTAAATAGTCAGCTGGTATCCGGTCAGCTTTAGATTATTTTCCTCAAAGACGACACACAGATACGAGATAAAAATATTATAATGTTTATAATTTGATGTCGCAAAAATACGTTAACAAATATTCTCTCTTCTTTATACTCCGAACTGAAGTTTTTACGAAGGATAGCGAAATCAGACATAAATTTGGATCATGAAGTTTAACATTGAAGAGACTGAAATAGTTTTAGTATTAAATCGGTAGTCCGGTTCCCTTGTAAATTTGCAAAGACTGCAAATAGAAATAGATTTATTATTAATTTAGAAACAGCCGTGATAAACAACTATTAAGTGACAAATATTTATTATAAGATCGTACGACTATTTTTATAGTTGCATAAATTGTTTCTATATTGAAAAAAATTTTATGTATTTATTGCAACGATAAAAATTAGTCTCATGGACAAACAATCGATAGTTATCACTTTTAATAGTTGCCGAGACTATATTTTTCCCTCAGTTTAGGTTAGTTATAATAACTAAATGGTATTGCCACATCAGTGCAATAATATTATATCTCTTGAGAGTCAACAGCATTAATTTTTTTCTTAAAATACCAGCCCCCAAACAAGTGAGATATTCCTTAAGGGGAGGCGAAACAGTCACACCTGCTCACACTGTCGCATTGAATTTTTTCAGATTCTTTTCTTGTAGCACATTGATCAGAATTGAATGAAATTTCGACAGCGGACTGCCTATACGTGAATCTCTATTTCAATGCTAGTAAAATTGTCAAAATCTATGGTTCTTTTATGGTTAGCCGGGTCTAAAGCCCCTGGTAGTAGAATGGAACTCTAGCGCTTTCTCGCGCAACATTTATACTTGGCAGGGCTTTCGATTGTGTCTCGTGGATGTTCTGTCGAGAATAAAAACTATTTTTTCCGAAAAGATTACTTAGTTCATCATATCTGAATCGCATTCGGAGTGGACGTCATACGATAAGTTTTTTGTGCTGGTTATGTGGTAATGCTGTACGTTTTTTTTTCATTTTTTTAACGAAATAATTATAGATATTTGTTTTTCCATTCATCCATAGCTGTAGATAATCAATTTGTCATATATTTTTTTCAATTTTAACAATTCTACTAGCATTACAACAGAGATTCACATATGTGCGGTTCATTGTCCAAATTTTATTCAATTCTGTTCAGTGCGCTACAAGAAAAAAAATATAAATAAATGCGATGTGACGGTGTGAGCTTGACGCATATCAACGATTTTAACCTTACTCGTTCCCCTTAAATGAAATTAGCATTGAGGCAATTGCTCTAAAATATTGTTTGTAAGGAAGTGGAAGTCATAATTCTATATTTGACGTAGAACGAGAGGGTCAATCAACCGACTTAGGTAAAAGCTCGCGTCCATACACCGGATAGTTGTACTTTGTTAAGCACCGTTGCCGTCACCGATGTCGAGGTTGACGTCGACACTCGAAGCGCATTGCTCATGAGGTTGTACTGACGTCACTCTACTCGGAGGAGCTGAATGTTTCATTGGATCGATTTACCTCGTAACGTCATACATGTAGGGCCCGCAGACGTACTAGATTATTAATTCGCATGTGTACACTTACGTACATCCATTCGAGATACTTAGAGTCTGTCAGTCTGTGACAATCTTCGTGGCAGCTTCCGAGTAATCATTCATCAATATTGACTGATACATCAGTCGTAGTTTTTACAGTCTCAAAGGCGAATGACATTTTACAATGGTTTCTAGAGAACTTGTAGAATGGAGACATTCGAACTATGCTTGAAACGTGTACACCGGTTTCACTCCGGTTTAGCATCAATTCGAATGGCAATTAATTTATTAAGAAGTAAAAAAGAAAGAAGAAGAATCGGAAGGAACAGCTCGGTAATTCCTTCTGGATATAGGATTGGATCTAATTTAGCGCTACCTCGAAACTTCAACAGCGCGCCATTACTTTCTTAGAAGGGCTACGGTAAATTGGAGAAATCCTTGGTCTGAGAATAAATCTTTTTCAACTTAGCAGATGTATGACTTGGATTATTTCTTTGAGACTTTTCGCTGGGACTTTGTAATACTCAGCGTACTTGATTCGAATGAAATTTTTTCGTGTTCGTAAAAAGCACTGCGTATGATGAACAAGAGAATTGATGAACATCGACCATCGAATGAACATAATCTTACATTTCTCTACATCCACTACCTAATTGATCGAAACTAAAATTTGTTTAGTTTCACTTGATCGTCATAAACTTTGCTGTTACATTAATTAATCTTCGAGTTTTTGTTCATTGACGTTGACTATTGATTCATCGGTCGATTAACCCTACGTGAAGAAACAATGAAAAGTATAATTATAATTTTATTATTATAATCATACATCGTACGAGAATAATAATCTCAATTTCTGTAAATTTATTACAAAACTTACTGAAAGATTGGTGAATCGATCGAATTGATAAAGCGACTGTAGAAAAATAAATGTAATCCATTTCCGTACACCGTATGTATCGGTGTAATACCCTAAAGACCACTCGACGTCATGACGCAATGTACTCTATGAACCCATGTCAGGGTCCGACGTATTGCGCTAAACCAGACTGTAACAACCGCGATATACGTTAACGGAAGTGGAATATATCGGTTGGATTTATAGGTACTAAACGAAAACCCCTTGGCCTCAATAAACTATGGAAAATCCTTAATTGTCCGCACCCACGAGTACTGGAGGACGTTAATTTAGTTTGATGCACAGTTCAATTTATCCGCGGATGTTCGGAGAACGAAGCTAGCTCATTGTGGTAGAACTCGATGAAACTACGTCGATTTTTATGGTACCCAGAGTTCATTGTACCGCGCCTCGAGCTTTGCCCAACCAACCCGCACCTCCGCAATGTAACTATTACGTTCATCGCGAGATTTGTCGATGTGTTAATAGTGTGGAGTATATCCGTTGGTGCTTCATGCTTTGGCTGTGGTAGGGCCAACGAAGGGATCCGGACAATAGCTGTATACTGGATACAAACTTGGACGTTGTCGAATTCGTATGCATACAAGTCCCACAGAGGATACGCGTGGATTTTTATTCCGGTTTTATTTGATTTTTTTTGTTTTTTGTTTTATTTCCACCGGCAAACAAGTACTTTCAAGCGAAATCGAGAAAATAATGGGATCGAGCTTGAAAGTCGATTTTCAACATAGATAAATAAGTGAATCGATGCTATTGCCCGATTGGACTTTTATCCTCGACCCGTTTCCCGTTGAAATAAATAAAAATGGAATATAAATACACACACGGGGCGGAAACTGTGCTTAATGCTCAAATAATTGTGTATATTAACGATTCATGGCCCCGTCGAGCCAACAACGGATGGTGGATGTATGTGTATTTTATTCTCGTATCGACTGTCCATCGGACGATCATATCGAATTCTATGTAATACGCTTAAATGGGAAAATAATGAGTGTTCTATGAGGTAGCGTACAGAAAAGATTCTTGTTGAAACGAACAGCTTTGTTAAAGTATTTCGTTAATTACGCCACGGTATGAAAATGTATCAACGATTATCAATGAGAATTTTTTCGTCCTGTCATGTGTATATGATAATAAACCAAAAGACATTTCTAAGATTTACCGTACAATGTTATGACGGTGATGATACCTTCAATTCATACTGTTGGTATTCAGTCTATTGAAAATATTATGCCGGGAATTTTTCGTCGTTGATATTTTATTGCAGGTTCATGGTAGACGTATGGTACGGAAATCTTGAATACACCGTGTTTGTACAGAGCCACAAGAATACAATGTCATCGAATAAGACAGAAAATGTATCTCGAGGATACGATAGAAAATGTGTAAGAAGAGATTGTGGGGAACCCGACCTAAGTCGAATGACGCTGATTGAAACGAATCCAACCACAGCAGTTTTCACTTGAATTATCAAGGCTCCTTCGCAGTCGATATATATAGCAGAGTCTGTGATACGCTGCACGGACGGACGTACCGACACGAGTGGATATGTTGAAGAAGGCTCACTGTACCAGGCCATTCGTAGTCGCTATCCCAAGGAAACTCGGTTACCCGGACGAATTTAGCTTGATTTTCGTGTTGAATTAAACGCCACATTTCATCTCTATATATGCTATCAACCTACTGGCCGGAGAATCAACTGTTTTTAAAAATGGCTAGAGATTCAAGCTCGTACATTTCTCTTACGGTACGAACAGTGTGTACAAAGCAGTGGATGGACTAACAGAAGTCATTTTGCTCTTGATGCTGGGAATAGGATATGCTTTGAGAAAGGGAGCGCTGAAACATTGTTTACGTAATGTGCACAGCATGTGAATACATACGTCCGTCGATGGCCTAGTCAGCACGGGCCAGAGGCCGCTGTATGTGAGACTCATACTGCTGGCATATATGTATAAGACGTATGTAGGTGTATGTGCATGTATATATACATATATATATATATATATATATGTGTGTGTGTGTGTGTGTGTGTGTGTGTGTGTGTGTGTGTGTGAGCGCGCACACACACCTTACTATCTATTACCTCCTGCTACAAGTATGGAAGAGCTTACAGCGGAAGCCCCAGAGTCGTATACACTGTACGCTGTCAGGTACATACGCAAATGGACGTCGAACAATGAGGAAGTATGTGTACATGTGGGAAACTGCGTACATACGGAGTTGCGGTACTTCACCAGGTTTGCGGAGATCCATGCACGTTGGGTCAAGTATGAAAACGGGTACACCGAGGCTTTCCCATAAATATACTATACGATGCTTTTCAGGGAGTTCACTCGGACACTTATGGATAGAAATGTCTTTCATAACGTAACAGAGTTCATTCGAATAGGCTCCTTTTAAGAATGCATAGCAGTAATTAGATACGATTGCAGAGAAATATTGTATATCAACGATGCATTGTGTAGCTTTCCGGTTTCTATGCGTTAAACATCGTACAGGCGAGTATTTTTGGCGTGATTTAATTAATTTCTCATAAACACCCTCCGTGTTGAGTAAACATTTGTAGCTATTTCTAATGTACGTCACATCAATGTTTAAACATACCGAAATTATTCGTTGCGAAGCGGTATGAGTGGAAGGTTGCTCGGAGCGTATACGCACATATGTTGGAGAGGCAGAGGGACGGAGGAGTCGAAGGGAAATTCAACTCGCAGATGCATTTGAGAATCCGGTGCCGAGCATGTACTATCGTAGATACGGGGAACGATTGTGCGGTCGAGGTACGTACGAGATCCCTCAAGCGTGTGTACAAGCAACGAGAGCTACAAGCAGAGATCGCAAACCCTCCTGAGCCCGGATACGGAAACGCAGGATGAATGTAGTATGACTCTGAATATAACGTACACAGCATGTGTCGAACATACGCGCAAACGTTCTACAACATCGTAGTTATTTCGCTGTTATACGAATATTCGTCCGACCGAACCCTTGCTCGCCCTCTAGCCTGTCGGATTGTCGGTTAGTCCGTCCATTCTACGTCAGATGTGACTGCTTATTCGCCAAGCGGTTAAAACATTGGAAAAGCTGTCAATAAAAAATTGCCAGATGTAAAATTGTTCGGTTGTTTTTTCTAAAAGAAATAAATCAGTCGCTCGATTAGTAAAAACTTCAAGCTGCTTCATTCGTTTTCTGAATCCTTGCTCGTTTTTCAAACTGTCAGGTTGTCCGTTAGTCTGTTCATTCTACGTCAGATGTTCATACGCCAAGAAGTACATCATTCGAAAACGTGTCAGTTAAAAAATTGCCAAATATGGATTTATTTTTGGAAAAAAAAAAAAAAAAAAAAAAATTAGTGACTCAATTTCATCGAAATTTCAAGGATTTTCAATCATTTTCTGACTGTCCGTTGGTGATAAACTAAATTGCATTTCTTTGCAAGGTAAGACTCAAACGACTGGAAGATTCGCTTCGTTAAAACTTGGCAGTAACGATCGCCGTTGTTGAACGTATTTTTATTTTATTTCTTTATTTATTTTATTTTATTTTATTTTTTTTGAAGTTATGGAAACCGCGTGACTAAGACGTGCAAGCGTGACACTGTACTAATCAGGGCAATTACTCTGACACAGAACGCTCACGTCCTACAATTACGTCGGAAAAAGGCGTTGAATTCGATGGTAAAGATGGAACGGGCCTTGGTGATGATGGCGTTATTAAAGATAGGTCCTTTCCGCAAGAGTCTCATAGTACTCGAGTATCAGAACAGCAAATTTAACGTGCAGGCAAAAACCACGAGAATACGGGGGGGAGGGAGTTGAAGTGAGCTTCGCCGCGAAGAGCAGCACGCTAACCGATAAATAAAAGAGTCATAAGAATTTATTGTTGGCTGGTGCGTTGCGGTACACGGCCCGACTTTATCGGCAGGCGAAGAGAGAGAGAGAGAGAGAGAGAGAGAGAGAGAGAGAGAGAGAGAAAGAAAGAGAGAGAGAGAGAGAGAGAGAGAGAGAGAGAGAGAGAGAGAAAATGGAGGTTCACGATGACGATGCGCCGTCCGGGTTATAGCTATTCGCAGGTGGCGAAAAATACGATACCAATAAAATTAATGGGAGCTACATCGTCACGACTTTCGCGTGGCCGTTGAGCGTTCGTTCGTGTCTATACCATAACTGACATATCGTGGAATGGACGGGTCCCGACAATGAGAGAACTCTTGTGCCAAACGAAATAAACACCACGTAGAAAACAAGAGGTCGACATAAAACAAATTTAGTATAATCTATAGAGGTATACGACTGAGAAATCGCTGGTTCACGTGTGAACATTTGTACAGGATAGAACGATGGAATTTCAGAGTGATTGCTGGGGTAGAGAGCTCGGTAGATCTCGTATACAACCGGACTGAAATTCGTAGGTGCGGAATGGGATATTAAGGGTAGGCCAAGTGCCGTTTCCAAGATTCTGCGGATAGCCACGGAGCTCGGAGCGCATACTTCACGATTACGCAAACGCTTCGCGCGTATACCGCAAGGGGGCTACATACAGAGATGCGTCGGTACATATATCAGGCATTGTGCATAGCTGCCTTCACCTCAGTTATCTTAATTACATCTGTAATGCACACCGCAAAGCTCTGTACCACTCTCCACATCGGTACGTGTTATCCCTCCCTTGCGGAGGTGAATACACACAAGTACGTAAACCAACCCTCATCCACGTTCACGTACACGCCTCGTCACTTACATTGATTCACAAACGTGCCCTCGATTCGCAGACAAACGAGTCATACACTCGTGCACGTGTACTAGCCGTACCCCAGTGTGTTAGTAGCTATGCCCAAAGGATATATGTGTGTAGGTACACACACTAACCAGGCCGAAGCACAGCCCAGCACGTGAATGCACAACGGAAACAGAGGCTGTCCATAGACGTCGCGGTGTACAGAGAGTAGGAGCGAGAGTGAAATGGAGACAGAGAGAGAGAGAGAGAGAGAGAGCGAG